>CM033646.1:2843699-3024512 GCA_019512145.1 Engystomops pustulosus | reverse complement strand
TCTCGCTGGAGTGGTTATAATACTGGTGGTCTATCTGAGTGGTGTAAATACTGGTGGTCTTCTGGAGTGGCTATAATCACGGTGTCCTATCTGGAGTGGTTGTAATATCATCTGTAGTGCTATAATCTGTTCTGGATTGGTTATAATCACTGGTGGTCTATCTGGAGTGGTTATAATCACTGGTGTGTCTATCTACTGGATGGTTTATAATCACTGGGTCTATCTGCAGTGGTTCCTAATCACTGGTGGTCTACTGGAGTGGCGTATATCACTGGGGTCTATCTGGAGTGGTTATAATGACTGTGTGGTCGCATCTGGGGGTGGTTATAAAATGACTTGGTGGTCTATCTGGAGTGGTTATAATACACTGGTGGTCATCTGGAGTGGCTATAATCCCTGGTGGTCTATCTGAGTGGTTTTATAATCACTGGTGTCATCTGGAGTGGTATAATGACTGGTGGTCACTGGAGTGTTTAATAATACTGGGGTCTATCTGGAGTGGTTATAATGACTGGTGGTCTATCTGGAGTGGTTATAATGACTGGTGGTCTATCTGGAGTGGCTATAATCACTGGTGGTCTATCTGGAGTGGTTATAATGCCTGATGGTCTATCTTGAAGTGGTTTTAATGACTGGTGTCTATCTGGTGGCTATAACCTGGGGTCTTCTGGATGTGTTTAAATGACTGGTGTCTATCTGAGTGGCTATAACTCACTGGTGGTCTATCTGGAGTGGTTATAATCCTGGTGGTCTATCTGGATTGGGTTATAAATCTACTGGTGGTCTATCTGGAGTGGTTATAAGACTGTGGTCTATCTGAGTGGTTATAATCACTGTGGCTATCTGGAGTGGGATATATCATACGGGGTGGTCTATCTGGAGTGGTATAATCACTGGTGGTCTATCTGGAGTGGTTATAATCACTGGTGGTCTATCTGGAGTGGTTCTAATCACTGGTGGTCATTGGAGTGGTTATAATCACTGGTGGTCTATCTGGAGTGGTTATACACTGGTGGTCTATCTGGAGTGGTTATATCACTGGTGTCATCTGGTGTTACAACTGGGGTCTATCTGGAGTGGTTATAATCACTGGTGGTCTATCTGGAGTGGTTATAATCACTGGTGGTCTATCTGGAGTGGCTATAAATCACTGGTGGTCTACTGGAGTGGGTATAATCACTGGTGGTCTATCTGGAGTGGTTATAATGATGGTGGTCTATCTGGAGTGGTTATAATGACTGGTGGTCTATCTGGAGTGGTTATAATGACTGGTGGTCTATCTGGAGTGGCTATAATCACTGGTGGTCTATCTGGAGTGGCCTATTCATCACTGGTGGTCTGTAGTGGATAAGTCTGTGGCGAAGTGGTTTTTTTTATAATTGACTGGTGGTCTAATCTGGAGTTGGTTAACTCAGCTGTGGTGGTCCTATCTGGGAGTGGCCTATAATCACTGTGGTCTTCGAGTTGGTACCTATGCTTGGAGTTTCGGAGTGGACGATCCTGGTGGTCTATCTGGAGTGGTTTATAATGACTGTGGTCTATCTGAGTGGCTATACAATACTGGTGTCTACTTTGAGTGCAAACGTGGGTTTGATGTTAATCACTGGGTGTCTATTTGGAGTGGCTATACAAACTGGTGGTCTACTGGGAGTGGTTACTAATACTGGTGGTCTCGATTCTGAGTGGTGTATACTGACTGGTGGTCTATCTGAGTTGTTGCCATGGCTATAGTTCTATTCACTGGTTGGTTCTATCTGGAGTGCTATAATGACTGGTGGTCTATCTTTTGAGTGGTTGTAAATGACTGGTGGTCTATCTGAGTGGCTAATGAAATAATGGTGGTCTATCTGGAGTGGCTGTAATGCACTGGTGGTCTATCTGGAGTGGCTGTATCCCTACTGGTGTCTATCTGGATGGCTAATACTGGTTCTATTGAGTGCATAACACTGGTGGTCTATCTGGATGGACTGTAATCACTGGGACTGGATGGCTTCTGGTTATCTGGAGTGGCGTAATCACTGGTGGATCTCTGTGAGTGGCTTATCACTGGTGGTCTATCTGGAGTGGCTATATCACTGGTGGTCTCTGGAGTGGCATAATCACTGGTGTGTCTTCGGAGTGGTTATAATACTGGTGGTCTACGGTGTTATAACTGGGGTCTGTAGAGTTACTACAATCTCCATTAAATCAGTGACTTAGAAAAAAGGTTTGTTTAAACCCTCGGTCTCATCAGTTGATGTATTTCCTCCACCCTACTACTTGGATGTTGAATCCTTATTGCTCAGATGAAGTCGCTTATATTTCCTTGTGGTCTATTAGAGGGCTTTACAAACTTACGATCACTTACGATCCCTGGTAGCCAACTAGAGGGGGTTAGAAATGTTTGGTGTTCCGGTTCAGGGAAGGTGTAATCCCCAGGGTCCAGTAGATGGGTCCAGCAGAAGTGTTAAAGTCCCTCATGGTCAAGTGGCCTGGTTTACAATCCCTTTCAAACTAGTTGGGTGATTGGTAATGGGTGTTCCCACTGATATCTAGCAGACAGTTTCAAGTCTCGCAGTGTGTCTTTGGGGTGGTTAAAATCCATAGTGATCTAGTAAAGGGGTTTACAATCTTTAACCTTTTGGCATGTAACAGTCACATTGGGGGTCATTTACTAAGGGCCCGAATCACCATTTGTCGTTGCATTTCCCGAAATTATTGTTTTGGGCAAAAATTTTTTTTTTGGTGCACGCGATCGGATTGTGGCCATCACGGCCGCCGTACATGGCAACGGGGCGAATGGGGGGGGTTGTGGCCGTCGGAAAAACGCTGTAATTTTTTTTTTTTTTTTATTAAATGTGTCGCTTGGCCACGAGCTTACCTGCAACCACAACGTGATTGGTGAACTCCGGCGGACTTCATCGCAGCAGCGACACACCTGGTTGACATCGGACGCACTAACCATAGTGATTGCCAGAAGACCCACGATCACAGGTCGGAGAACCGGCTGCTGATCGCGAAGGGAAGGGTAAGTAAATGTGCCCCATTTTTACTATACTGATGCTGATGGTTCCAAATTGGCGAGTGCTATAGTCCACGTATCTGCTGGATTTCAGTCTATGGGCCAAATTTACTTACCCGGGCCGCATTCGCGATCCAGCGCGATTCTCTGCACAGGATTCTGGTTCGCGGCCGTGGATTTTAAGAAGTTATTCCTCCGCCGCCCCACCAGGTGGCGCTGTCTTGCGCGAAATAATCTAACGCCCCGGAATGCACCTCCCATAGCAGGTGAAGGTGAGCGTCTTCCAATCACCCATTTCGGTTTTTATTAAAAATGCGGCGTGTTTTCCAAATACCGTCGGGTTTCGTTCGGGGCCCACGCCCCCCTTTTCTGTCGCCGCTGCGGCCCCTAGCTGCGCCACAACCGATCGCGTGCGCCACAAAACCCGGGCAAATTCATGTACAACGCGGCAAATCGGAAATTCGGGTAACACCGTCGTGAGAAAACGCGAATCGGGCCGTTAGTAAATGACCCCCTATATTGTTCAATGTACGGTCACTTACAATCCATGGTCATTCACCAATTGGGGGTTTACTATCCCCGGTGTCCCTAAATACGGAGGTTATAATCCCCTGTGTTCCAGTAGGGTGGTTTATAGTCCCTGTAATCAAGAAAGATGTTTGCAAACCCTTTTGAAGAACCATGTGTGGGATTACCCTCCCTGCTCTCTGGTAAAGTCACTTATATGATAGGGCACATTAAAGTCCAATATTGGTCCATTTGGGCTGGTTTTAATCCTTGGTCTAGTAGATTGAGTTTAAAATCCCCATTGAACGTGGTGTGAAGAAGAGATTGTACAAAGTGTTTAGCCAATAATAGAGGTGTTTTCAATCCCTACTACCTGAGAAATCCATATGGACTTACATTACCTAAGAGGTTCTACCATTCTTCACATATCTGCTCTTCCGATAAGGATGTTGTTCGTTCCAAAGGGTTTCACAATCCCTAATGGCCCAGTATGGGAGGTTTCCTAACCGCCTTGGATCAACGGATGGTCCACCTGGGTCCAGTCCATTGGGTCTTATATGTGTCCTCATACCCAAATATGTTTACTATAAAACCCACCGCGCTACAGGGTTGTCTTACCATGCTCAGAGCGCTGTGATATGTGATGATCAAGGAGATGTTTGTCCAGGATAGAGACTAAGCTCTCCTAAGGCAAACAAGGGCTCGGAGAGGTTATGACATTTGGAATGTCTATGCTGACTCGATAAGATATAACAAAGTCCAGACAAGCCGACCCAAGTCTGGAGAACAGTATGAAGGAAAGCTGACAAAGCAAAAGGTCACATGTGTCCAGGACCTTCAGGAGCGGACAAGATGATCATATGATTGACAAGACCAATCATTGAGATTGGTGAGAGCCCCATGGGGGGGGGGAGAAAGAATTTGTAGATGCTGTAGATTATGGTCAGATTCTACAGCAATCCTATCAGTAGGGATGAGTTCTAGAGTAGTTTCACTGCAGTGAGCACAGGACACAGCAGTGTGAGGACTCCCTTCTAGCTCACTTGGAGAAGCTACAATCCTGAAATATAAATCGGTAATCTGAATAAGGATATTGCTGCTCTGGACAGTCCTTTACCATTCAGCAGAACTGATGCAAATTGCTGTATATGCCCTCCTGCCATCAATGTATTAGTTCTTCAGTTTCGCTGGTCACATAAATGGCGCATACACTTCATCTTCCTCGTAATCTCCAGTATGAAGCCGTGGGTCATCCTCACACTAGTCCTACAACACCCGTGGTCTAAGCAGCATGGTGCCAATCATAGCATATTGGTCCATCAAGTGCAATAAGAAAAAACAAACAGAACATAAATAAACAGACATTATAGTATAATATATAAAAATTTACAATAACTCATCTGCATGGTCCAGCCCATTCACCTTAGGAAAACTCTTGAAATAACATACTAACATACACCAAATAATTAAATCACACCCATATACCACCACCACCCACCCACACAATTATCACAGCAACCTATTTAATACCTGAAAACCACCCCACACCCACATAACACCCCCCCACCCTCTAATGACAGACTACCACCATCCGCACCGATAATTTATATTTTTTTAGTTAACAACTGCAAATAATGCATTAAATAACCCCACACACTCCCTTTTCCGCTCAATAATGTTTGCGTTTGTAACTGGACCATGTCCATGAATGAGTTCATAAAGAAATAAATCGATCGTCTCACTCTCTGCATGGTATATATCTCTGTTGCTGATCATGTTTCACCCTCTACTGTGTCTTTAAATCCAGTCTCACGCTCTCCGGCATGGTATATTCTGATAAATTGCCCCGTATTGCATTTGTTCTGTTTCTTTCTGTAGTAACATTTGACCCTTTTCCGTCCTACCTGATTTAATGTCATCTCTGCCCTCAATGAGTGTTTGGGTTTTCTCTGTTCAGAACTTGATCCACCCACCTGCGTTAATCACCTAGATTAATTGTTTTGTATGACTAAATAGATGGCCTGGTTCTCTTTCTTTCTGGTTAAAATTTTAGTGTAGTATAAGGATGCTTGCATTCCTTGTTTGCTTAGCATAATATTCTTCTAAGTACAATAATATTCTGACAGATGAACTGCAGTTTTGACATTGCAGTTAGACAGGGCAGGAAGACAGTTAAGATGGGCAGAGAAAAATTACAATTAGTTTGTCCTCAAAGTTTTTCCATTTTCTCCCTGTTTGCTATGGTTGTTTTTATACTTGCCCACCGTCCTCTATCCACCAGTACCACTATCCATAATCCATGCCTCCCTTCTTCACTCACCTTTCCTTTACCACTCCACACACTCTATACGTTACGGTACCAGACTAACTTATCACAGTCTTCTGCGAAGCAAGAAATAACTTCTTAAATCTCTGAAGCATCGTTTGTCTCTTTGTCTGCTTCTCTTTCTCCTTCTGCTTGCTGCAGGGGACGCTCTCCTACCCAGGCCACCTTCTGCTTATTTAACACTTCACACAGGAACCCTGCTAACTCTTATAAGATTCAGTGTATCCCTCTTCTCCTCTCCACCGAACCCCTTTTAAATTGCCCTATGGAACGCCCGCTCTGTGTGTAATAAACTAGAATCAGTGTCTGACCTCTTTCTTCTAGTCTTTTGCATGATGGCCATTACGAAACATGGATCCAGCATGATGACTCCGCTCCGTTGCAAAAGCCTTGTCTAATGGCGGGTTACACTTTCGCACGTTCCAGACCTGAGAATGGCAGGGAGGTTGGTGGCATCCTACTCTCTCCACTGCACTTTCCCAGGTCATTCTCCTGCACCCTCTCTTACTTTCCCATCTTTTGAGGTCCACAGCCTCAAGACCTTTTTCCGCCCATTCCGCCACTCTTTCGTGTGGCTGTATAACCGTCCTCCTGGCTCACCCTATCAGTTTCTTGACCACTTTGCCTCTTGGCTCTCTCACTTTTTATCCTGTGACATTCCATACCATCATCATGGGAGCTTCAACGCCCTGTTAACACTCCCATTTCCCCTCCGGCCCTCAGCTCTTAGCACTAACGACTTCTTCGTCTCTCGGTCTTTCATTCACAACTCTGTGATTCCCCACTCATAGTGAGGGAAACATCCTCCTCGATTTGGTCTTCTCCCAACATCTTTCATATCTGAGTTACAATTCCTCCTTTCCACTTTCAACATAATCCCTTTCTTTTACTTTCAATAATCCTTCTCATTCTCCGATTACTTCCACCCATCACTCTACCGGAACCCACTTGCAATGATCTCATAAACTCACAGAAAACCTACAGACTGCCTGTCCCCCATCTCCCTCCTCTTTCCCTGTCCAAACCTGGCTACTAAAACCACTATAATCACACTGTCAGAAGCCCCTAGATGGATGGCACCACTCACTACCAATTTCAACACACAAACGCAGGCAACCTTGCACACTTGAACAAATCGTTTCCTCGGCAGTGCTCCAGGATGCTGAACGTCTGTGGAGAAAATCTCGCACATCTGCGACTTTCTACAACTTCAAATTATGCTAAAACGTATAACTCTGCCCTCCACCTTGCTAACAGTCTATTTTACTAATCCATATCCTCTCTCTCTAACAACCCCAAAAGGCTCTTTGATACCGCTTCACTCCTTATAACACCAAGGTGGCAGCCACCTGTTCACAGACCTTGGGGCTGAAGATCGGGCCGCCTATTGAAGGACATTGATGTATCCGCCAGGAATATTGCTCAACTCCCCTCACCCCTCCATCCCCTTCCTTCCGATACCTTTATCTGTTCACTCGCTTCGCTCTCTTCCTTTGATTCCAGTCACAGAGGAAGAAGTGTCTATGCTCCTTTCCTCTGCTCGCCCACTACCTGCATCAGTGACCCCATCCCCTCCTTCTGGTACATCTCTCTCCCAGCAGTCACTTCTCACCTAACTAAAATGTTCAATCTCTCTCTCTCTCTGGGTCGTCCCCTCTTCTTTCAGCATGCTATTGTTACCCCCTTTACTAAGGAAACCTTCCACTGGACCCATCCATGCTACTAACAGCGACCATTCTAAACCTCCCTTTTCATCTCAAACTCCTGGAACGCTTGGTCTATTCTCGACTCAAACCGCTACTCTCACTAACTCCCTCCTTGACCCCATACAATCTGTTCCGCTCTATGTATTCCACTGAACTGCTCTTTCTAAAGTCTCCACTGATCCCTCACTTGCAAATCCAAAGGTGACTATTCTCTCCTTTTCTCCTGGATCTATCGGCAGCGTTCCGATACTGTTGACCAACATCTCCTCCTTAGATGCCTTCACCTCCATTGGCCTAAATGACACTGCACTCTCTGGTTTTCTTCCTTCCTATCCTCTGACCGACGTTCAGTGTCTCCTTTTTCTGGATCTTCTCTACTCATCTCCTCTCAGTGTCGGGTTCCCTCAGGGATCCGTCCTAGGTCCCTCTCCTCTCGTGTCGGGGTTCCCTCAGGGATCAGGTCCCTTGGTCCTCTCCTCGCAGTGTCAGGGGTTTCCTCAGGGATCATCCTAGGGTCCCTTCTCCTTCTCCCCTATACTGGCCCCCATTGGACAAACCATCAGCAGATTTGGTTTCCAGTATCATCTTTATGCTTGATGACCCCAGCTATATCTCTCTGCACGTACATCACTCCTGCCTTAATCCAGAACACTATGACTGTCTCTCTGCTGTCTCTTACATATGTCCTCATCTCTGCTTGAAACTTAATCTTTCTCAAGACTTAACTTTTGTCTTTCCAACATCTACAACCAACCAACCGCCTGACCTCTCATCTCGTCTGTGGGATCACTATAGCACCGGGCAGCAGTCCCGCTGTCTGGGGTTGTGCTGGACTCTGACTCTCTTTTTCACCATATAATTCAATCTATGCTCGCTCTTAGCCGGATGCCCTCTCAGAACATCTCCAGAATCCTGCCGTTTCTGACATTTGAACTTCTAAAAATGCTATTGTTGGCCTTATTCTTCACTCTCGACTAGACTAACCCCCTGTAACTCTCTACTACCGGTCTCCCATTCCTAACTTCTCCTCTTCAATCTTTCTTAATGCAGCAGCCAGGCTCGTCTTCAGGCCAAACGCTACACGGATGCTCCAGTTTGTGCCAATCACTGACTGGCCTACCTGTCTCCTTCCCCGTATTCCCTTTAAAATAATACCCTCATCCACAAAAGCTTTTTTTTCTGAATAATCTGCCCCTCCCCTATCTCTCTCCTCTCATCTCACTCTATCGCCCTTCTCCCGTGCTCTTCAATCTGCCAGTGACATAGATTAATCTCTACCTTAATTCGACCTCTCATGCAATCTTCAGGACTTCTCCCCCCGAGTTGCACCAATTCTCTGGAATTCCCTTCCCCAGAACTCTCAGACAATACCCACCCCCAAACGTCAAATATCTCTAAAACCCATTCTCTTTAGGCAAGCCGATCACAGCTCGCTAACCGCATGAATGTCAACTCTCCCTTAACTAATCCATCGTAGGGTCCTATCTCCCGCGTTTCATCTGGCAAAACCGCTGATATATACCAAGCTCCAGGCTTCTCTGCAGTCTTTTTCACCTAGACCTGTAAATAAGATGGCGGCTGATGGCGGTTCACGCAGCAACATCGTTTTTAGTAAATTATTTATTAAATTATGTCATATTGTTCCCTTATAAAGAATGGCTGGACTCTTATACAACCTCTTGTGTCCACCCCCTCCTCCTCCATAGTCGGTAAGCTCTTGTGAGCAGGCCCTCACTCCTATTGTTCTATATGGACTGTTTGTTCGTTGTAATGTAATATAGTTGTAATGTCCCCTATGATTTGTAAGCGCTACGGAATTTAAATGGGCGCTATATAAAAAGATTATTTTATTATTATAGTATAAAATCGCCCTACCATATCCCCCCCACCTAACACTACAAACCCCAAAAAAAAAAATATACACATACATAAAGAAAAACAGATATAAAGCAAAACTTGAACAACATAAATACAACCACATAAAAGCCCCGGTTTCGGCCCGCAAGCCTACAATCACTAAATGCCCAGAACACAAAACAATCTACTGTGCACATCAGCCCAACCCCGGAGAGGAGAGGACAGACTAAGGGACTCAAAGGAAACACCCTCCAAAGGAGAGAGGCCCTCCCCGTGACCAGACTCTTCGATACTCAGAGAGCGCACCGTCACCAGGTTCAACCCAGAATGTTTCCCTAACCCCCTCATCCACGGAGGATTAACGCTGCTTGACCACTAACACCTTCGTTCACGTTTGGTACCTGACCACTAGACTGACAGGAAAACGTGGCAGCGGGCCCGGCCACCCGCCTCCTGAATGCTCCATAGTACCACTCTGCAATAGGAGAGACCGCCACCCTGGCCAATGGATGGAAGCGGCACACCCGGTTGTACCCCTCTGTGTTATAGGGCACTGAAGCATGAAGTGGTCCATGCTTCTCCAGCAGCCCCCGCACTCCTCCGGGACAACCCCCTTTCCTCAGACTCCTACACTTCAGATTGTCCCTCACACACAGCTTTCCATGAAGCATTCGGCCAAGTCAAATCCCATCAAACTTCAGGGGATCCCTGATGGATTCAATAAACCTCAAACCCTCCCGGCCCGCCTCTCATACGCCAGAGAGCGCACCGTCACCAGGTCACCCACAAGTTCCTACCACCTCATCCACTGGGAGGATTTTACGCTGCTTTGACACTAAACACCTTTCGTTCCACGTGTGGTACCGACCAATAACTGACTAGGAATCCGTGCCTCTGTGCCCGCCACCCGGCTCTGAATGCCCCATAGGCCCACTCCGCATAGGAGAGCCCGGCCACCCAGGCCTCATGATGCCCCATAAGGCCCTCCGCCATAGGAGAGACCGGCCAACCCGGGCCAATGGATGAAAGCGCCCACCCTTTGTAACACCTCTGTGTAAAGGGGCACTGAAGCATGAAGTGGTCCATGCGCTCCAGCAGGCACCGCACTCCTCCCGTGGACAAAACCCTTTCTCAGAGCTCCTACACTTCAGATTGTCCTCTCACCACCGCTTCCATGGAAGCAGCGCCAAGCCAGTCCAAACTTCAAGGGGAATCCTTATGGAATTCAATAAACTCAACCCCCCCAGATCCCGACTTGGGCACTCCCTGAGGGCCATGAGGCTTCTGGAAATGGGTCAACAGAACCCTCTTGTCCATGACTTCCTCGCTGCCTGACTCCCACATTCCCAGACCCCCACCGGGCGAATTCACCTTAGACCGGGGTAGCATAAACGCCGGAAATGCCCAGCGGTGTGCCGGAGATCCTTCACTTGCCGCCTGTCTTCCATTCCTGGAAGAAAGGCGAAACATCCCTACAGGAGTATCCCCACGGAGGAGCCCTCTCTTTCCAAGGTTTGCCCTACATTGATCTTAGAAGTATTCACTAGGAATAATTTCTGTAGCTTCCCTCGTAGTGAGAGGTCCCAATCACTAGCTTATTGCCTCAAAGCATTATCATAAAATGTGTGAATAATTTCCATGGTGCCGATCATTGCAGGTGTCCCCAATTATTTCCCTATTGATCAAACACCCATATAGTCCTCATCATGGTCCAAGCATCCCAGTCCACCGCCAAATTACTCATCAACGTCAGACTCCTAACACTGCCATATTAGCCAGTGATCATCAAGAACACAAGTCAATGCCATATTAACCTCATCACATCAAATTCCTGGTAACTGCCATATTTCCCAGTAGTAGGAGTGTCCAATCACTGCTATCTTGCCCCAATCATGCACAGTATTCCAGTCCATATTGGCACTCCTGGTTAAGTTTCATATTGGTCCACCAGAGTCAAAAAGTCTCCATTGCCCCCCATATTCCGTACGACATGTCTACCGTCCAGTCACTGTCACACTGACTCTCATGGTCGAGCTGTGCCATATTAGCCTCTGGTGCTGAAGAGTATGATATAAAGAGTTTGTTATAGTTTATATGTTCCCCCCCATGCTCCATCCTGGACACCCGTAAAGGATTTCCTATAGAACATAGTGGATAACTCATGGGGGCTTCTCGTAACTGCAGCACCATTGGTTTTTCCGGGTCCCCAGGGTGGGATGAGCGTCTGTTGCCCCATCTCCTCCCTCCAGCTAACGAGTACTGATGGAGACAATGACCCCATTGCTGTACATGACGGAGCCTTTACCCGCATCTATGTGAATTGGTTTTATACTTATCACTTCTAACACATATGCCATAGCTTTATTAACAGCGTTACTGCAAAATCAACTTGATACATGCCGCCATTGTTCTGAAAGGCCACGCTTTAAACAACCCGTGAGGTGCCACCGGAGCGTTAACGCCATCTGCTACCGCGGCCTCCGCAGGACGCCGGCGCTGCAAAGGTTAACCGCAGGCATCTGCCTTGCTGCCTTATTGATTTATCCTTTTGGAGCTTTAATTAGACACTCCAACTCCCCTTAAACATGAAAAACTGCTCATCTCCCCGTGCAGTTAAAAGGCAGTGAAGTATGAACAGAGGATCTGAGCAAATTAAGCAATTAAAATCCTGTAAGAAAAATCAAACCCAGAGAGCTTTCAAGGGGCGCCTTCCAGGGGGGCACCTGGGGGGCTAACTAGAGAGGAATAACTGACTGCCGAGGGCGAGATATCCACATGTTCCCTATTTATCCCAAATCCCCAGCCCAAATAAGGGTTGGAGGGGCGAACGGCCTCTGCAGCCCCACATCAAATCCGTTTCATGGGGGGAAGAGCATAAATTCTCATAGAAGTGACATCTCTAGATGCAGCAAATGGCCTGCGGTGGTCTACATCCAGTGGAGAGACTGAGGCTCGTGGTACAGTGGCGTAACTTGAGCTTATGGGCCCAGTGCAAGTCTGTGCAAGGCGCCGCTATAATTTATGGTTTTATTAATAGTCTTCTCGATATGGGAAATTGACACCCTTATGGGCCCTAATCTCTTTGGCCCGTTGCGACTCGCACCTCTGCCCCCTGATTACCGCTGTCTCGTGGATGAGATTGAGGCTCCGTGAGGAGACGAGCACGTGGAGAGACTGGGCTCATGGGTAAGACCGAGCTCATGGAGGAGACTGAGGCTAGTGGAGTAGATTGAGGCTCTTGGCGGAGATAGAGGCTCGTGGAGGAGACGAGGCTCGGGAGGAGACTGATGTCGTGGAGAACTGAAGCTCATTAGGAGACTGAGGCTCATGGAGAAGACTGAGGCGCGTGGAGAAGACTGAGGCTCGTGGGAGAAGATTAGGCTTCATGGAGGAACTGAGCTCATTGGGAAGACTGAGGCTCAGGGATAGACTGAGGCTCATGGAGGAGATAGGTCTCATGGCGGAGCTGAGGCTCAGTGTGGAAACCGGAGGCTCAATGAAGAGACTGATACCCATTGAACAGCCTGAGCTTGTGGAGGAGACTGAAGCTTGTGGAGGCGACTGAGGCTTGTGGAGGAGGACTGATGGCTCCGTGGAGGAGACTGAGGCTCGTGGGAGGAGACGAGGCTCGTGGAGGAGACTGGGGCTCGTGGATGAGACTGAGGCTTGTGGAGGAGAACTGATGCTTGTGGAGGAGACTGAGGCTTGTGAGGAGACTGAGGCTTGTGGCAGGAGAATGAGGCTTGTGGAGGAGACTGGGGCTCGTTGAGGAACTGAGGCCCTCATGGAGAGACTGATGCTCTGGTAGCTTCCATAACAGGTGCAGCTGATGGGTGGGATCACAGGCTACACTGACCTTCCCTTTATTCATAAGGTTCTCCAAAAGTGAAAATAAATCCCCTTTAATACCCTCAATCCAATACATGCACCTTACACTCCTCCATCTCAGGGACTAACTAGGAGGCGGCAGCCCCTTAAAAAATTGTACACATTGTTTATTCAATCCACTAAATTCTAACACACATATAGTATGCAATCATACATACAGATATACACATACATACAACATCATATCACACCACAGATAGTAATAACTTAGACATATATACACCAATATCCGAATCAATACAGTATATACATAGCATAGACACATACACATATACACCCAGCATATAACTACTGTATATATAAACATATATATAGATACATGCACACACATACAGCCGAGACCCACATAAACACTATACACACCTATGTTTACGGTCTATTCCCTCCCTGCCAAAACATCTTCTCATACAATTTGCAGATATTTTTTATATCATGGTGCACTACCTCATTTCCTTAAGTGTGTCAGGTGTATGCTGGGCCCCCTGACACGGCGGCCATAGCAGCTGCTATGGCTGCTACCCTTTAAACATGCCAGTGCGAGTCCATCGGGCATCCGGCATTGTACTTACACCTTCCTGGGGACACTTATCATCACCAGTATACGTCTTTTGCCGGCATTCCCTACCCCCTCTGGTGGCACTAGATACATCAGAATACTCTTTCCTCCGTAACGCTGCTGGCGTAGAATTTGCACCATAGCCTGCGAACCGTCACTCAACAAAGATCACAGCTGGGTAAGTGCACCAGACACACTCCCATCCGATCTCATGTCGTGGAGGTTCCGAAAGGGGGTAATAATCACATTGTGGGTCCATTTACTAAGGGCCCATTCGCGTTTCCTCACTTTTTACCCGAATATTTCCGATTTGCGCCGATTGTACCTGAATTGCCCCGGAGTTGGCGCCCGCGTTCGGTTGGTGGGTGCATCGGCGCGCATCGCAGCTGACTAAACTGGGGGGGCGTGCCGAACGAAAACCCTCGTATTCGGAAAAAACCGCCGCAGTTTAAGAACCGAAAAAGTGTCCGCTTGGGCAGCGCTTACCTTCACCTGTTCGCAGCTCGGTGCTTCCGGCGCGTTAGATGATTTCAGCGCAGGCAGCGTCACCTGGTGACGGCGGAGGAACTACCTTCATAAATCCCGGCAGGAACCCGAATCCAGATCAAGAACGGGCCGCTGGATCGCGAATTGGACGGGTACGTACATCTGCCCCATTGTCTTGCGGTTCACAAGGCTGGCATTACCTCCAGAACTGGAGTTTCTCATCAACTCACAATTAGTTGGATTTGATACAACTTTGGCACGTACCGGAGAATTTGTAAATTAAGAGCCCGGTGCCAAACCTTTGTCCTGTAGTTTGGTAATCTCTAACCATTGGTGTACTGAGTGAGCAGTTACATCCCACCCCCTAGTGTCTGCGGAGGGCGCTGTTACAGATTTCCATGCAGGAAACTTGCCGTTACTCTCCTACAGTCCAAATTTTTGCATCTTCATGTCCTCCCGTATAACAAACCACGGGCGATGCCCCCCGAAGCGTCTATGATGATCGCCGGTCGCTCCGTTCTGTATATTCCAGATACATAACTCTGCCTTTGAATGCCTAAAGCCTCTGCCCTGGCATAAACGGCTCATGGAGCAGAACAATCGAACAACATATGTCTCGCACCTGGCCCTGGCCACTAATGATGTTATCTAGCGAGTGTATGAAGCCGCTCCGTGACTCCCAGCCACACAAATTCTGGCGCTCTCCAAAGCACAAGGGAAGACACGGACAGTCTGTCATCAATATTCAAATGCATATCTTATTTTAGTCAAGTTTCATTCCCTCGCTGAAGATTGATGACTCCGCAGCCTTGTGTGATGTGCGCCGCGGTGCGTTGCTTTCCCGGGTTACCTGGAAGGCAGATCACAGAACTCCGGGGTGTTGGGCTCGAATCCCCTGCCATTTCTATATTAGATGCGCTACTTGGAACCTAAATTCTGGTAGATTGGTCGGAAGCCCACAAGAAAACATTGGAACAAGATAAAATTTAAACCCCTTACTACGTGCCCCTAATCTAACTCACGGGCTCTTGATGCTGTGTTGTTGACAGCGGGTGTAACTACAATCATGAGGGCTACCCCCTATTGGTATCGGATCTATTGGCCACCAGACCCGTTTGGGTTATGACCTCGAACCCGAGTAGCTATCCAAATGAACCCTTACCTGGGGGGCGACTATCAGACTAGTCTGGAACAGCAGGGTCCATGCAATGAATATCCGTAGACTAGCGCTGAGGTCAAGAACAGTTGAGGTAAGGATTCCAGGTACACAGCATCCAGGGTTCAGAGGTATATGTCAGGTCCCCTGGGCTGCATCTGCCATGAGTTGGGATGAAGACCCCGCCTCAGGCGCAGCATCGGACAGGCCATAAAGGTGATGGCCGAAGGAGAGGTGGCACCAGAAGTACGACCTGGCACTGGCAAGTCCGTACTGTCAGAGTAACACCATCATTTACATCGGTGTCTTTAAAGACACTCATTTGTCTGCGCTGCTCTGTTGCGCTTGGAAAACCCGGAGCGACTGAAATGATGCATCACATGCCGACCACGGTCCCTACATAGAGGATGACCTGGGGAAGGGGCGTGGGAGGGAGGTCGTAACATTTATTATTTTTAAACTGGCCAGAATTATTATAATTATTATTTCCTATTGGGGAAGCTGTACAGATTTAACAAGCGGGTGGATCTGAATATGGGGCGATTCCTTACTAATGTGTGAAGGGCTGGTGGGTTATGGGGCCTTGTATGTGTACTAAACTGGAGGAGGGTGAACATGGTACCAGGATTAAAGTGGGGTTGGCTATTATGAGTACTCTACTGATGCTTACTGTGGTTCATAATTAATGGGAGTTCAGATATTAATTGAATTAAGGGGAGGTGCTGTTATGGGTACTGTGTATAACTAAACTCGGAGTGGGGAGGCAACTTACCAATGATCACCTGCTGGGACTTTCTACTTTGTATATTGTATGCAGCGTCCCCTGCCTGGGGATGTGTCCATTGGCTATTACACCTGGTAGTCACCCGCCTGTGGTTAACTCTCGACTAGTGGTACTGTGAAGGGAGTTTTTATTGGTAGGAGCTGTGATGGGGTACTGTATATATTAATACTTAAGTTTTTATGGGTACTGTCTATAATAAAAAATGGGGTTTTCTCTATTAGTGTCAAATTGTTGTTACACTTGGAGGGGGCTTTTAATGGATTCGTCTATAATTTAACTAGGGCCTTTTTGAGCGCATTTTATATCATTTAATTGGTTCTGTATAGAAAATCTTTAGAGTGGTGCTGTCATGGGAACAAGGATCATCATAAAGCTTTATTACAGACACCTTCAGCGTATCATCTGCTATTTAGGTTAATACACGGGGTACCCCTCCCTACACGCTCATGCATCCACCTGGTGGGGGACAGATGCTCATGTACCACCCGGGGTGCAGGCAATTGGTTGGGGATACATAAGCTATGGGCACAACTGGACCTTTAAATTACAGCACTCTTGGTATGTTGAAAAAATTGTAAGTTTTTGTGACATCTATTCCCTTATGCAGATAGTTGGAGTTCCTAAGGGAACCTGTCACCAGCTTTACCCCACTACTACCAGCCCCCTCGGTATGGGATGAAATGTTCTTTCTAGACTTCCCTCATTTATATGTGAACTCTTATCTGTTTACGCCCAAACGTTCCCCCAAATCAGGCCAAATGTTACTCTTCTGGTCTCATGTTACATGAGATGAGTCAAGTTAGTGTTGCCAGTGGTAGTGTCACTTCTGAAGCACCTATCATTTTGTTCTATAGCACCTAGAAAAACATGATACTGGGTCATATTAAAGATGATAAGTAATCTTCAGATCACACCAGGAAATTATGGGTTTTGTGATCTCAGAACCAGATAACCACAGATAAGATCCAGTTCCCCATTATTCTTTAGCTGCCTATATATCCAGTTCTGTAGCCTTATGTTCTGAGAACATAATGTTTTTGGATGTTTGTCACCCCCTCCTCCTAGCGGTCACCATGTTGGCGCTATGTCAATGTGCTCATTTTTGTTTCTATTGTTTTCCGGTTTTCTGGCTGTGGGATTGTAAAACATTGCTTATTCTGATTAGGAAAAGCAGGAAATCAGAGCGATTGTTATGGATCGCCGGATTCACGGCTAACCGCGAGCGGGAAGATGGAGTGGCTCCTCCATGAGATGCCTAAGAAAGCGAAGAGGGGCAGCCATGCATGTATGATGTCATTTAGCATTTTCACATGAGTGCTCTACTTTTATTTTGTGTCTCTCTTAGCAGCACTAAGGCAGACACAGATCCGCGGATTGTCCCGATTTTGTATACTTAAAGGGTCAAGAGATGGTCGGATTTTGCAGAATCCTAAAATCTACACTTTAAGGTACCTTCACATCTGGACAAATGCATTCTTCAACCACCTTCCAATTTTACTTGCAATTCCCGGCAATATTCCTTGTTCTTGTGCCATCCAATTAGGAATTGTTGATATACCATTTAAGAGGGTTCTCCCACTTTGGACAAACCCTACTTGTAGACGGGGTCCTAAGCTCCCTGTCACCAGGATTGCAATGAATTGGCCTTAGGTATACTGAGAAGTGTACATTTCTCACGCAGACCCCCTACAGGGAAACTGATCATTACACAATGTTCATTTGATGCAATGGAACATGATCCATCCAAAGGCAAAATTTGGCTCTCCATAACCTTCTGTTTGGATGAGCAAATCCAGAACTTTAGAACCTTCCCTCTACTCCATAGCATATAAAAAATATGTAAAATAATTTAAACTAAAACCAAATTGACAACCCCTGGTTTCCTCTAAAATCCGCCACATTGAGGCTGCGTCTGGTATTGCATTATAAACAAAAAGGGGGTCTTACTAAGGGCCCGATTTGCGTTTTCCCGACGTGTTACCCGATATTCTGATTTGCGCTGATTTTCTCTTGTGTTTCCCGCCGGGTTTTTGGCGCACGCGATCGGATTGTGTGGCTCGCGCCGTCATGCACACGACGGAAAATCGGGGGGCGTGGCCGAACGTTAACCTGAAGATTTGAAAACCTCTGCTTAAAAAAAAAAAGTGTTGCGGAATTGCACTTACCTTCACCAGGTAATAGGATGGGGGCATTCCGCGGCCTCAGCAGGTGGGGTTGGGGTGGGTCTGGGCGGGCAGCACACCTGTGGACTTCGGAGGTGAAACTGCTGCCTTATGAATCGGCCGAGACCAAATCCACCCACAGAACGCGCCCGTCTGGAATCGCGAACGACCGGGTAGTAAATCGCCCCCAAAATGTGCTCTGTTTTTGTCGTCGTGAACACCTCTTCTTGTCGGAAACCCTTGGTGTGATGGAGGATATGAAAGTAATAACAGTAAGGGCAGGGTGCACAAGCCATTATGCAAGTTGAGTCCTTCTTTCCTCAGGCAGCACCACCTGCAGCAAGATGGGGGCGGCATCTTGCTCCATTAGCTCCACAGTTTACGCAACCATTAAAAATAATGGGGCACATTTACTTACTGGTCCGGTCGCGATCCAGCGGCGCGTTCTCTGCGCTGAATCGGTCCGCCGGGATTCATCATTATCAGTTCCTCCGCCGTCCACCAGGTGGCGCGCTGCGCTGAAGTCCCTGGAATGGCTCGAATACACCGGCCTACCCGGATTGAAGGGAGTGAAATTTTCGCGACACAATTTTTTTTTTAACTGCGCGGTTTTTCCGAATAACGTCGGGTTTTCGTTCGGCCACGGCCCCCCGATTTCCGTCGCGGTCGCATGCGGCGCCGATGCGCCAAATTCCGATCGCGTGCGCCAAAACCCGGGCAATTCACTGTACAGCGGCGCAAATCGGAAATATTCGGGTAACACGTCGGGAAAACGAATTCGGGGCCCTTAGTATATGAACCCCCATGTCTCTTCACAACCGGTTATCCAACGGTTGGTAAACACTGTCAGGAGAAACCCTCTTGCTAAAAAACTAACCTGATCTTTACTTCTGGTAGGGGCAGAGGGGGGCAACCGTCTGTAACTCGTGTCAGCAGAAGAGAGTCCGAGTTTCATCCCTTCCAGTAGAGCTTGATTTGGGAAATGAGCCTTTTGCCTAAGTTGTGCGATGTCCAGGTTTCCTTCTCTCGATCTATCTAAAACTTTCCTATTCCTCACCGGTCGTGCATCCAATGATCCTCCTGTGTTCAGCCCAGAGTCCCGGAGGAGATTTAGGTTCTCAAAAAATTAGCAGCTCCATGCGATTACCACAGCATTCTCAATTCCGCTAATTTGTGCTACACCTGTACAATGAGGAATTAAACTCCCAAAACAAATCTCCGCCCTGCAAATTCCCACTCTATAAAGATCGTCCTCGGAGTTACAGGAAAAAGTTGCTGCCCCCACCCCTCCCCCTCCACAAAACAATTTATGTAAGTATGGGCGGATGATCAATGGCGCAAGAAAATTAATACAATATGTAATTAAGAAAGGACAATTATATAAGAGGATGTGTAGGAATGCGGCTTATCTAGTGTGGATTCAGCTTGTTTATTCAATAAATGTGGTGGCAGGAGCGAGAACAGGATGATCTCTTTGTCCGGTCTGGGTCTGCATTTGCATAGCAGGTCCAGGTCTACCGCCCGTGAGCTCCGCTCTGCTTCATTCGCGTGATTGCGGCAAATCGGGGGTCTGTACTATTTTAGAGTCATCTGTTCGTGGTCCATATTTGCAAGATCATGATAATTTTATTACAGCATTTGAAAGGTTTGGGATCTGTATTTTTGAGCTCGATCTGGGGTCTATAATATTAATCACTGGTGGTCTATCTGGAGTGGTTATAATGACTGGTGGTCTAGTAGAGGGGTTTACAATCTCCATTAAATCAGTGACATTAGAAAAAAGGTTGGTTTAAACCCTCTGTCACTTCTGTAGATGTATTTCCAATCCCTACTACTTGGATGTTGAATCCTTATTGCTAAGATGAAGTCACTTACTGTATATTTCCTTGTGGTCAAGAAGAGGGCTTTACACATGTTGGTGACCCATTTCTCCTGTAACTGTAGTTTACTCTGCTCATGTAAGGGGTTTACACTTTCTTTTGGTCATGTAGAGTCATGTACAATACCTGGTAGTCGACTAGAGGGGATAGAAATCCTTGGTGTTCCAGTAGAGGTAAGGTGTAATCCCCAGTGGTCCAGCAGTAGTGTTACTGTCCTTCATGGTCAAGTGGCATGGTTTACAATCCCTTTAAAACTAGTTGGGTGAGTTGGTATGGGGTCACCATAACTGTGTAACCATTGGTTATCTAGAGACAATTTAAAGTCTCTGATGGTCCATTGGGGTGGTTATAATCCATAGTGATCTAGTAGAGGGGTTGACAATCTTTGACTATGACTAACCATTTTTTCATGCGAGTACTTAGTTCCTACTATCTGGATTTGCAGTATATATTGTTCATGTAAGGTCACTTACAATTCAAGGTCTTCACCGATTGGGGTTTACTATCCCTGGTGTCCCAGAAGATGGAGGTTATAATCCCCTGTGGTCCAGTAGGGTGGTTATAGTCCCTTGTAATCAAGAAAAGATGTTTGCAAACCCTTTTGAACCATGTGGTGGGATTACCCTCCCTGTCTCTCTGGTAAAGTCACTTAAGATCACAAGTGGCTATTTGAGGGCACATTAAAGTCAATATTGGTCCATTTGGGCTGGTTATAATCCTTGGTCTAGTAGATGAGTTTAAAACCCCCATTGAACTAGTGGTAGTGAAGAAGAGATTGTACAAAGGGTTTATGCCAATAATAGAGGTATTTTCAATCCCTACTACTTGGAAATCCATATGGACTTACATTACCTAAGAGGGTTCTACAATTCTTCACATATCTGGTTTTCCGATAAGGATGTTGTTAGTTCCAAAGGGGTTCACAATCCCTACTGGCCCAGTATGGGAGGTTATAATACCCAGTGGTCAACTGGATGGTCCACCTGGGTCCAGTCATTGGTCTTATATGTGTCCTTCATACTACAAAATATGTTTACTATAAACCCACCGCGCTACAGGGATGTCTTACCGCTCAGAGACGCTTGTGATATGTGAGGATCAAGGAGATGTTTGTCCAGGATAGAGACTAAGCTCCTAAGGCAAACACAGGCTCGGCGAGGTTATGACATTTGGAATTCATGGTGACTCGGATAAGATATAACAAAGTCAGACAAGCCGAACCCAAGTCTGGAGAACAGGTATGAAGGAAAGCTGACAAAGCAAAGGTCACATGTGTCCAGGACCTTCAAGACCGGACAAGATGATCATATGATTGACAAGACCAGACATTGAAATTGGTGAGAACCCCATGGGGGGGGGGAGAAAGAATATTGTAGATGCAGTAGATTATGGTCAGATTCTACAGCAATCACTAGCAGTAGGGATGAGTTCTAGAGTAGTTCACTGCAGAGAGCACAGGGCACAGCAGTGTGAGGACTCACTTGGAGAAGCTACAATCCTGGAATATAAATCGGTATCTGATAAGGTGATATTGCCGCTCTGACAGTCCTTTATCAGGCAGAACTGATGCAAATTGCTATATGCCCTTGGCCAATCAATGTATATTCTTCAGTTATCGCTGTCACATAAATGGCGCATACACTCATCTTCCTCGTAATCTCCAGGTATAGAAGCACTGGCAGCCTCACACTAGTCTACACCGTGGTCTACAGACAAGCAGGTGCCAATCACTAGCATATTGGCCCATCAAGTGCATAAGAACAAAACATAACAATACAACATAACATAAACCAGACATTATATATAATATATACAAAAATTTACAATTAATCATCTGCAGGTCCAGCCCCATTCACACTTAGGAAAAACTCTTAGAAATAACAATAACTTAACATACACCAAAATAATTAAATCACACCATATACCACCACCCCCACCCAACAAATTATCACAGCAACCTATTAATAACTGAAAACCACCCACACCCACAAATTAACACACACCCCACACCCTCTAATAGCAGACTACCAACATCCCGCACCTATAAATTATATATTTTTTTTAGTTAACAAATGCAAAATATGCATTAAAATAAACCCCACACCCTCCACTTCCGCTCAGATAATGTTTGCGTTAGGTAGACTGGACCAGTGTCCATGATGAGTTCATAAAGAAATAAATCGATCGTGCACTCTCTGCATGGTATATATCTCGATTGCTGAATAATTTTCACCATCTACTGTGTCTTTAATCCAGTCTCACTCTCTGCAATGGTATATATCTGAAATTGCCCTCGTATTGCATGTGTCTGTTTCTTTCTGTAACATTTGACCCTTTGTCGTCCTACCTGATTTAATGTTCATCTCTGCCCTCAATGAGTTGTTTTTTTCTCTGTTCAGAACTTGATCCACATGCGTTAATCACCTAGATTAATTGTTTTGAGCTAAAGATGGCCTGGTCTCTCTGTCTTCTCGGGTATAAAATTTTAGTGATAGTATAGGATGCTTGCATTCCTTGTGCTTAGCATAATATTCTGCTAAGTACATAATATCTGACAAGTATGAAAACTGCAGTTTTGACATTGCAGTTAGACAGGGCAGGAGACAGGTTAAGATGGCAGAGAAAATGAACAATTATGTTTGTCTCAAATGTTTTCCATTTTCTCCCTGTTTGCTATGGTTTTTTTACTTGCCCACCGTCCTCCCATTACCACCAGTACCACTATCCATATCAATGCCTCCCTTCTTCACTCACCTTTCTTTACCACTACACACACTCTATACGTTATGTAACCAGACTAACTTATCACAGTCTTCTGCCGTGAAGCAAGAAATAACTTCTTATAAATCTCTGAAGCATCTGGGTCTCTTCTCTTTCTCCTTCTGCTTGCTGCAGGGGACGTCTCTCCTAACCCAGGCCCACCTTCTGCTTATTTAACACTTCACACAGGAACCCTGCTAACCTTATAAAGATTCAGTGTATCCCCTTTTCTTCTCCACCCGAACCCCTTTTAAATGTGCCCTATGGAACCCCGCTCTGTGTGTAATAAACTAGAATCAGGTCATGACCTTTTTTTCTAGTCTTTTGACATGATTGCCATTACGGAAACATGGATCCAGCAGGATGACTCCGCTCCGTTGCAAAGCTTGTCTATGGCGGGTTACACTTTCGCACGTCCAGACCTGAGAATTGGCAGGGAGTGGTGGTAGGCATAGCTACTCTCTCACATGCACTTTCCAGGTCATCTCCTGCACCCTCTCTTACTTTCCCATCTTTTGAGGTCCAACCATCAGACTTTTCCGCCCATTCTCTCTTGTGTGGCTGTAGTATACCGTCTCCTGGCTCACCCTATCAGTTTCTTGACCACTTTGCCTCTTGGCTCTCTCACTTTTTACCTGTGACATTCCAACCATCATCATGGGAGCTTCAACATCCCTGTTAACACTCCCATTTCCCTCCGGCCTCTCAGCTCTTAGCACTAACTACTTTCTCTCGGTCTTTCACAACTCTGTGATTCCCCCACTCATAGTGAGGGAAACATCCTCGATTTGGTCTTCTCCCAACCATCTTCATATCTGATTTTACCAATTCCTCTTTCCACTTTCAGACCATAATCTCCTTTCTTTTACTTTCATAATCCTTCTCATTCTCAGAATACTTCCACCCATCACTCATACCGGAACCCAGTGCAATAGATACTCATAAACTCACAGAAAACTTACAGACTGCACTGTCCCCCATCTCCTCTTTCACCTGTCCAAACCTGGCTACTAACCACTATAATCACACTGTCAGAAGCCCCTAGATGAGATGGCACCACTCACTATCCGAATTTCAACACACACGCAGGCAACCTTGCACACTGAACAAACTCGTTCCTCCTCGGCAGTGCTCCAGGATTGCTGAACGTCTGTGGAGAAAATGTCGCACATCTGCAGACTTTCTCAACTTCACATTATGCTACAAACGTATAACTCTGCTCCCACCTTGTTGCTAAACAGGTCTATTTACTATATCATCCATATCCTCTCTCTCTAACCACCCCAAACGTCTTTGATACCCTTCACTCCTTACTAACACCAAAGGTTCAGCCACCTGTCACAGACCTTGGGGCTGAAGATCTGGCCGCCTATTTTAGGACATAAATATGTTGATCCGCCAGGAATAATGCCTCCACCACCCCTCTCACACCCCTTCCATCCCATCTTCCTTCCGACCTTATTTGTTCACTCGTCGCCTTTGAGCCAGTCACAGAGGAGACGTGTCTAGGCTCCTTTCCTCTGCTCGCCCACTACCTGCATCAGTGCCCATCCCCTCACTCTGGTACAGTCTCTCTCCCCCAGCAGTCACTTCTCACCTAACTATAAATTTTCAACTCTCTCCTCCCTCTGGGTCGTCCCCTCTTTTCAAGCATGCTATTGTACCCCCCTTTACTAAGAACAGGAAACCTTCACTGGACCCACTCCCATGCTACTAACACGACCAGTTAAACCTCCTTTCATCTCAAATCCAGGAACGCTTGGTCTATTCTCGACTAACCCGCAACTACTTTTCCCTCCTGTACTCCCACTTGACCCACTATATTGTTTCCGCTCTATGTATTCCACTGAACTGCTCTTTCTAAAGTCTCAATGATCCCTCACTTGCAAATCCAAAGGTGACTACCACTCTTATCCTATTTCCTGGATCTATCGGCAGCGTTCGATACTGTTGACCCAACTCTCTCCTTAGGATGCTTCACTTGTGGCCTAAACGGACACTGCACTCTCTTGGTTCTTCTATTCATCTCTGACCGCACGTTCAGTGTCTCCTTTTTCGGAATCTTTCTCTACTCATTTCCTCTCAGTGTCGGGTTCCTCAGGGATCAGTCCTAGGTCTCTCCTGCTCAGTGTCGGGGTTCCTCAGGGATCAGTCCTTGGTCTTCCTCTCGGGTCAGGGTTCCTCAGGGATAGTCCTAGGTCCTCTTCTCTTCTCCCTATACTGCCCCCATTGGACAAACCATCAGCAGATTTGGTTTCCAGTATCATCTTTATGCTGATGACCACCAGCACTATATAACTTCGCACGTAACATCACTCCTGCCTTAATCCAGAACACTAGTGACTGTCTCTCTGCTGTCTCTTACATCATGTCCTCTCTCTTCTTGAAACTTAATCTTTCTAAGACTGAACTTCTTGTCTTTCCACATTATTCTAACCAAACCACCCCTGACCTCTCCATCTCGTCTGGGGATCACTATAGCACCGAGGCAGCAGGCCCGCTGTCTGGGGTTGTGGGACTCTGACCTCTCTTTTTCACCATATATTCAACTATTGCTCGCTCTTGGCCGGATGCCATCTCAGAACATCTCCAGAATCGGCCGTTTCTGACATTTGAAACTTCTAAAATGCTTAATTGTGGCACTTATTCACTCTCGACTAGACACTGTAACTCTCTACTAACCGGTCTTGCCATTCCTAAACTCTCTCCTCTTCAATCTATTCTTAATGCAGCAGCCAGGCTCGTCTTTCAGGCCAAACGTACACGGATGCCTCCAGTTTGTGCCAATCACTGCACTGGCTACCTGTCTCCTTCCGTATTCACTTTAAAATAATAACCCTCATCCACAAAGCTCTGAATAATGCGCCACCTCCCCTATCTCTCTCTTCATCTCACTCTTATCGCCCTTCCCGTGCTCTTCGATCTGCCAGTGACATAGATTAATCTCTACCTTAATTCGCACACTCTCATGCACATCTTCAGGACTTCTCCGCGTTGCACACCAATTTCCTGGAATGCCCTTCCCCAGACTCTCAGACTAATACCCACCCCCCAAACTTCAAATTGCCTTAAAACCCATCTCTTTAGGCAAGCTATCACACTCGCTAACCGCATGAATGTCAACTCTCCCTTTACTAATCCATCGATGGTCCATCTCCATTGTTCATCTGGAAAACAGCTGATATATACCAAGCTCCAGGCTTCTCTGCAGTTTTTTCACCTAGGACCCTGTAAATAAGATGGCGGCTGATGGCTGGTTCAAGCCAGCAACATCGTGTTTAGTAAATTATTTATAAATATTTTATATTGTTCCCTTATAAAGAATGGCTGGACCTTATACAACCTCTTGTGTCACCCCCTCATCCCATAGTCGTAAGCTCTTGTGAGCAGGGCCTCACTCCTATTGTTATATATGGACTGTTTGTCTTTGTAATGTAATATAGTGGTATATGTCCCCATGATTTGTAAAGCGCTACGGAATTTCATGGCGCTATATAAAAAGATTATTATTATTATTATATATTAAAATCGCACTAGCCATGATCCCCCCAACCTAACACTACCACCCACAAAAAAAAAAATACAACATAACAAAGAAAACAGAATATAACAGCAAAACTGAACAACATAAATACAACCACATAAAGCCCAGGTTCGGCGCCTGCAAGCCCTACATCACTAATGCCCAGACACACAAACAAAAATCTACTGTGCCCATCAGCCCAACACCAGGAGAGGAGAGGACAGACTAAGGGACACTAAAGGAGAACCCCCTCCAAAGGGAGAAGGCCCTCCCGTGCCCAGCCTCTCATACTCCAGAGAGCGCACCTTCACCAGGTCACCCAGAATGTCCTAACACCTCATCCACGGAGGAGTTACGCTGCGTTGACACAAACACCTGCGTTCCACGTGTGTACCTGACCACTAGACTGACTAGGAAAACGTGGCGCGGTCCCGCCACCCAGGCCTCTGAATGCTCCATGGACCACTCTGCAATAGGAGAGACGGCCAACCCGTGGCCAATGGATGGAAGCGGCCACCCGGTTGTAACACCTCTGTTATAGGGGCACTGAAGCAGGAAAGTGGTCCATGTCTCCAGCAGGCCCCGCACTCCTCCCGGGGACAAACCCTTTCCTCAGAGCTCTACACTTCAGATTGTCCCTCACACACAGTTTCCATGGAAGCAGCGCCAGTCAAGTCCCAAAACTTAAGGGATCCTGATGGATTCAATAAACTCCAGCCCCCTCCCCGTGCCCAGCCTCTCATACTCCAGAGAGCGCACCTTCACCAGGTCACCCACAATGTTCCTAACCACCTCATCCACTGGGAGGATTTTACGCTGCGTTGACACTAAACACCTTGCGTTCCACGTGTGGTACCTGACCACTAGACTGACTAGGAATAACGTGCAGCTGTCCCGGCCACCCAGGCCTCTGAATGCTCCATAGGCCCACTCCGCATAGGAGAGACCGGCCACCCAGGCCTCTGGATGCCCCATAGGCCCACTCCGCATAGGAGAGACCGGCCAACCCGGGCCAATGGATGGAAGCGCCCACCCGGTTGTACACCTCTGTGTTAAAGGGGCACTGAAGCAGGAAGTGGTCCATGCTCTCCAGCAGGCCACCGCACTCCTCCCGGGGACAACCCCTTTCCTCAGAGCTCCTACACTTCAGATTGTCCCTCACACACAGCTTTCCATGGAAGCAGCGCCAAGTCAAGTCCCAAAACTTCAAGGGGATCCTGATGGAATTCAATAAACTCAAACCCACCCCCAGATCCCGACTTGGGCAATCCCTGAGGGCCAGAGGCTTCTGGAAATGGGTCAACAGAACCCTCTTGTCAAGGACTTTCCTCGACATGGTCCTGATCTCCCACATTCCCAGACCCCACCGGCGAATCACCTTCAGAACCGGGGTAGCATAAGCCGGAAGATGCCCATGCGGTGTGCGGAGATCCTTCACTTGCCCTCCTGTCTTCCATTCCTGGAAGAAAGGCCGAAACCATCCCCTACAGGAGTATACCCACGGAGGAGCCCTCTCTTTCCAGAGGTTTGCTACATTGATCTTAAGAAAGGTATTCACTAGGAAATAATTTCTGTAGCTTCCCATCGTAGTGAGAGGGTCCCAATCACTAGCTTATTGCCTCAATCATTATCAGAATGTGTGAATAATTTCCATGGTGGCCGATCATTGTCAGAGTGTCCCAATTATTTCCCTATTGATCAAACACCCATATAGTCTGATCATGGTCCAAGCATCCCAGTCACTGCCAAATTAGCTCATCACGGTCCGAACTTCTCAAACACTGCCATATTAGCCAGTGATCATCAAAGAACATAAGTCAATGCCATATTAACCCATCATAGTCAGAATGTCCTGGTAGCTGCCATATTGCCCATGTAGTATTGACTGCTATATTGACCCAATCATGGCCACAGTATTCCAGTCATATTGGCACATCCTGGTTAAGTTGTCATATTGGTCCATCCAGATCAAAGTGTCCCAGTTGCCCCCATATTTCGTATCTCATGGTCTACCGGTCCAGTCACTGTCACACTGACTTCTCATGGTCGGAGCTGTGGCCATATTTGCCCTGGTGCTGAAGAGTTATGGATATAAAGAGTTTGTTATAGTTTATATGTTCCCTGCTCCATCCTGGACAAGCCCTTAAAGGGATTTCCTATAGAACATAGTGGATAAATCAATGGGGGCTTCTCGTAACTGCAGCCACCATTGGTTTTTCCGGGTCCCAAGGGTGGGATGAGCTCTGTTGCCCCATCTCCTACCTCCAGCTAACGAGTACTGATGGAGACTAATGACTCCCATTGCTGTACATGACTGGAGCCTGTTACCCCGCAGATATGGGAATATGGTTTGATACATTATCACTTCCAGACACATATTCCATAGTCTTTATTAACAGCGTTACTGCAAAATCAAACTTGATACATGGCCGCCGATTTGTTCTGAAAGGCCAACGCTTTAACCCGTGAGGTGCCACCGGAGCGTGAACGCCAGCTGCTACCGGCGAGCCACCGCCAGGACGCCGGCGCTGCAAAGGTTAACCGCAGGCATCTGCCTTTCTGCCTTATTGATTTATTCCTTTGGAGCTTTAATTATACAATCCAACTCCCCTTAAACATGAAAAACTGCTCATCTCCCCGTGCAGTTAAAAGGCAGTGAAGTATGACAGAGGATCTGAGCAAATTAAGCAATTAAAATCCTGAAAGAAAAATAAAACCGCAGAGAGATTTCAAAGGGGCGCCACTTCCAAGGGGGGCACGGGGGGCTACGAGAGAGGAATACTGCCGAGCGAGATATCACATGTGCGCCTATTTATTCCAAAATCCACAGCCACAAATAAAGGGTTGGAGGGGCGAACCGGCCTCTGCAGCCCCACATCAAATCCGTTTCATGGGGGGAAGATCATTAAATTCTTCATAGAAGTGAAAATCTCTAGATTGAAGCAAAATGGCCTGCGGTGGTCTGACATCCAGTGGAGGAGAGACACTGAGGCTCGTGGACAGTGGCGTAACTAGAAGCTGATGGGTCCCAGTGCAAAGTCTGTGCAAGGCGCCGACTATAATGTATGGTTTATAGTAATAGTCTTCTCATATGGGAAATTGACACCTTATGGGCCCCCTAATCTTCTTGGGCCCGGTTGCGACCGCAACCTCTGCACCCCCTGAAGTTACGCCGCTGCTCGTGGAGGAGATTGAGGCTCGTGGAGGAGACTGAGGCACGTGGAGGAGACTGAGGCTCATGGGGAAGACAGAGGCTCATGGAGGAGACTGAGGCTAGTGGAGGAGATTGAGGCTCATGGAGGAGATAGAGGCTCGTGGAGGAGACTGAGGCTCGTGGAGGAGACTGAGGCTCGTGGAGGAAACTGAAGCTCATGAAGGAGACTGAGGCTCATGGAGAAGACTGAGGCTCGTGGAGGAGACTGAGGCTCGTGGAGAAGATTGAGGCTCATGGAGGAGACTGAGGCTCATGGAGGAGACTGAGGCTCATGGAGGAGACTGAGGCTCATGGTGGAAACTGAGGCTCAATGAAGAGACTGATACCCATTGAACAGCCTGAGGCTTGTGGAGGAGACTGAAGCTTGTGGAGGAGACTGAGGCTTGTGGAGGAGACTGAGGCTCATGGAGGAGACTGAGGCTCGTGGAGGAGACTGAGGCTCGTGGAGGAGACTGAGGCTTGTGGAGGAGACTGAGGCTTGTGGAGGAGACTGAGGCTTGTGGAGGAGACTGGGGCTCGTTGAGGAAACTGAGCCTCATGGAGGAGACTGAGGCTCTGGTAGCTTCCATACAGGTTGCAGCTGATGGGTGGGGATCACAGGCTACACTGAGACCTTCCTTTAGTCATAAGGTTCTCCAAAAAAGTGAAAATCCCCTTTATACCCCTCAATCCAATACATTGCACATTACACTCCTCCATCTCAGGGACGTAACTAGGAGCGGCAGGCCCCTTAAAAAAATTGTACACATATGTTTATACAATCACACATAAAGTTCTACACACATATGTATGCAATCATACATACAGCATATACACATAATATACACATCATATACACACACACATATAGTATATACTTAGACATATATAACACCATATACACAGATACCTACAGTATATACATAGCATAGACACATACAGCATATACACACAGCATATAAACACATACTGTATATACATTATATATAGATACCATGCACACACATACAGCCTATACACACATAAACATTAATACACACCTATGTACTGTATATACCTCCTGCCAAACAGTCTTCTCATACAATGTGCAGTATAATTTTTATATAATGGTGCACTACCTCCATTCCTTAGTGTGTCAGGTTGTATGCTGGGCCCCCTGACACTGCGGGCCCCATAGCAGCTGCTATGGCTGCTACCCTTGTAAAAATGCCAGTGCGGAGTCCATCGGGCATCCGGCATTGTACATTACACCTTCCTGGGGGACACTTATCATACACCAGTATACGTCTTGTGCCGGCAGTCCCTACCCCTCTGGTGGCACCTAGATACATCAGAAGACTCTTTCCTCCGGTAAAGCTGCTGGCGTAGAATTGCACCAGAGCCTGCGAACCGTCACTCAACAAAGATCACAGACTGGTGTAAGTGCACCAGACACACTCCCATTCACGATCTCTTGGCGTGGAGGTGCCGTAAAGGGGGTAATAATCACATTGGGGGTCATTTACTAAGGGCCCGATTCGCGTTTTCCCGACGTGTTACCCGAATATTTCCGATTTGCGCCGATTGTACCTGAATTGCCCCGGGATTTTGGCGCACGCGATCGGATTGTGGTGCATCGGCGCGGCATGCGCGCGACGTAAATGGGGGGGCGTGGCCGAACGAAAACCCGACGTATTCGGAAAAACCGCCGCATTTAAGAACCGAAAAAGTGTCGCTTGGGAAGCGCTTACCTTCACCTGGTCCAGCTCGGTGCATTCCGGCGCGTTAAGATGATTTTCAGCGCAGCAGCGTCACCTGGTGGACGGCGGAGGAACTACCTTCATAAATCCCGGCCGGACCCGAATCCAGAGCAGAGAACGGGCCGCTGGATCGCGAATGGGACGGGTAAGTAAATCTGCCCCATTGTCTGGCGGTTCACAAGGCATGGCAATTACCTCCAGAAACTGGAGTTTCTCATCAACTCATCAATTATGTTGGATTTGATACACTTTGGGCAACGGAACCGGATGAAATTTGTAAATTAAGAGCCCGGTGCCAACACTTTTGTCCTTGTAGTTGGTATCTAACCATTGGTGTACGGAGTGAACAGTTGCATCCCGTCCCCTAGTGTCTGCGGAGGGCGCTGTTACAGATTTCCCATGCAGGGAACTTTCCGTTACTCTCCTATATGTACAAATATTTGCATCTTCATGTCTCCCGTATAACAACCATGGCCGATGCCCCCGAAGCGTCTATGATTGAGCGTCAGTCGCTCCGGTTCTGTATATTCCAGATACATAAATCTGCATTTGATGCATAAAGCTCTGCCCTGGAATAAACAGGCTCATGGAGCAGAACAAGCGGAAAAACATATGTCTCACCTGGCCCTGGCAGCTAATGATGTTATCTAGCGGAGTGTATGAAGCCGCTCCGTGACTCCTCAGCCACACAAATTCTAGGCGCTCCTCCAAGGAGCAGAAGGAAGACACGGAAGTCTGTCAATCAATATTCAATGCATATCTTATTTTAGTCAAGTTCATCCTCGCTGAAGATTGATGAATCAGCGCAGCCTTGTGTGATGTGCGCCGCGGCGTGGCTCCCGGTGTTACTGGAAGGCAGAGCACAGACGCCGGGGTGTTGGCTCGAATCCCTGCAATGTATATATTAGATGCGCTACTTGGAACCTAAATTCTGGTAGATTGTCGGAGCCACAAAGAAAACATTGGGAAGAAGATAAAATTTAACCCCTTACTGCACCTAATAGTAACTCAAGGGCTCTTGATGCCTGTGTTGTTGACAGCGGGGTGATAACTACAATCATTGGAGGGCTACCAGATTGGTTCTGGATCTATTGGGCCACCAGACCAGTTTGGGTTATGACTCGACCCGAGGGAGCTATCCAAATGACCCTTACTGGTGGCGGACGATCAAGACTAGTCTGGAGACAGCAGGGTCCATGCAAGGAATAGCCGTAGACAGGCTGAGGTCAAGACAGATTGAGGTAAGGATCAGGGTACAAGCAGCCAGGGTTCAGAGGTTGAATATGTCAGGTCACCTGGGCTGCATCTGCCATGAGTTGGGATGAAGACCCAGACTCAGGCGGCAGCTCCAGTGCCATAAAGGGGATGGCAGAAGGAGAGGTGGCACCAGAAGTACAGACCTGGCACTGGCAAGTCCGTACTGTCAGAGTACCATCATTTACATCAGTGTCTTTAAGACACTCATTTGTCTGCGCTGCTCTGTTGCGCTGGAAAACCCAGGCAGCGCCTGATGATGTCATCACATGCCGCCCACGTCCCTACATAGAGGAGTGACCTGGGGAAAGGGGCGTGGGAGGAGGTAAGTAACTATTTTATTATTTTTAAACTGGCCAGAATTATTATAAATTATTATTTCCTATTGGGGAGAGCTGTACAGAATTAAACAAGCGAGGTGGATCTGAATATTGGGGCCGATTCCTTACTAAATGTGGGAAGGGGCTGGGTGGGTTATGGGGCCTTGTATGTGACTAAACTGGAGGAGGGGTGAAAATGGTACCAGGATTAAAGTGGGGGTTGGGCTATTATTGAGTACTCTACTGAGTACTTAACTGGGGTTTCATAATTAAAATGGGAGTTCAGATATTAATTGAATTAAGGGGAGGTGCTGTTATGGGGTACTGTGTATAACTAAACTAGGAGTGGGGAGGCAACTTACACAATGAGCCACCTGCTGGGATTCTACTTTGTATATTGTATGCAGCGCCCCTTGGCCTGGGTGATGGTCATTGGTATTACACCTGTGTAGTCACCCGCCATGTGGTTAACTCTCGTACTATGTGGTACTGTGAAGGGAGTTTTTATTGGTAGGGCTGTGATGGGGTACTGTATATATTAAAACTGAAGGTTTTTATGGGGTACTGTATATAATAAAAAATGGGGTTTTCTCTATTGGGGTCAAATTGTTGTTACACTTGGAGGGGGCTTTATATTGGATTCTGTATATAATTTAACTAGGGGGCTTTTTGAGGCTATTGTATATCATTTAATTGGGGTCTGTATAGAAAATTCTTTAGAGTGGTGCTGTCATGGGAACAAGGATCATCAATAAAGCTTTATTACAGACACCTTACAGCGGATCATCTGCTATGTAGGTTATACACGGGGTAGCCCCTACACCGCTCAGGCACCACCTGGTGGGGGAAGATGTCTTGTACCACCCAGGGGTGCAGGCATTGGTTGGGGATACATAAGCTATGGGCACACTGGACCTTTAAATTACAGCACCTTGGGTAATGTGAGAAAAAATTTGTAATTTTTTGTGACATCTATTCCCTTATGCAGATAGTTGGAGTTCCTTAAAGGGAACCTGTCACCAGGCTTTACCCCCACTAAACTACCAGCCCCCTCAGGTAGGGGATGAAATGTTCTTTCTAGAATTCCCTCATTTATGTGAAATCTTATCTGTTTACGCCCAAAAGTCCCCCAAAGTCAGGCAAATGTGACTCTTCTGGTCTAATTTTTACATGAGATGAGTCAAGTTTAGTGGTTGCAGTGGTAGTGTCACTTCTGAAGCCCCTATCTTTTGTTCTATAGCACCTAGAAACATGATACTGGTGTCATATTAAAGATGATAATCTAATCTTTCAGATCACACCAGAATTATGGTTTTGTGATCTACAGAACCAGATAACCACAGATAAAGATCCAGTTCCCATTTATTCTTTAGCTGCCTATATATCCAGTTCTGTAGCCTTATGTATGAGAACAGAATTTTTTTTGGATGTGTTGTCACCCCCTCCTCCTAGCGGTCACCATGTTGGCGCTCATGTCATGTGCTCATTTTTGTTCTATTGTTTCCAGGTTTCTGGCTGTGGTATTGTAAAACATTGCTTATTCTGATTAGGAAGAAGCAGGAAATCAGAGCGATTGTTATGGAGTCGCCGGAATTCACGCGAACCGCGAGCGGGGAAGATGGAGTGCTCCTCCATGAGATGCTAATAAAGCTGAAGAGGGGGCAGCTCATTGCATTTATGATTGTCATTAACATTTTGCACATGAGTGCGCTACTTTTATTTTGTGTCTCTTCTTAGCAGCAATAACGGCAAGACACAGATCCGCGGATTTTCCCGATTTTGTATACTTAAAGGGGTCAAGAAGAGGGTAGGATTTTGCAGCAATCCTAAAAATCAGACACTTTAAGGTACCTTCACATCTGGAACAAAGTGCATTCTTCAACCTTCCAAATTTTACTGCAATCCCGGCAAATATTCCTTGTTCTGTGCCATCCAATTAGGAATTGTTGATACCATTTAGAGGGGTTCTCCCACTTTGGACAATCCTACTTGTTAGACGGGTCCTAAGCTGCCCTGTCAACTAGGATTTGCAATGAATGGCTGTAGGGATACTGAGAAGTGTACAGTTTCTCAACAGCACCCCCACAGGAGAAACTGAGCATTACACAATGTTCATTTGATGCAAAATGGAACTGATCCTCCAAAGCAAAAGTTGCTCTCCATAACCTGTCTGGTTTGGAGATGAGCAAATCCAGAACTTGAGAAACCTTTCCTCTACTCCATACTATATAAAAAAGATATGTTAAAATAATTTAACCAAATTGGACAACCCCTGTTTCCTCTAGAAATAGCGCCACATTGAGGCTGCGTCTGGTATTGCAATTATAAACACAAAGGGGGTCATTTACTAAGGGCCCGATTTGCGTTTTCCCGACGTGTTACCCGAATATTTCTGATTTGCGCTGATTTTCTCTGTGTTTCCCCGGGTTTTTGGCGCACGCGATCGGATTGTGGTGCATCGGCGCCGGCATGCACACGACGGAAATCGGGGGGCGTGGCCGAACGTTAACCTGACAGATTTGGAAAAACCTCTGCATTTAAAAAAAAAAAAAGTGTTGCGGGACTTGCACTTACCTTCACCAGGTATAGGATGGTGCATTCCGGCGGGCCTCAGCGGGTCTGGGCGGGCAGCGACACCTGGTGGACGTCGGAGGAACTGCCTTAGTGAATCGCCGGAAGACCCAAATCCACCGCACAGAACGCGCCGCTGGATCGCGAATGGACCGGGTAAGTAAATCTGCCCCAAAATGTGCTCTGTTTTTGTAGTCGTGAACAACCTCTTCTTGTCGGGAAACCATTGGTCGTGATGGATGAGATGAAAAGTAATAACAGTAGGCAGGGGTGCACAAGCCATGAGGCAAGTTGAGCTTCTTGCCTCAGGCAGCACCACCTGCAGCAAGATGGGGGCGGCATCTTGCTCCCATTAGCTCCAAAGTTACCAACCACTTAAAAATAATGGGGCACATTTACTTACCTGGTCCGTTCGCGATCCAGCGGCGCGTTCTCTGCGCTGGAATCGGGTCCGGCCGGGATTCATCAATGCAGTTCCTCCGCCGTCCACCAGGTGGCGCTGCTGCGCTGAAGTCCGCTGGAATGCCTCGAAATACACCGGCCTACCCAGGATGAAGGTGAGTGAAATTTTCGCGACACAATTTTTTTTTTAAATGCGGCGGTTTTTCCGAATACGTCGGGTTTTCGTTCGGCCACGCCCCCCGATTTCCGTCGCGCGCATGCCGGCGCCGATGCGCCAAATTCCGATCGCGTGCGCCAAAAACCCGGGGCAATTCAGGTACAATCGGCGCAAATCGGAAATATTCGGGTAACACGTCGGGAAAACGCGAATCGGGCCCTTAGTAAATGACCCCCAATGTCTCTTCACACCGGTTATCAACATGGGTGGGAAACACTGCATGGAGAACCCTCTTGCTAAAAAACTAACCTGATATATTACTTCTGGATAGGGCAGAGGGGGCACCGTTCTGTAACTCGGGTCAAGCAGAAGAGAGTCGAGTTTCATCCCTGCCAGTAGGAGTCTTGATTTTGGGAAATGAGCCTTGTGCCTAAGTTGCGATGTCCAGGTTTCCTTCTCTCTATCTACTACAACTTTCCTCACCGGTTCGTGCATCCAATGATCAGCCGTGTGTTCAGCCCAGAGTCCCGGAGGAGATTTAGGTTCATCAAAAAATTAGCAGCGTCCAATGCGATTACACACATCATTTCATCCGCTAATTTGTGCTACACCTGTAAAAGGAGGAATTAAACATCCCAAAACAAATCTGCCGCCTGCAAATTCCCACTCTATAAAGATCGTCCTCGGAGTTACAGGAAAAAGTTGCTTGCCCCCACCCCTCCCCTCCACAACAATTTATGTAAAGTATGGCGGATGATCAATGGCGCAAGAAAGAGTAACAAATATGTAATTAAGAAAGGAACAAGTATATAAAGAGAGGATGTGTAGGATGCGGCTTATCTAGTGTGGATTCAGCTGTTTATCCAAGAAAGGTGGTGCAAGGAGTCGAGAAGACAGGAGGATCTCTTTGTCCGGTCTGGGGTCTGCATTTGCATAGCAGGTCAGGTCTACCGCGTGAGCATCCGCTCTGCTTCATTCGCGTGATTGCGCAAATCTGGGGTCTGTACTATTTTAGAGCATCTGTTCTGGGGTCCATATTTGCAAGATATGATAATTTTATTACATTTGAAAGGTTTGGGATCTGTATTTTGGAGGCTCTGATCTGGGGTCTATAATAATGAGAAATTCTGTAGTGCCCTGGAGCAGAGGAGAGTTTGTGGAAATTTGACTTTTTCTCCTATACAAAGTGTCAAGGGTGGTCCCGCGACCCATATCGCGTGTCGCGGGCTCACCCGTGCTCCCCGGGGCTTGCAGCTAACTTCTCCCCATTCCTGAATCGCAGCCGAGTTCCAACCTTTAAATTTCCTGAAGGTGCCGCGCGCGTCCCCAGGAAATTTAAAGGGCCAGCGCACCGCTAATTGGTGCACTGGCTGATCACTTCCCCTTTTAAAATCCAGCACCTTCCTTACATCCTTGTCGGATCTTTGTGCCTCACAGCCTGAGAGAAAGCTCTTCTGCGATTTGCCTGCGTCTCCTGCGTTCCTGCGTCTCCTGCGTTCCTGCGTTCCTGCGTCTCCTGCGTTCCTGTGTCTCCTGCGTTCCTGCGTCTCCTGCGTTCCTGTGTCCCTCCGTGTTCCTGTGTTACCTGACCTCCTCCGTGTTCCCGTGTACCAGTGTTCCCCCTTGGTGCTGTCCTGTGTGCTGTGTTCCCGTACCCATCTGCTTGGACCTCCTGTTGCTGACCCCGGACACTGACGTTGCATCTCTGCCGCCTGCCCTGACCTTCTGCCTGGACTTTGACCACGAGATTGCCTGCCGTCTCTGTACCTCAACCTTGGCCGCCACTGCAGACAAGTCACGCCTGAGGAACGACCTGGTGGTACCACGCCGCAGCTTGTCTAATCCGCTTTGCGGCGAGCTCTGGTGAAAACCGGGTACCACTTAGACTCCGGTCCCAGGTAGTGACTTGTGTCATCGTCTGCAGTGGTCCAGAGGATCCACAACCCGCAAGCCTGACACAAAGTCTAATCTATAGTGTTTTATATATTCATTCTGTTTATTATATAGTACTGTACATCTATAGGGATAATGAACATTGAGAAAAAGAGACTCTGATTGTAATATCTCTAACTATAGAGAGGTTAGTAATTTTCCACAGGTATAGTAGAAATAGTTTTGGAGGGAAAAATCTGACTTGTTCTCTACAAGAGTAAACAGCCTGGCAGGTTGTGTCTGGAAACTTGTTTACCTCTTTAGAAACTTTCTGTCATGGAATGTTATGTGGACTAAAAGTAAATCTAAGGGAAAATGCTTTGTCATTGTTTTGCTGAAATGTATCCACTCCTCCCCCAGTTGGAAGTATATAAAGAGAACAGTCCTAATCCCTAATATCCTGTTGTTCAGAGTTTAAAGGAGAAGACTCTGCCAGACTGCCTGAGTGATCACAAGTAGAAACTGTGATAGAGATACTCTGCCATAGACCCTGGACTCATAGCCTTCAGCCATGGTAGCAGCCGTCCGAAAAAGAGAGTATGTATTCTTTAGGAGGGGGGGGGGGTCTATAGGGGGGTCTTGAAATGTGTGTATATTAAGGAGTATCATCTGTGGTCTGTATTTAGGACACATGCCATATGTATCACATGTCTGGGGTCTGGTTCAGTGTCTATAGTATATTAGTCAGTTTGCTCTTGGTCCTCTGGTAGGTCTGGGCCCGGTTGCTTGGTGCCCCTGTCCTACACCCTTCAGTGAGACCCCTCACCAGGATACGCGTGTACCGCTATATGTATTATATCACTACAATGTGTATTTATAGGACTCATCCTCCATGTATCAGCACTAATGAGCTCCACAGGATGGAAAACTGTGCAGCACAAAGGTTGGCCAGGTGACAAGTGACCTTCTCCAGGCTCCCGCCGCACGGGGACCTCACGTGCTTCTCCTACATGGACATCTATAATGAGACAGAAGCTTCCTGGTGGTTGTACACGCGCACAGTCCACTGGACATTATACTGATTACCGCGCCGCCATCTTACCAGTGCGGCCTGTCCACCCGATGAGATTATTCATGTTCTCTAATTGGCTCGAGCCGTCAGCGTGTAGTCACACACGGTGGTCCAGGAGCATATTTATAGTTATAACATAAATCTGACTTTGGCTGTTTTATTATTAGGCTTATGTGAACATGGTCATATGCATTTTGCGGTCTCGTTTTTCGATAGCAAATACTGTCCGTGTGCCAACCGCATGTAACCGTATACAAGCCATTTCTGGGAAAAACAAAAAAAAACAGGTGGTTGGCAAATGATGTCACTATATTGTCCTACCAGAGATTTGGTCACTTGACCGGCACCGTTCTTGGTGCGTTTTTGACTGGTTTGCACCAGTGTTTCTTCATTGAAGTGTAAGCAGCTGTATTAAAATTTTCACAGCTGCTTACACTTCCACAAATTAAGAAAAACAAATTCAAACCAGTCAAACATATAGGGGCACATTTACTTACCAGTCTCGTTGACGCTGCCGATCCGGAATGTCCGACAAGGATTCGGAGCTGCCGCGATTCACTATGAATGTGTGTCCAATTTCCTGCATGTGTCGCTTCCCCGCTCAGGTCTGCCGGAGTTCACCTTCTTCTTCCCGGTGTATGTGAGCGCTGATCTTGCGGCACAATTTTGAAAGTTAAATTCCGTGGTTTGTCCGAATCGGCAACGCCCCCCCATTTGTGTCGCATAAAAGCCGGCGCCAATGCGCCATGATCTGATCACGTGCGGCAAAAACCCGGGGCAATTCAGGGCAAATCGGAAAAATGCGGGAAACCCCACGGAAATTCGTCCGAAGGACCCTTAGTAAATGTGCCCTATCGAACACCTTCAAAAACGAACCAAGAACGCAGCATGTGACCGCTCCCGTAGGGATGGAGGTATCACTCACTTGGCTGCACAGTTTATCTCAGTTTCTCCTTGTTATACATATTTTAACTATCCAAGAGACTTCCACTTTTTGCTTGTAGTGTAAGCAGAGGTATCCTACCCCTCGGTTCTATAGATGTGTTTATCTACCTGCCCCCCCCCCCCCTCCCAACCGAACCCTGACGTTCCCCTTAATCCCGATCCTTGATTGGCTGCGTGATCCTAATATTCTCCGGTTTTCTGATCTTCCATTATGGGACCACACAGCCGCTGCCTGGGATTACGATCTATAGGGTAACCTTTATATAGCAGCTTTCCTCATACACTCCAGCGCAGGCCATATATCTTATGGGAATGAGCCGTCATACGTCTCCCGCTAACAATATTTACCAAGCGGAATTGAGACGCATTTCGCTCTTTTAGGCTTCTTGTCGCTTAATTACGGCACTGCTCCTGCGAGGTAATAATGCCGCAAATAATCCCATATATCGGGGGTCAATATCATAAAGCCGCGCAGTATATAGCCCCCCCTACACGTCCCGGCAATCTATGGGGAGCGCAGCCCCCCCTCCCCCCCGCACGTTCCATCTCCTGCCTGACAGACTGATGGATTACACCTCTACCCCCGGCCACTAAAGCTCTCATTTGTGAATTCCAAATAAAATCATCTCCACCATGAACCACAGAGGAGGGAGGGGGGTAATTATATTCTCATAACCGAAATCCCAAACCTTCTGTCCACATTCATAGAACTTTCTAACGCAATATAAAACTCTGAAGACTTTCTACTTGTATTCTTGTATCTATAGACAATTCCTTTAATCTGGCGTCTGATAATCCGGAGTGCGGGGGGCCAGGGACAATACATAACACTGGCTGCAGAGAGCACAGAGCACAGCAGTGTGAGGTCTGATTACACATCTCTCCTGGGACAATACATAACACTGGCTGCACAGAGCACAGCAGTGTGAGGTCTGATTACACATCTCTCCAGGGACAGTACATAACACTGGCTGCAGAGAGCACAGGGCACAGCAGTGTGAGGACACATTTCCCAGGACTTAGCCTAGTTGCTCTTTGGTATCTGCAGAGGTGGCAGTAGGGACATAACAGTCTCCATGTCCTGGTGTGTTACAGGGGATATTCTGGTACTTTGTGTCAGTTCAGGATCTGGTTCTGCCCGGACATGTGACTGCCCCGCAGAGGAATGTACCGTGTACTGGACCCGTCTGACCGGTCCCCAGAACTCTATACATTCCTATAGGAGCTGGAGAGAAGCGAAAGTACCTCCACTATAGGTGTCACTGCTATGGGGGGATGTGTAGGTGACACTGTTATGGGGGGATGTGTAGATGACACTGTTATGGGGGGATGTGTAGATGACACTGTTATGGGGGATGTGTAGGTGACACAACTTGCTAGGCCCGCTTGGCATCTTCAAAATCTTGAGAACCAACTTCGCCCGAAATGGCGGCTGCGGCCCTGCAGCCGGCATGTGGGCATCTTCCAGCGCCTTAGGGCCTGTGTAACTTCCGCCTTCGCTGTGACAACTGTAGGAAAACAGAAGGAAACAGCCAGAACCAAGGAAAGAAAAGCTGAAAAGAAATAATTCTGAGGGCAGGGTGGGAGGGTGACTTCTCGCCTCTTCGGTCCAGGGGGCAGAAGGAAAGAGGCCCCCCCACGTGCTCTCGGACTTTATAAAACCACCGGGCGGGTCCTTACCCGCCCCCAAACACCACCTCCTGTGACCTCACACAGGAGGAGTAAAGGGGCAAGCCCCACCAGCCTACCAGAAGGCTTGAAACCACCCCCTACAGTCCTCAGCCCCTTCGCTATTTGCTTTGGGGCTTGTTAGACCTTTGCAGGCTGACTCATGATGGGAAGGGAAAGCAGGACTCACAGGCTGACTCTGGGTAGGAGGAGAAAGCAGGACTTGCATGTTGGGTTTGGGTGGGAGGGGAAACCAGGAACTTTGCAGGCTTTTATTGAGCCCTGGTAGCAGTTACATGAAAATGCCAGAATACAAATAACACAATTTCCTAGAAAACTATACTTTATTTTAGTATTTTCTCAAGTTTCTATTGTATGATAGAACCACTTTCAGTCCTTTGCTATTGAGTCCTTGAAATATAGTCAGATCTGGTGGGGAACCCTAAGTATGTAGCACCTTGAGACCTTTTCCCCCTATCTTATACATGGTGTACCCCGGAGTCTGGTTTGTTGATGTTGGCCACATTGACCAAGTCTCGGGGTAAAGACACCCTTTAATCCCCAAATGTCGTTTACATAATGCCCCACGGTGGAAGTGGCAGAAACACATTTCTTTTTATTGTGCTAATGTTTTCTGAAGTGTTACAGACATGAATTAGATTATAGTCTCAGAACCCTCATATTTTATGAGCCGGGGGGGTGTCGGGTGAAATCCTATACGGACTGTTGGGTTTGGTCGATTATGAAAGACCCTGGGACTCTGATCCCCAATACCTGGCTTTATAATCGTATACGATTTTATTTGATTTTATTCTATAAAAGTTGCAATGAAATGGAATCACATATGGTCCGAGTTTGCCGCAAATCCTTAACACAATCTCCGCGCTACGTAACATGGTGCTGGTCTTTCATGGCCAAATACAAACCGGCGATATTAATAAAACGGAGCGGAGAAATCCAGACGGCAGATATGTACACAAGTCAGAATGGAGTCTGCGGTTTGCACGGATCTGGCTTTCATAAGCTGCCTGTAAGGGCGGTGTGTGACTGCGCTCGCCCCCTTTTGTTTTAACAAGCTTGAAAAAAACCCCGAAAACATCTGTAGGTTATTAATATGGCTCGAGGTGGTACGAGAAGACTGACACCGTGCATGGCGGCTCCAGCTCAATTCATCAAGCTGTAGTCCCGGGATGTTTAGTGGATTGGTTCCCCCAGATTTTTCAGAATTATTATTATTTTTTTTTTATATTTTGATACTTTATCTTAATTTTTTTCAAAAAAAGCCCCCAAAACGGTGCCACACTATACCGTAAGCTGTGTGTGGTATTACAGCTACAAGAAAATACCAGGGAGCCTATTAAATCTTGGTTTTATATGGAAATTTAATTATGTACTTGTTCATTTTCAGTGTTTTTATTTTATTTTTTTTATGCTAGTTTTATTTGTATTAGGCTACATTCACAGTGCCGTATGGCAGACGTGTATACGTCCGATGTATATATGTATAAAGGTTGCCCTTATGAGCCAAAGACATCCGCAACACCAGAACAGGATGCAGGAGCAGTGGCTTTAAAGGGCCCAAATCACCAACAACAATAGGGCAGCAGGGTGGCTTAGTGGTTAGCATTACAGCCTTGCAGCGCTGGGGTTCTGGGTTCAAGTCCCAGGGTCAACATCTGCAAAGAGTTTGTATGTTCTCTCCATGTTTGCATGGGTTTCCTCCGGGTCCTCCAGTTTCCTCCCACACTCCAAAACATACTGGTAGGTTGATTAGATTGGCAAATTCTGTGCAGCGCTGTGTAATCTGTGGGCGCTATATAAATATAGAATTATTTTTATTAACAATGTACTTTATGTACAATGTATTGTGGGCACTTTATTAAATTAAGTTTTCCAGACCCACCTTTTTGTGTTTTTAAGAACTTTGTTGACATGGGCCATGACTCCTGAATCACCCATTTTTCTTGTCTCTAATTTTATTTTTTCTATCTATACAAATTTGCATAAAAACTAAATTTTCTCTAAAATGTCAGATCCCTGTGATACAGGAAAGGTAGGTCTGGAAGTCGCATGAAGTACCCAGGACTTATGGGTTGGTTTTGGCGCTGGTAGACCCTTTTTTAATCATGGGTTCAACCCTTTTACATTTCACATGTTGAATCTTTGCCTTTTTATTAGTTTGGGAGACTCTGAAGTTTTATTGTCTAACTAAAGGGTCTTCTTTAAAGAAGTAATTTTTCGAACGACATCGCCCCTTTAATTCCTGACTAGTCCCACATAACAGAAGACACAATGGGCCGGTTGTCTTCTCCGTCCCAAATCGCTCTCTGCGCCGTAATTGGTGACGACAAAGATTAACATGTCAGGCTAAATTCTCAATTTCCCCACTTTGACCCCTTAATTGCTGTTTTGTATACATAATCCTCTGAGAGTAAGTAAAAGCTTTTATTCTGACCCCCTAGTTGATGTTTTAGTAGAATCGTTCTTTGTTGCCTAGTTCAAGTGTCACAATAAAGACTTATAAATTGGGCTGAAGCTGTTTATGGAATGTCTTATTCCACGTTACCAGAGTCCCTCTGTGCTGTTACGCTGTGCAGGAGCACTTCCCCCTCCCACTGTGTCAGATTACACTAGACAGAGGGAGGAAGTGCTGAGGGAGCAGTGGGGGAAGGGGAAAAAGTTTAGCAGTCTGTGACGCTGCAGTACTGTGGGGTTTTGGTAACACCCCAGGCATAATTGGCAGTGCTTCATTAGCATAATTTTAAAAGTTGATTTTAGAAGGAACTAGGCCATGTATAACAAACATAAGATGATTATCAAAGTCCTGGTGCCTGGATCAGTTTATCAAGATTAATTTTGTTAATTAATTAATGTTACATTTCCTTTAAAGTGATGAATTATGTCTTTTTAAACCAGCATAGCAATAGCATTTCTAAAAAATTGCACCTCTTTGAGATATATATAATATATATAATTTATTATATTTTAGACTTCGTTGAAGGGGTTGTACAAAGATTGATCTCGTTATTTAGGGTCTGACTGCTGTGATCCCTACAATCATGATAATGGGGGTCCTGTCCTCAATAATTGATGGAGTGGAAGATTTGTGCACGTGTCTGCTGCTCCATTTAATACTATGAGGAAGTCTGAAATTGCAGAGCACAGCGCTCTGGTATCTCCTACACTTCCATTCACTTTCTATAAGTGTGCAGAGAGAATTGAGTGCTGTGCTCAGCAATTTCCAGCACTCCCATTGTATTGAAAGGATCAGCAGGACACATACTCGACCTGCCGCTTCAGCAGCAGGACAACGGGATCCATTCTTTCGATTGGTGAGAATACGAACTGTAAGATCCCCACCGATTTTAAATTGTCATCCCCTATTCTTTAGATAAAGGATAATAATCAAACTTCGAGAAACATCTTTAAAGTTCTTCACTTTGGACCAGAGTCTCTTAAAAAAAAATCAAGACCACAGCCTTGAGACTTATAAGTGTTAAAATTCCCTGCAGCGCCACCACAGGTGTAATAAAGAATTGCATTGTGTTCATTTATATAATCACATTAGCTGGTCCTCCAAAGTGAGAGACGCCCTTTAACTGCTCTTTACTCTAATCAAAAGGTGAGGACCCCCTATAACCCACTAAGGGCTAGATGACCCCTTCGGCAGATAATTTTTTTGGAGGGGGTTATATATTCCATGAAGAGTTCTGCTATTGTTTGGGAATACTCTTACTATATACATTCATTGCTTTGTCTCATTATGAAGGATGTCCGAGAGCAAACCAAGAAGATGAATGGAAGATCTGTGTGTATATATAAACCTCCTAGTGCCAAAACATAAGCCAGTGTCTCCATCTAGAGGCAGAAGGGGTGTACTGTCCGTACAATCTCCTATTACCATTTATTCACTAATATTAGTTAGGTTTCCGCTAGATCATTAAGTACACACAATTTATTCCAAGCAGAAATGAATGATATCCGGCTCCTGGGGAACCAGCGCTCCGTCATAGAGGGGGGCAAACGGCGTAAACCGGAGTGTCGCAATAGGGATTTAAAGGAAATCTACCACCAGGATGAAGGACTGTATGCAAATGAGCCTGCAGGGCTCCAGGCTCCATAGGTGTTAATGGAGCCTGGAGCCCCTCAAGCTCATTTGCATACAGTTTTTCATCCTGGTGGTAGATGACCTTTAAAGGGATGTTCCTTATGACTCTGTTATTAGTAGGTGTTTATTGCAGCTCCACCTCTGGGACCCCCCACTAGGTTGAATGGAGAGGTGACTAATGTTGTTTAGGGGCTCCAAACTCTTTAAACATTACCTATAGTCACTACTGCACCTATCATCCTATTCCCGTGATCACACCCACAGCTTCTGCTTTATGCACTTTATGCGCCGTAGCATTGCTTTAGTTTAGGTTTTAGGTGGATTTTATGTCACTTTGTGCAGTAAATATTTATGTCTGTATTATTTCTTCTAAACACTTGTCATCTGTCGGCGCTTCCTCCGTATGTTGTCTGTACAGCGCAGTGTAAACAGTGTAGGAGGTGCGAGGATGCTCTTTGTTGATTCTGCAAGGTTCTCCGCTCCCACACAAATGCTTATTGTTGTGCCAGCATCTTCCTGTATTAGTAATAGAGAGACTGCAGCCATTTATCTCATCGCTGCTATGTCAGTGACCTTGTTATAGTAGTCGTCCATCCTGATCACCAGCTTGTGCAGAGGTTGTCTATGGAGGAAAGAAGCCCTGTTTCATTTCTATTATCAAACAGCGCCACTTTTTCCCATAGGCTGCTTTTAGTATTGCAGGTTGGGTCAACCCTATTCACAAGAGCAACAATGTTTCCTTGAAAAACAGAGACTTTTTTTAATTTTCTAATTTTACCAAACCATGTACAGACGGTCTGCGACTTAAAGATGACCCCCTATTTACAGACTGACCCCTGTGACCTCTGGTGAAGCTCTCTGGGTGCTTAGTCCCAGGCAATGATCGGCTGTAAGGTATCCGCTTTTTATGATAATGTTTCCATGAAGGCACAAAATTTTGAAAATTCAATTGTCGCTGAGACCAAAAACATTTTTGTCTGGAGCTACAATTCTAAAATCTCAGCCACTGCGCAACATTCTGATACACGACTTTGCTGCGGCACAACCTCATAATACACACCTACAGCTGCTACACAGCATCATAATGCACACCTCCAGCAGCTGCTGCACAACATCATAATACACACCTAGAGCTGCTGCACAACATCATAATACACACCGCCAGCTGCTGCACAACATCATAATACACCTCTTCAGCTGCTGCACAACATCCTAATACACACCGCCAGCAGCTGCACAACATCATAATACACACCTACAGCTGCTGCACAACATCCTAATACACACCGCCAGCTGCTGCACAACATCCTAATACACACCGCCAGCTGCTGCACAACATCATAATACACACCGCCAGCTGCTGCACAACCTCATAATACACACCGCCAGCTGCTGTGCAACTTCATAATACACACCTCAGCTGCTACACAGCATCATAATGCACACCTCCAGCAGCTGAACAACATCATAATACACACCGCCAGCTGCTGCACAACATCATAATACACACCTCAGCTGCTGCACAATGTCATAATGAACACCTTCAGTTGCTGCACAACATCATAATACATACTGCAGCAGCAGCTGCGCAACGTCATGATGCACACCTCAGCTGCTGCACAACATCATATGACTGTAGGGATTAACAAACCCAAACCTTAAATTTGGTACTTGCCCCTGTACCTTAATAAACCATCCAACCGTTTGGTACTTGACCCTGTACCTTAATAAACCATCCAACCGTTTGGTACTTGACCTTGTACCTTGAACAAACCATCCAACCGTCTGGTACTTGACCTTGTACTTTGATAAACCATCCAACCGTTTGGTACTCAACTTGCTAGGCCCGCTTGGCATCTTCAAAATCTTGAGAACCAACTTCGCCCGAAATGGCGGCTGCGGCCCTGCAGCCGGCATGTGGGCATCTTCCAGCGCCTTAGGGCCTGTGTAACTTCCGCCTTCGCTGTGACAACTGTAGGAAAACAGAAGGAAACAGCCAGAACCAAGGAAAGAAAAGCTGAAAAGAAATAATTCTGAGGGCAGGGTGGGAGGGTGACTTCTCGCCTCTTCGGTCCAGGGGGCAGAAGGAAAGAGGCCCCCCCACGTGCTCTCGGACTTTATAAAACCACCGGGCGGGTCCTTACCCGCCCCCAAACACCACCTCCTGTGACCTCACACAGGAGGAGTAAAGGGGCAAGCCCCACCAGCCTACCAGAAGGCTTGAAACCACCCCCTACAGTCCTCAGCCCCTTCGCTATTTGCTTTGGGGCTTGTTAGACTGCAGGGATTAACAAACCCAAACCTTAAATTTGGTACTTGCCCCTGTACCTTAATAAACCATCCAACCGTCTGGTACTTGACCTTGTACTTTGATAAACCATCCAACCGTTTGGTACTGCTTGCCAGGAGATTGATATAGTTTATACACACTCAGTTACAGTCCCTGGTGCCATGAGATGTATAGGTATAACACACGCAGTTACTGTGCTGTGCCAGGAATGGTAATAGTTATAACACCCACATTTACTGTCGCTGATGTCCATGGATGGTATAGGTATAAAACACGCGTTACTGTTGACTGTGCCAGGAGATGGTTAGTATACCAAACGCAGTTACTGCACGGTGCCAGGAGATGGTAGAGTATAACAGCATTCTGGTCACTGTGCAGGAAATGGTATAGTTATCAACACACAGTTTACTGAATGCAACTGTGGACATGATGATCTTTATAGGGTAAAATAACGCAGTTACTGTCGCTGTGCCAGGTAAGCGGATAAGTATAACACGCAGTTTACTGCACTGTTCCAGGAGATGGTAATGATTAAACCAGTCACAGTTACTATCACCGGTTGACGCTAGGTGCTGTGCCAGGAGATGTATAGTTAATCACACGCCGTTAGGTGCTGTGGCCAGGAGAATGGTATATTTATACACACGCGTTACTGTACACTGTGCCAGAGATGGATAGTTAGGATACACACGCAGTTACTGTCACTGTGCCGAGATGTTATAGGTATAACCACCCGTTACTATCACTGTGCCAGGAGATGGTATAGTTAAACACGCAGTTACTGGTGTCTGTGCCAGGAGATGGTATAGGTATACACACGCAGTTACTGTCACTGTGCCAGGAGATGGTATAGTTATACACACACAGTTACTATCACTGTGCCAGGAGATGGTATAGTTATACCACACGTTACTATCACTGTGCCAGGAGATGGTATAGTATAAACGCGTATCACGTGCAGAATGGAGTTAGGTAAAACACGCCGTTACGGTGCTGTGGCCAGGATGGTATAGTTATACACCACGCAGTTACCGTCACTGTGCCAGGATGGTATAGTTAAACAAACAACGCAGTTTTACTGTTGCCTGTGCCAGAATGTATACGTTAGACACGCATTACTGTCCCTGTGCCAGGAGATGGTATCGTGTATAAACCGGTCACAGTCCTGTATTAAAACACCTATGGTGCTTTGCCCGGAAGAAATGGTTGAGTAGGAACACACGCATTTACATCACTGTGCAGGATATGTATAGGTATCAACACGGAGTTTACTGGTGCTGTGCCATGAGATGGTATAGGTTATCATGCGTTTTCTGTCACGTTGCCAGGAATGTAATGGTATACACGACGCACTTTTACTGTCACTCTGTCCAGGAAAGATGGTATAGGTATAACCAACTCAGTTACTAAACTGGTCTGCGTGCCAGAGATGGGTATAAAGATGTACAACACATTTGACTCAGTTACAGCACTCTGTGGCCAGGAGATGTGTATAGGTAAACACGGAGTTACTGGTGCTGTCCAGGAGATGGTATAGGTATATACATGCAGTTACTGTCACTGTGCCAGGAAATGGGTATAGGTAAATTACCACCCAGTTAGCTTCACTGTGGCAAGAGTGGTATAGGTATAAACACGCAGTTAACTGTTCATGTGCCAGGAGATGGTATAGGTTATAACACGCCGTTACTTGGTGCTGTGCCAGGAGATGGTATAGTTTATACACACATACTTTTACTATCACTAGTGCGATGGTATCGTTATACATCAGTTACTGTCACTGTGAGTAATGGTATAGTTATTCACACACGCAGTTACTGTCACTGTCAGGAGATGGTATGAGTTATACACTGCAGTAACTGTCACTGTGCCAGTGAAGTTGGTATAGGTATATGCATGCAGTTACTGCTAGAAGATTGTGGTGGGATTGGGGTCATAAAAGCTTTTATACAGGCTGCTAGAAGTCCATCAACCAGCTTTACCAATAAACTTAAGGGTGTACTCAATCACTATCATAGGGATATAAGCATTTCTAAGTCTACCAAAGACCTGTGGGTTAAGTATAAAATGCGCTTTTTAATCAGAAGTTACAATAGAGGGAGGTTTTATTGGTACACTCGTTCCTGGACTTCAGATTGATTAGTTTTAAAGGCAAAAGTTGCTGACACCCAATTGATTTAATTACTTTATTTGCATTGTTTATAAAAATAAACAACGCTTGTGTTTCACCCCTTCCGCTCCGTTGCTGATAATATCCGCCCCGTAGCGCAGTGACTTAGCGCCAGTGGCGGATCTATTCGCCCGGCGCTTATCGCGGCTCGGCTCTGATCAGAGCAACCGCATCGGGAAACAACGGGTGGCCGCTGTAACGCATAGCCCGTCACCCCAGTGTAACACCGCGATCGGAGTTTCTCCGTCTCGGTGCGTAACCCCTTAATAAAATTCCGCGGTCAGCGCGACCGCGGCTCTAACCTGCCTGGGGGTCTTTCCCTCCACGATCGGCCCCCCCTAACACCGTTTTCGGGGGGCTCCGATCGTTGCTATCGTAACTCTGGGGTCCGAATCTGGACCCCAGAGTTACTTGCATAGATTGCCATAAGAGGCGTCTGTGCTCACTACTGGGCACAACAGTGCCAGCCTATGCAAGTGTATAGGCCTGCCTGATAATACTCTGCATACATCAGTTATTTCAAACTTATCATAAGAAGCCATCAAAGATTTGCTTCTTCATGTCCCATGGTATAAAAAATTGAAAAAGTAAAAAAAAAGTTATTCAATTAAAAAAGAAAGTCATCAACACTAAACAGTGCCCCAACTCCCAAAACTTAAAGAACGTATAACTTCAAAAAAAGTCCTAATCATAGCACACACCAGAAAAAAGACATATAAAGTAATCACCAGCGTCGTAACAACCAGTAAATAAAAAAATCATTATTGAACCCCCACGATAAACGCATAAAAAAAAACTGGTTAAACTTCCCAAAATTATGATTTTTATTACCTTTTCAATCCACAAAAAATGTCTCTAAAATGCGATCAAAAAACCATATGTCTCAGACTGATACTGGTCAAGTACACATTTCCCGCAAACAAACAAGCCATCACCACTTCCGTAGCCAAAAAAGTACCAATGTTATGCCTTGGACGGCAATCTACCATGATAGATTTTTCCCCACATAAGGGTTTTTGTTTTGACAAATTATTAAACGTAAGAAAAGATATTCATATCTGGACTCCCCTTAAGCGTATCTACGCCCATAAATAAAGGATAACATGATTATTAGGCTATACGGTGGAACTCCAAAAAAAAAAAAGTAAAAATTCCAGTACAGAATTGATGCTTTTCTACTCTGCCCTCAAAAACAGTTCCTAAATTTTCAACACTAGGTGATAGACCAACCCCAATATTGTAACATGGAAAAAGCAATCTCATCCCGCAAAAAAAATTCCGTCACATGACCCAAATAACGAAAAGAGCGAAAATTTTATAGCTTCAAAAAGGGTGAACGAGAAATAGAAATCCTGGCAGCTGCAGCGCCCTCTTCCCTTCTTCACCGTTCGCGTGGCGCCCATAAAAAAGTCAATCCACATGTGGGGTCTTTGTACTCAGGAAAATTGCAGAACACATTGTATGGTGGGTTTTCCTCTTTTATATTTTGGAAATGTGAATTTTAGTGCTAAATGAACTATAGGACACATCATGACATTCTAATTTCATTCACCCACCCCCATTTGATTCAATTACATGAAGATCTCAAGGGGTTACCAATCTTCGTACAAGCTGTTCTGATAGCTTACTAAAGGGATGGTATCCTCGTTGGACACTATTGCACTGTCGTTCCCGTTCTCCAATTGAACTTATCGCTGTGCCTGTGCCCCTGGAACATGCAGTTGTGCCTGTGCCTACACCTATCCCAATAGCACGCCTGATTGCTGCCTAAGATGGTAGCAGTTGACTAGCAGCTTATATACTGTAAAGCTGCCAGATCAGTGACAGTCAGATCGCCGATGTTGTTGGCACTCTGTTGCTGACACTATAGGGTTTGCAGATGACTAGCAGCTTATATGCTGTAAAGCTGCCAGGTCAGTGACAGTCAGATCGCCAGTGTTGTTGGCACTCTGTTACTGACACTCTAGGGTTAACAAATAAGGAGCTGTATATATGTCTGCTAGCAGCAATACACCTATCCCAATGAACAGGCCTGATTGCTGTCTAAAAGAGTAGCGGATGACTAGCAGCTTATATGACTGTAGGGATTAACAAACCCAAACCTTAAATTTGGTACTTGCCCCTGTACCTTAATAAACCATCCAACCATTTGGTACTTGTAGACTAACCACCCAACCGTCTGGTACTTGACCGTGTACCTAGACTAACCACCCAACCGTCTGGTACTTGACCGTGTACCTAGACTAACCACCCAACCGTCTGGTACCTGACCGTGTACCTAGACTAACCACCCATAAACAGACCGGGAAACTAAATGTTTGGGTAATGTGGGAAGGCCACAGCGTTTATTAACAACTAAGATAAATTATTAAATAATGTTATAAATTAAAACATTTCCCAACTTGCTAGGCCCGCTTGGCATCTTCAAAATCTTGAGAACCAACTTCGCCCGAAATGGCGGCTGCGGCCCTACAGCCGGCACGTGGGCATCTTCCAGCGCCTTAGGGCCTGTGTAACTTCCGCCACGGAGCAGCCTCCTCCCTCCTACCACCGGCTGCGACCCCCCACACGGACCAAGGCCATGGCCTTCTCAGCCTGCTCCTGCAGGCCGAGAAGGAAAATATTCGAAAATATTCACCTCAATGGAATTGAGATGGACCCCGTCGCATAATAAGAGATGGCGGTTATCCCCTGCAGATTCTCATGCCTATACAGCACTCCACCCAGGGACACCATGTATTTTTGATAATCGGGACTTTCCTTGCTCTCCTTAAGGCAGCTGTGAATAGGATGCCTGACCCATTAACTACTCGAAGACATACCTGCAAAACCCACAAGACTTCCTTCAAGGGACTAGTTATCCGGGGTGAGCTGTGCCTTTTACGCAACCCAGGATTATCCTTTACCGACTTTAAGTTGCTGCATTTACCCAAAACCGGGGACCAAAACCGCAAAAGATCGCAACTAGTTATGGAAAGTTTTGGACACTTCCATCTTTCTCTGCACTAAGTCGACCGCCCTATTAAAGGAGACGAACGTAACCGCCACAACCTCCTATATAGCGTCATTGACCGATGGACCCTTGGGAAAAGACAGGTGGTCGATTAATCTGAACATTCCGGGCTCCTTTTGGGAACTAAGCCTGGCGGTTCTATAAGGGGACCGGCCATCCTACCCGGGGAAACCTCTTCCCGACCTTCTCCAGTGCTAATACTGGATTGAACGAAATTAAACTACCGCATTTAACCAACATTACGGTAGGCTGGTGGCTAACCTGATGCAGTGGATGGGGGGAGAAGTGCCTCTTGTGCTGCCCAGGATTATCCTTCACTGACATTAACCCCTTAACGCCAAAGCCACTTTTCATCTCCCTGACACGGGCCAGTTTTTGAAATCTGCCCTGTGTCACTATAAGTGGTTATAACTTGGAAGCTTTAACATATCCAAGGGATTTTAAAATATTTTTCTCGTGACACTTTGTACTTCATGTTAGTTGAAAAATTTTGGTGTTATGTTTTGCATTTATTTATGAGAAAATCAGATATTTGGTGAAAATTTGGAAAAATTCTCGATTTTCGAACTTCAAAATGTTCTACTTTTACCATACGCAGTCATCACCGCAAAAAAACGTAATAACTAACATTCACCGAATGTCTATTTTATTTCTCTGTGGTTTTTTTATGCATGCTCTTATTTTTGTAGGATAAAAAACCTGAGGGACCTGCTCTGGTTTCAAGTCACTTTGAGAGGCCTAAATAAAAGTAAAATCCCATAAATTATCCCATTATAGAAACTACACCCCTCACTGTATGTGAAACAACTTTTATGACGTTTGTTAATCCTTAAATGTTTTACAGGGGTTAAAACAAAAATCGGATACATTGTGAAAGTACATATTTTTGGCTAAATTAATGTGTCTTTCAAAAATGTACAAATTCTCAGTGGATAAAATACCAAAACGCTCCACAAAATTTGATACCCAATCTCTCCCGCGTATAACAATCCCCCATATGTGGTGGTGACTGCTGTACGGGCACACGCCAGGGCATCGAAGGGAAGCTGCGCCATTCACAGCAGATTATGCACTGTACTTTTTATTGGCTATACAACTTTATTTTCATTTATTTATTTAATTTTTATTTTTTGGCAATTTGGACATATAAGGGCTTATTTATTGCGACATGCGATGCACTTTACTAAATAAAAAATTATTCAAACTGGGATTTGAACCTAGAACCCGCAGTGTCCATAAACAATAATGACACAGCGCCTCAACCAACTGAGCTATAACTTCCGTGCTTCATGTTAGTGGGTCATTAGCTTAATGATGGTATTTTATTAACTCTTGAATGTATGGGGATGAGACTTTATTAACTCTCGAATGTATGGGTGAAAGAAAATTGTCAATTTTGGTTTCCGGACTTAAACTTTATTCACTTAATTCTTTTTATTAAAATTTTTTTTTTTTTTTTAATTACTTTTACAGGTAAGCCTGATCAAGCGATCCACTGATCGCTTGTTCAAGCTATTCTACACCTCCCACAATGTAATACAGATGAGATGCTGCGCATGCTCAGTGTGTTACAGCCGGGACGGACCCGGCTCCTGGAAGGAGGATCGCGCAGCCCCTGGCACTGGCAGTCCCTAAATGTGTTACCCTATCCTGCGTTAGCCAAATTCCCTAAGCCCACAGGTGTATCCTGACTGCCTTCTAATTGTGTGAGTAGTGATCTAATGGACGTGAAGACCTCTGTTCTTGTGTGATGACCTCTGTGTTCTTGTGTGATGAGATAATGGACGTGAGGCATGTGGGCATCTTCCAGCGCCTTAGGGCCTGTGTAACTTCCGCCACGGAGCAGCCTCCTCCCTCCTACCACCGGCTGCGACCCCCCCACACGGACCAAGGCCATGGCCTTCTCAGCCTGCTCCTGTAGGCCGAGAAGGAAAATATTCGAAAATATTCACCTCAATGGAATTGAGATGGACCCCGTCGCATAATAAGGGATGGCGGTTATCCCCTGCAGATTCTCATGCCTATACACCACTCCACCCAGGGACACCATGTATTTTTGATAATCGGGACTTTCCTTGCTCTCTGTAAAGCAGCTGTGAATAGGATGCCTGACCCATTACCTACTCGAAGACATACCTGCAAAACCCACAAGACTTCCCTCAAGGGACTAGTTATCCGGGGTGGGATGTGCCTTTTTACGCAACCCAGGATTATCCTTTACCGACTAAGTTGCTGCATTTACCCAAAACCAGGGACCGAAACCGCAAAAGCTCGCAACTAGTTATGGAGAGTTTTGGACACTTCCATCTTTCTCTGCACTAAGTCGACCGCCCTGTTAAAGGAGACGTACGTAACCGCCACAACCTCCTATATAGCGTCATTAACCGAGGGACCCTTGGGAAAAGACAGGTGGACGATTAATCTGAACTTTCCGGGCTCCTTTTGGGAAGTAAGCCTGGCGGTTCTATAAGGGGACCGGCCGTCCTACCGGGGAAACCTCATTCCCGACCTTCTCCAGTGCGAATACTGGATTGAACGAAATTAAACTGCCGCATTTAACAAACATTGCGGTGGGCTGGTGGCTATCCTGATGCAGTGGATGGGGTGAGAAGTGCATTTTGTGCTGCCCAGGATTATCCTTCACTGACATTAACCCCTTAACGCCGAAGCCACTTTTCATCTCCCTGACACGGGCCATTTTTCCAAATCTGCCCTGTGTCACTATAAGTGGTTATAACTGATTTTAAAATATTTTACTCGTGACACTTTGTACTTCATGTTAGTTGAAAAATTTTGGTGGTATGTTTTGCATTTATTTATGAGAAAATCAGATATTTGGTGAAAATTTGGAAAAATTCTCGATTTTCAAACTTCAAAATGTTCTACTTTTACCATACTCAGCCATCACCGCAGAAAACGTAATAACTAACATTCACCGAATGTTTATTTTATTTCTCTGTGGTTTTTTATGCATGCTCTTATTTTTGTAGGATAAAAAACCTGAGGGACCTGCTCTGGTTTCAAGTCACTTTGAGCGGCCTAAATAAAAGTAAAATCCCATAAATTATCCCATTATAGAAACTACACCCCTCAGTGTATGAGAAATAACTTTTATGACGTTTGTTAATCCTTAAATGTTTTACAGGGGTTAAACAAAAATCGGATACATTGTGAAAGTACATATTTTTGGCTAAATTAATGTGTCTTTCAAAATTGTACAAATTCTCAGTGGATAAAATTTCAAAACGCTCCACAAAATTTGATCCCCAATCCCTCCCGCGTATAACAATCCCCCATATGTGGTGGTGACTGTTGTATGGGCACACGCCAGGGCATCGAAGGGGAAGTTGTGCCATTCACAGCAGATTATGCATTGTACTTTTTATTGGCTATACAACTTTAATGTCATTTATTTATTTAATTTTTATTTTTTGGCAATTTGGACATATAAGGGCTTATTTATTGCAACATGCGATGCACTTTACTAAATAAAAATTATTCAAACTGGAATGAACCTAGAACCCGCAGTGTCCATAAACAATAATGACACAACGTCTCAACCAACTGAGCTATAACTTCCGTGCTTCATGTTAGTGGGTCATTAGCTTATTGATGGTATTTTATTAACTCTTGAATGTATGGGGATGAGACTTTATTAACTCTCGAATGTATGGGTGAAAGAAAATTGTCAATTTTGGTTTCCGGACTTAAATTTTATTCACTTAATTCTTTTTATTAAAAATTGTTTTGTTTTATTTTATTTTTTTATTTTTTTTTATTTTTGTTTTTTATTTTTTTATTTATTTTTTTTTTTTATTACTTTTACAGGTAAGCTTGATCAAGCGATCAGTGGATCGCTTGATCAAGCTATTCTACACCTCCCACAATGTAATACAGATGAGATGCTGCGCATGCTCAGTGTGTTACAGCCGGGACGGACCCGGCTCCTGGAAGGAGGATCGCGCAGCCCCGAGCACTGGCAGTCCCTAAATGTGTTACCCTGTCCTGTGTTAGCCAAATTCCCTAAGCCCACAGGTGTATCCTGACTGCCTTCTAATTGTGTGAGTAGTGATCTAATGGACGTGATGACCTCTGTTCTTGTGTGATGACCTCTGTGTTCTTGTGTGATGAGATAATAGGCGTGATGACCTCTGTTCTTGTGTGATGAGATAATAGGTGTGATGACCTCTGTTCTTGTGTGATGAGAATGGACGTGATGACCTCTGTGTTCTTGTGTGAGGAGGTAATGGCCGACCACGAGGGGAGGCCACTGAACTCACCGGATGAAGTCTTCTCTGGTGGAGCTGACGTGTCCTGATGAGAATTCTGTGCTTTGTTCAGATGGTTGGTGATGTTCTGAAGCTGAAGTGATGCGTTGAGGTGGTTTCTTGATGATGACTGAGCTGCGAGGTGGAGCTTGAGAGCCTTGGCTGCCATGACGGGATGACCTCTGGGACTGCGGTGGCTGTAGATGAGTTTCGGATTCCTGGTGAGTTGTTGGATGCTCTGATGTCCGCCTGGAGCGCTTGGTCAGGCGGGGAGGGGAGTCTCTGCGGTGTTGTCGGGAGTCTCGGTGACGGGTGCGGGTGTGTGAGTGCGCCGCCTCGCGGCCACTGGAACCCGGTGACGATGGGCTGTTGTAGTGTCAGCGGCGTCCTCCGTGATGATGATGGCAGCTGCGGTCTGGTGAGAGGAGCTCAGAGCCAGTATCGGCAGCCCACCTGCGGTATGGCCTCTGGGAGTGGCGTTGCTGCTTGTAGTACGAGGATCTGTGGCTCCTGTGTCTGTGGTGCACCGTGGGCATAGAGGTCTCTACCGCATCAAGGGTATGCAGAGAGGACTCGGGCAATAGGAGGGGAGGAGGGAAGGGGAGCTGCCCAGGGATCCAGAGCTGCAGTGTTGGCTGAGCCGGGGGGGGACGTCCTGTGAAGAGGACACCCATCTCCCTGGATCGAAACCCGCTGCGTGGCTTTCACCCTGGAGGTACAGCCACCACCCCCCGCCCGGCCCGGCGGCCAGCACACCCCTGTCACCACCACCCACACCAGGCTTTCCTTACCTCCTCCACGGGAGCAGCTGGATGAAGATAGAGACGTCCTGAAGAAGATCATCACCTGCACCAGCCAGGAAGCGCGGCCCGGGCCAGAAGAAATGGCGTCGCCTGGACCACGTGGGACGGGCTGCACTGGAGATCTTCTTGGGATCCCTGCTGTGAAGACCACAAGGGGTAAGTGGTTTGCATCCCCTGCCCTGCACCCCAACACTGCTGCCCACCTCCCCTGCCCTTCATCTCAGCGCTGTGCCTGCTCCCCTGCCCTGCACCCCCAGCGCTGCTGCCCACTGCCCCTGCTCTGCACCCCAACGCTGCTGCCTGCTCCCCGCGCTGCCCAGCCCCGCACTCTCCCCAGCGCTGCACCCGCTCCCCAGCGCTGCCCCCCCCGCCCCCGCGCCCAGTCACCCGTCCCATCACCTCCAGGCCGCGCCTCCTAAGCAGCATCCTGCACTGCAGCGTGCCTCCCGAGCACCCGACCGGTAGGCGACCCTCCACCTCCGCGCGCCCGCAATCCCGCCCCCACCCCACCGCTCCACCTTTCTCTTTACCTTCCGGAGCCTGGCCCTCACATCCGGCCCGATCCGTTCGGCCTTTCACAAGCCCGGCGCCTCCTCTCCAGCGATCCTCCTCTGCTCCCTGCTTCATGCGGGCCGGCCTCCCCCCAGCCATACAGCAACTCACCAGACCCCCTCTCGCTTTGCGGTAGGCTTCGCTCCTACCGGCGCCTAGGCCCTGGCTTCCGTGGCCCGCCATCCCCAGGCCTCCGGGCCGGCTATACCTTATGCAACCCCGGGCCCGCTACCAGACCTCGGTCCTTCCAGCCAGCCCCGGCCCATCCCGAGGCCTCGGGCCTACTCCCCAGCCAGCCCCAGGTCCCTTCCCAGGCCGGGGCCTACTCCCCAGCCAGCCCAGGGCCCCATCCCAGGCCTCGGGCCTACCCCTCAGCCCAGACCCCAGGCCCCCATCCCAGGCTCGGGCCTAACCCTCAGCCCACCCCAGCCCTCATCCCAGGCCCGGGCCTACCCCTCAGCCAGCCCCAGGCCCCATCCAGCCGGCCTACCCCTCAGCCAGCCCCAGGCCCCATCCCATGCCTCGGGCCTACCCCTCAGCCAGCCCCAGGCCCATCCCAGGCCTCGGCCTACTCCTCAAGCCAAGCCCCAGGGCCCCATCCCATGCTCGCGGGCCTCTCCCCAGCCCAGCCCAGCCCAACCCCCCGAGTAGGCCCGGGCATGGGATGGGGCCTGGGGCTGGCTGAGGGGTAGGCCCAAGGCCTGGGATGGGGCCTGGGGCTGGCTGAGGGGTAGGCCCGAGGCCTGGGATGGGGCCTGGGGCTGGCTGGGGGGTAGGCCCGAGGCCTGGGAAGGGGCCTGGGGCTGGCTGGGGAGTAGGGAGGGGTAGGCCCGAGGCCTGGGATGGGGCCTGGGGCTGGCTGAGGGGTAGGCCCGAGGCCTGGGATGGGGCCTGGGGCTGGCTGAGGGGTAGGCCCGAGGCCTGGGATAGGGCCTGGGGCTGGCTGAGGGGTAGGCCCGAGGCCTGGGATGGGGCCGACGTCCTGAAGAGTGAAGAGGGACACCCATCTCCTGGATCGAACCCAGTTCTGCGTTGCTTCACCCGGAGGTACAGCCACCACCTCCCCGCCCTGGCCCGGCGGCCACGCAACCCCTGTCACCACCAACCCACCTCATTTCCGTTACCTCCTCCACGGAGCAGCTTGGATGAAGATAGAGACGTTTTCCTGAGGAAGATCATCACCTGCACCAGCCGGATGCGCGGCACCGGGCCAGAAGAAATGGCGTCGCTGGACCACGTGGGACGGCTTGCACTGGAGGACTCTTCTTTGGGATTTTCCCCCCCTGCTGTAAAGACCACAAGGGTAAGTGGTTTGCATCCCCTGCCCTGCACCCCAACACTGCTGCCCACTCCCCTGCCCTCATATCAGCGCTGTGCCTGCTTCCCCTGCCCTGCACACCCCAGCGCTGCTGCCCACTCCCCTGCCTGCACCCCACACGCTGCTGCCTGCTCCCCAGCGCTCCCAGTCCATCGCTGCACCTCCCCCCAGCGCTGCAACCCGTCCCCAGCTCTGCCCCCCCTACCGCCCCCGAGCCTCAGCACCCGTCCCATCAACCTTCCAGGCCGCGCCCTAAGGCAGAGCTATCCTGCCACTGTCAAACGTGGCTCCCGAGCACCCGACGGTAGGCGGACCCCTCCACCTCCGCGGCGCCCGCAATCCCGCCCCCACCCACCGCTCACTACCATGACCTCGCGTCACTCCGCACGTTTTACCGTTCGGAGTCCTGTGGCCTACACAGGCCGTCCGTTCGCTAGGCGGCCCTCCTCCCTAGCGATCCTCCTCGCTCCCTGCTCATGCGGGGCCGCCTCCCCCGCACTACAGCAACCACCAGACGACCCTCTCGCTTTGCGGTTAGGCTTCCAGGCCCCTACCGGCGCCTAGGCCCTAGGCTCCGTGGCACTCGGCCATACCTCACCCTGGACGACGTCCCGGCTATACCTTATGCAACCCCGGGCCCGCTACCAGACCGCGGCCCCAAGCCAGCCCCAGGCCTGGGATGGGGCCTGGGGCTGGCTGAGGGGTAGGCCCGAGGCCTGGGATGGGGCCTGGAGCTGGCTGGGGAGTAGGCCCGAGGCCTGGGAAGGGGCCTGGGGCTGCTGGAGCTGGCTGGGGAGTAGGCCCCGGCTGGGAAGGGGCCTGGGGCTGGCTGGGGAGTAGGCCCGAGGCCTGGGAGTGGGCCGGGGCTGGCTTGGAAGGACCGAGGTCTGGTAGCGGGCCCGGGGTTGCATAAGGTATACCGGCCCGAGGCCTGGGGTGGCGGCCCGGGCCAGGGCCTAGGCGCCGGTAGGAGGCGAAGCCTACCGCAAAGCGAGAGGGGGTCTGGTGAGTTGCTGTATGGCTGGGGGGAGGCCGGCCCGCATGAAGCAGGGAGCAGAGGAGGATCGCTGGAGAGGAGGCGCCGGGCTTGTGAAAGGCCCGAACGGATCGGGCCGGATGTGAGGGCCAAGGCTCCGGAGGTAAAAAGGTGGAGCGGTGGGGTGGGGGCGGGATTGCGGGCGCCGCGGAGGTGGGGGTCGCCTACCGGTCGGGTGCTCGGGAGGCCACGCTTGCAGTGCAGGATGCTGCTTAGGAGGCGCGGCCTGGAGGTTGATGGGACGGGTGCTGGGCGCGGGGGTCGGGGGGGGCAGCGCTGGGGAGCGGGTGCAGCGCTGGGGAGGTGCGGGGCTGGGCAGCGCTGGGGAGCAGGCAGCAGCGTTGGGGTGCAGAGCAGGGGCAGTGGGGCAGCAGCGCTGGGGTGCAGGGCAGGGGAGCAGGCACAGCGCTGAGATGAAGGGCAGGGGAGTGGGCAGCAGTGTTGGGGTGCAGGGCAGGGGATGCAAACCACTTACCCCTTGTGGTCTTCACAGCAGGGATCCCAAGAAGATCCTCCAGTGCAGCCCGTCCCACGTGGTCCAGGCGACGCCATTTCTTCTGGCCCGGGCCGCGCTTCCTGGCTGGTGCAGGTGATGATCTTCTTCAGGGACGTCCTCTATCTTCATCCAGCTGCTCCCGTGGAGGAGGTAAGGAAAGCACTGGTGTGGGTGGTGGTGACAGGGGTGTGGCCGCCGGGCCGGGCGGGGGGTGGTGGCTGTACCCTCCAGGGTGAAAGCCACGCAGCGGGTTTCGATCCAGGGAGATGGGTGTCCTCTTCATCTTCAGGACGTCGGCCCCATCCCAGGCCTCGGGCCTACCCCTCAGCCAGCCCCAGGCCCCATCCCAGGCCTTGGGCCTACCCCTCAGCCAGCCCCAGGCCCCATCCCATGCCCGGGCCTACTCGTAGGCCCGAGGCCTGGGATGGGGCCTGAAGCTGGCTGGGGAGTAGGCCCGAGGCCTGGGAAGGGGCCTGGGGCTGGCTGGGGAGTAGGCCCGAGGCCTGGGATGGGGCCTGGGGCTGGCTGGGGCCGAGGTCTGGTAGCGGGCCCGGGGTTGCATAAGGTATAGGCCCGAGGCCTGGTGGCGTGCCCGGGCCTAGGGCCTAGGCGCCGAGTAGGCCTGAAGCCTACCGCAAAGCGAGAGGGGGTCTGGTGAGTTGCTGTGGCCTGAAGCCTACCGCAAAGCGAGAGGGGGTCTGGTGAGTTGCTGTATGGCTGGGGGGAGGCCGGCCCCGCATGAGCAGGGAGCAGGAGGAGGATCGCTGGAGAGGAGGGCGCCCGGGCTTGTGAAAGGCCCGAACCGGAGCGTGGCCGGATGTGAGGGCCGCAGGCTCCGGAGGTAAGGTGAGCGGTGGGGTGGGGGCGGGATTGCGGGCGCCGCGGAGGTGGAGAGGTCGCCTACCGGTCGGGCGGGATTGCGGGCGCCGCGGAGGTGGAGAGGTCGCCTACCGGTCGGGTGCTCGGGAGGCCACGCTGCAGTGCAGGATGCTGCTTAGGCCGCGGCCTGGAGGTGATGTGACGGGTGCTGGGCGCGGGGGTCGGGGGCGGCCTGGAGGTGATGTGACGGGTGCTGGGCGCGGGGGTCGGGGGGGGCAGCGCTGGGGAGCGGGGGGGCAGCGCTGGGGAGCGGGGGGGCAGCGCTGGGGAGCAGGCAGCAGCGCTGGGGTGCAGAGCAGGGGAGCGGGCAGCTGTTGGGGTATCTCTCTCCTATAGACAGCAGTGCAGCCTGTGGTCAGTGTTGGTGTATCTCTCTCCCATAGACAGCAGTGCAGCCTGTGGTCAGTGTTGGTGTATCTCTCTCCCATAGACAGCAGTGCAGCCTGTGGTCAGTGTCGGGGTATCTCTCTCCCATAGACAGCAGTGCAGCCTGTGGTCAATGTTGGGGTATCTCTCTCCCATAGACAGCAGTGCAGCCTGTGATCAGTGTTGGTGTATTAGCAAGCCCCAAAGCAAATAGCGAAGGGGCTGAGGACTGTAGGGGGTGGTTTCATGCCTTCTGGTAGGCTGGTGGGGCTTGCCCCTTTACTCCTCCTGTGTGAGGTCACAGGAGGTGGTGTTTGGGGGCGGGTAAGGACCCGCCCGGTGGTTTTATAAAGTCCGAGAGCACGTGGGGGGGGCCTCTTTCCTTATGCCCCCTGGACCGAAGAGGCGAGAAGTCAGAGACCCCTCTGCAAATACCCAGCATGGCTTCCCTAGAAGATCTAGTACTCTAGCAAGTGGCCCTGGATGGTTCAGCCATGCTGGATACCCTCCTGCAGCGCCCTGCTGCGGGGTCGGTTCAAGAAGCGGACGTCCCTGAAGAGGACACCCATCTCCTAGGACCGAATCCGCCTGCAGTGGCTTCCACCCTGGAGGGTACAGCCACCACCCCCGCCCGGCGGCCCGCCACCCTGTCACCACCACCCACCCAGTGCTCCTTACCTCCTCCACGGGAGCAGCTGGCAGAAGATGGAGGACGTCCCCTGAGGAAGATCATCACCTGCACCAGCCAGGAAGCGCGGCCCGGGCCAGAAGAAGATGGCGTCGCCTGGACCACGTGGGACGCTGGCTGCACTGGAGGATCTTCTTGGGATCCCTGCTGTGAAGACCACAAGGGGTAAGTGGTTTGCATCTTCTGCCCTGCACCCCAACACTGCTGCCCACTCCCCTGCCCTTCATCTCAGCGCTGCTGCCTGCTCCCCTGCCCTGCACCCCAGCGCTGCTGCCCACTCCCCTGCCCTGCACCCCAACGCTGCTGCCTGCTCCCCTGCCCCGCTCCCCAGCGCTGCACCCCCGCTCCCCAGCGCCGCACCCCAGCGCTGCACCCCCGACCCCCGCGCCCAGCACCCGTCACATCACCTCCAGGCCGCGGCCTAAGCAGCATCCTGCACTGCAGCGTGGCCTCCCGAGCACCCGACCGGTAGGCGACCCCTCCACCTCCGCGGCGCCCGCAATCCCGCCCCCACCCCACCGCTCACCTTACCTTCGGAGCCTGCGGCCCTCACATCCGGCCACGCTCCGGTTCGGGCCTTTCACAAGCCCGGGCGCCCTCCTCTCCAGCGATCCTCCTCCTGCTCCCTGCTCATGCGGGGCCGGCCTTCCCCCAGCCATACAGCAACTCACCAGACCCCCTCTCGCTGTGCGGTAGGCTTCAGGCCTACTCGGCGCCTAGGCCCGGGCCTTCCGGTAGGCCTCGGGCCTATACTCCCTCAAACCCCGGGCACGCCACCAGGCCTCGGGCCTATACCATATGCAACCCCGGGCCCGCTACCAAACCTCGGTCCTTCCCTGCAGTCGGCCTACTCCCGAAGGCCTCGGGCCTACTCCCCAGCCAGCCCCAGGCCCCATCCCAGGCCTCGTGCCTACTCCCCAGCCAGCCCCAGGCCTCGGGCCTACCCCTCAGCCAGCTCCAGGCCCCATCCCAGGCCTCGGGCCTACCCCTATGTTTATGCATGTTAGCAGCTGTGTGCCACTTTACACCCGGTGCCCTCATTATATGTACCTTCTGTCCTAGCAAGCCCCAAAGCAAATAGCGAAGGGGCTGAGGACTGTAGGGGGTGGTTTCAAGCCTTCTGGTAGGCTGGTGGGGCTTGCCCCTTAACTCCTCCCGTGTGAGGTCACAGGAGGTGGTTGGGGGCGGGTAAGTACCCGCCCGGTGGTTTTATAAAGTCCGAGAGCACGTGGGGGGGGCCTCTTTCCTTCTGCCCCCTGGACCGAAGAGGCGAGAAGTCAGAGACATCTCTGCAAATACCCAGCATGGCTTCCCTAGAAGAACAAGTAATCCAGCAAGTGACCAGGGTTCAGCCATGCTGGATACCCTCCTGCAGCGCCTTGCTGCGGGGTCGGTTCAAGAAGTGGACGTCCCTGAAGAGGACACCCATCTCCCTGGATCGAAACCCGCTGCAGTGGCTTACACCCTGGAGGGTACAGCCACCACCCCCGCCCGGCGGCCCGCCACCCTGTCACCACCACCCACCCAGTGCTCCTTACCTCCTCCACGGGAGCAGCTGGATGAAGATAGAGGACGTTTCCTGAGGAAGATCATCACCTGCACCAGCCAGGAAGCGCGGCCCGGGCCAGAAGAAGATGGCGTCGCCTGGACCACGTGGGACGCTGGCTGCACTGGAGGATCTTCTTGGGATCCCTGCTGTGAAGACCACAAGGGGTAAGTGGTTTGCATCCCCTGCCCTGCACCCCAACACTGCTGCCCACTCCCCTGCCCTTCATCTCAGCGCTGCTGCCTGCTCCCCTGCCCTGCACCCCAGCGCTGCTGCCCACTCCCCTGCTCTGCACCCCAACGCTGCTGCCTGCTCCCCAGCGCTGCACCCCCGCTCCCCAGCGCTGCACCCCCGCTCCCCAGCGCTGCCCCCCCGACCCCCGCGCCCAGCACCCGTCACATCACCTCCAGGCCGCGGCCTAAGCAGCATCCTGCACCCGACCGGTAGGCGACCCCTCCACCTCCGCGGCGCCCGCAATCCCGCCCCCACCCCACCGCTCACCTTACCTCCGGAGCCTGCGGCCCTCACATCCGGCCACGCTCCGGTTCGGGCCTTTCACAAGCCCGGGCGCCCTCCCCTCTAGCGATCCTCCTCCTGCTCCCTGCTCATGCGGGGCCGGCCTCCCCCCAGCCATACAGCAACTCACCAGACCCCCTCTCGCTTTGCGGTAGGCTTCAGGCCTACTCGGCGCCTAGGCCCGGGCCTTCCGGTAGGCCTCGGGCCTATACTCCCTCAAACCCCGGGCACGCCACCAGGCCTCGGGCCTATACCTTATGCAACCTCGGGCCTACTCCCCAGCCAGCCCCAGGCCCCATCCCAGGCCTCGGGCCTACTCCCCAGCCAGCCCCAGGCCCCTTCCCAGGCCTCGGGCCTACCCCCCAGCCAGCCCCAGGCCCCATCCCAGGCCTCGGGCCTACCCCTCAGCCAGCCCCAGGCCCCATCCCAGGCCTCGGGCCTACCCCTCAGCCAGCCCCAGGCCCCATCCCAGGCCTTGGGCCTACTCCTCAGCCAGCCCCAGGCCCCATCCCATGCCCGGGCCTACTCCCCAGCCAGCCCCAGGCCCAACCCCCCCCCCCCGGCTCAGCCAACACTGCAGCTCTGGATCCCTGGGCAGCTCCCCTTCCCTCCTCCCCTCCTATTGCCCGAGTCCTCTCTGCATACCCTTGATGCGGTAGAGACCTCTATGCCCATGGTGCACCACAGACACAGGAGCCACAGATCCTCGTACTACAAGCGGCAACGCCACTCCCAGAGGCCATACCGCAGGTGGGCTGCCGATACTGGCTCTGAGCTCCTCTCACCAGACCGCAGCTGCCATCATCATCACGGAGGACGCCGCTGACACTACAACAGCCCATCATCACCGGGTTCCAGTGTCCGCGAGGCGGCGCACTCACACACCCGCACCCATCACCGAGACTCCCGACAACGCCGCAGAGACTCCCCTCCCCACCTGACCAAGCGCTCCAGGCGGACATCAGCATCCAGCAAATCACCAGGAATCCGAAAATCATCTACAGCCACCGCAGTCCCAGAGGTCATCCCGTCATGGCAGCCAAGGCTCTCAAGCTCCACCTCACTGTTCTGACATCGTCAAGCAACCACCTCAACGCATCACTTCAGCTTCCGAACATCACCAACCATCTGAACAAAGCACAGTCTTCTCATCAGGACACGCCAGCTCCACCAGAGAAGACTTCATCCGGTGAGTTCAGTGGCCTCCCCTCGTGGTCGGCCATTACCTCCTCACACAAGAACAGAGGTCATCACGTCCATTACCTCCTCACACAAGAACACAGAGGTCATCACGTCCATTCTCATCACACAAGAACAGAGGTCATCACGCCTATTATCTCATCACACAAGAACACAGAGGTCATCACACAAGAACACAGAGGTCATCACACAAGAACAGAGGTCATCACGTCCATTAGATCACTACTCACACAATTAGAAGGCAGTCAGGATACACCTGTGGGCTTAGGGAATTTGGCTAACGAAGGACAGGGTAACACATTTAGGGACTGCCAGTGCTCGGGGCTGCGCGATCCTCCTTCCAGGAGCCGGGTCCGTCCCGGCTGTAACACACTGAGCATGCGCAGCATCTCATCTGTATTACATTGTGGGAGGTGTAGAATAGCTTGAACAAGCGATCAGTGGATCGCTTGATCAAGCTTACCTGTAAAAGTAATAAAAAAAATAAAAAACAAAAATAAAAATAAATAAATAAATAAATAAATAAAATAAAACAAAACATTTTTTAATAAAAAGAATTAAGTGAATAAAGTTTAAGTCCGGAAACCAAAATTGACAATTTTCTTTCACCCATACATTCGAGAGTTAATAAAGTCTCATCCCCATACATTCAAGAGTTAATAAAATACCATCAATAAGCTAATGACCCACTAACATGAAGCACGGAAGTTATAGCTCAGTTGGTTGAGACGTTGTGTCATTATTGTTTATGGACACTGCGGGTTCTAGGTTCATATCCCAGTTTGAATAATTTTTATTTAGTAAAGTGCATCGCATGTCGCAATAAATAAGCCCTTATATGTCCAAATTGCCAAAAAATAAAAATTAAATAAATAAATGACATTAAAGTTGTATAGCCAATAAAAAGTACAGTGCATAATCCGCTGTGAATGGCACAACTTCCCCTTCGATGCCCTGGCGTGTGCCCGTACAACAGTCACCACCACATATGGGGGATTGTTATACGCGGGAGAGATAGGGGAGCAAATTTTGTGGAGCGTTTTGAAATTTTATGCACTGAGAATTTGTACAATTTTGAAAGACACATTAATTTAGCCAAAAATATGTTACTTTCACAATGTATCCGATTTTTGTTTAACCCCTGTAAAACATTTCATACATGACATTACTTATCCTGTACTGATCCTGAGTTACATCCTGTCTTATACCCCAGACCTGCACTCACTATTCTGTTGCTGGTGCAGTCACTGTGTACATACATGACATTACTTATCCTGTACTGATCCTGAGTTACATCCTGTAAATCTTTTATTTTATATATAAAAATGAAAAACATTACAACAATAAACATAAATCAAGCCATAACTTCTGGCAAAACAAAACAATAATAATAATAACAAAACAATAATACAAACTAAAAGAGTCTTACGAAAATCTCCTGGCCCAGCCACACACACACCACACAATCAGCATTATAAAACAAAACCTTCACCCAATCCCACCACCTAATTTTTTTTTTTTTTTTTTTTTTTTTCATAAATAACTAAAGAATACACAGCAAAAAAAAGACAAACAGGAAATAAAAACATTAAATATAACTAACTAAATCCCACGCCCATCACCCTCCCACCCAGACACTGGTCTAACGTCCAAAGTTCGCGCTATATAGTCCAGACCAGTGCCCAGGATCGTACAGTCCAAGTCCCGTCCACCCCCCTCCCAACCTAACACCCTAACACCAACACCCCAAAACCAACCAAGCTATATACACATTAACTATAACTACATAAATACACACTGTACACAAAATACAAACACATTAAACATATCAACATATAACAAACCAACCACATAAAGGCCAGGATCGGCGCCTGCAAGCCCTACATCACTATAACCTCAGGACACAAAACAAAAATCTACAGTGTCAGCTTCAGCCCAACACCAGGAGAGGAGATGACAGACTAAGGGACACTAAAGGAGAACCCCCTCCAAAGGAGAGAGGCCCTCCCCGTGCCCAGCCTCTCATACTCCAGAGAGCGCACCTTGATCTCCCACATTCCCAGACCCCACCGGCGAATCACCTTCAGAACCGGGGTAGCGTAAGCCGGAAGATGCCCATGCGGTGTGCGGAGATCCTTCACTTGCCCTCCTGTCTCCCATTCCTGGAAGAAAGGCCGAAACCATCCCCTGCAGGAGTATACCCACGGATGAGCCCTCTCTTTCCAGAGGTTTGCTACATTGATCTTAAGAAAGGTATTCACTAGGAACACCACAGGGTTGACCATACACAACCCTCCTTGTCTCCTCGTGCGGTAAGTAACCTCCCTCTTGATAAGGTTCAGCCTATTCCCCCATAACAGCTGGAAGAACAGACTGTAGACCCGAGTCCAGAGGGGTTCTGGCAACATGCACACACTGCCCAGATATATCAGCAATGGGAGCAGGTAAGTTTTAATCAAGTTCACCCTTTCCCTGAGGGTCAAAGACCAACCCTTCCACTGGTCCACCCTCTGAGCGGCGATCTTAAGCCTGCCATCCCAGTTTTGCATGGGGTAATCCCCCTGGCCAAAATCGATGCCGAGAACTTTGGCAGAGTCTTGGGGCCCTGGAAGAGTGTCCGGGAGATCAAAGCCTGGATCCCCCTCTCCCAGCCAGAGACTCTCACACTTATCCCGGTTGATCTTGGACCCAGAAGCCTCTGAGTAGCGGTCAACCTCTGACATCACCCATTGCGCCTCCCCTCTCGAGGACACAAAAACGGTGACATCATCGGCATACGCTACCACCCTTAGAGTGGCTTCCGGTGCCGCCTGGTCCATCCCGACTCCCACCAACGGCCCACGATCAACCCTCCTAAGGAATGGGTCAATCGCGAACACGTATAAAAGTGGGCTCAGAGGACAACCCTGGCGAACACCAGACCCGACCTCAAAAGAGCGGCCAATCCAACCGTTCACAAGCGGGAAACTCTCTGCCCCTGCATACAAAACCTTTAGCCAATTGACAAACTCCCCCGGCAGGCCATACCTCAGAAGGACAGACCAGAGGTACTCGTGGTCAACCCGATCAAACGCTTTTGCCTGATCCAAGGACAGCAAGTACCCCTTCCAGTTACCAGCCCTGCCCTGCTCCACTGCCTCCCGGACACAAAGCACAGCACTAAATGTACTGCGGCCTGGAACAGAGCAGTGCTGGGTCCCCGAAAGGAGCCGGGGTGCAAACTGCACCAGCCGATTAAACAGCACCTTTGCCAAAACCTTTCTGTCTGTATTGAGAAGCGCTATGGGACGCCAGTTCTCAATACGAGATCGGTCCTTACCCTTTGACAGGATGATCAGGGCAGACCTCCTCATTGACTTCGGCAGAGCGCCCGAGGAAAGACACTCATTGAATACCTCAGTCAAGAGGGGAACCAAGGCGTCCTTAAAGGTTTTATAAAACTCAGATGTTAAGCCATCCGGACCTGGCGATTTCTTGAGGGCGAGCCCTTCAATCGCCCGGCTGACTTCCTCTTCACTGATCATCTCTGTCAAAACATCAAGAGAGGGGTCTACTCCTGGCTCAGGGACAGTTTCAGCCAGGAAAGCCGACATCACATCCCGATCTAGATCCTTCCTGCCCAAGAGGTGCGAGTAGAAGGATCTGACGACCTCCAGAATCCCTGATCTGGACCTTTTCAGGGATCCCGTACTGTCAACCAGTCCTGTGACAACTTTACCATTCACTGACATCTTGCAGTTTCTGTAAGGGTCGGGCGAGCGGTATTTCCCGTAATCCCTCTCAAAAACCAAAGATGCGTGTCTATCGTACTGACACCTCTTCAGCAAGGATTTCACTCTGGAGATGTCCTCACGACTACCTCCAGTCGAGACGAGATGCTCGAGTTTCCTCCTCAGGCCCTGATACAGGCGGTACCTGTCCAGGCTCCTGAGGCTCGAGAGCTGGCGGAAGAATCTCGCCACCCTTTTCTTGAGCATCTCCCACCACTCTGACTTACTGCTACAAAGGCCCAGCAATGGTACCTGGCTCTGAAGAAAGTCCTCAAAGGATTGTCTTATCTCTGCTTCTTCCAGGAGAGACGAATTGAGCTTCCAGTAGCCTCTTCCCATCCGGGGGGTCTCTGTAACATTCAGAGAAAACAAAATTAGACAGTGGTCGGAGAACTCCACCTCAACAACGGACACTGCTGAAGAAATGGCTTCCTCCTTTAAATAAAACCTGTCTATTCTAGACCTGCAGCTACCCCTATAATAGGTGAACCCCGCGTGGCCTGGGGTGTGCCGGATGTGGACATCCACCAGGCGAGCCCCACTAGCTATGCTATTAAGAGCGACGCTATCATAAGTCAGCTTGTCTCTGGAACCTCCCCTATCCTGGGACCTCGTGACAGCATTGAAGTCCCCTCCAAAGACCACCTGCCGACTTGTAAAAAGGTAGGGCTTGATCCTCATAAAGAGACACTTCCTGTCCCACTTGGACTGGGGACCATAGATGTTAATTAGGCACAGTTCTTGTCCCTTCATGAGGACATCCAGGATCAGGCACCTCCCCATTTCTAACTCAATAACTCGTCGGCATTCTACCGGTGCGGTAAAAAGGACCGCCACCCCGCTATACGGCTCGGCCGCAAGAGACCAATAGGAAGGCCCATGTCTCCATTCCCTCTTAGCTTTAAACACGGCCGCCAAATCTGGCAGCCTGGTCTCCTGCAAAAATAAAATGTCGGCTTCAACTCGGCCGAGAAAATCAAAGGCCGCAAATCTAGCCGCATCAGACTTAATGCTGGCGACATTAATGGACGCCAGCGTCAACGGAGTGGGTGCCGCCATCATGAGTGATTGAGTTAGATGGCTTTTTTCTTACTACCTCCCTTTCCTCTACTGTCCTCTGAGGATGATCCCTTTTCCCTTCAGAATTGGGGCAACTTCTCTTTAATGAAATTGTGGTGTCCATAATATTATTGGACCCCAAGGACCCACGCGGACCACCCTCTCCTTCGTCCTTGTCTCCTGACTCTGAGTCAGTCTCCCACTCTGAGGACCCAGCTTCCCCAGAGGATAGAGACTCGGCGCCCCCTGCAGGCTGCTCCGCCGCCACCTCCAGAACCCCACCCTCAGCCCCTCCTTCCGAGGAGGCGATCTCATCGAGGGTGAGGAACTGGTTGGAAAGCTCAACCAGAGGGGAGGAAGTTTTCCCTTCCTTAGGTACCTAAGATACGCCGCGCTTTTTCTTTTTCTGCTTGCGCTTATTTTCTAGCCAAATCCTGTTATCCTCATCCATACTCTCATAATGGGAGGACGTGGAGGACATGGCACCTTTCTCTCGCTCCATCCTCCTGACCTCCTCATCCAACTCATCATCCCTCAGGGCCTCAGTAGCAAGACCAGCCTCTGAGGGAGGACCAAGGGTCACCCCAGCAACCTGAGGCTTCCCCAGTTCTCTCCCTTTTTGTCTAGCTTCAAGCCGCCTTAACTGAGAAGGTGACTTATTCTTGCTTTTCTTCACAGGCCCCTCAGCTCCTCCACCTCTGCTGGTACCTTCCCCAACAGAAGCAACCTCATGGCTCTCCTCCACTGGGGTCACAACCGCATTGGCAAAGGAGCGAGGACAACGGCTGAAAGGGTGACCGAGCTCACCACACAGGTTACACCTAATGTCCTTACAGGATGCAGCGAGATGACCTAGCCCACCACACAAAGCGCACTTCTGCACTTGGCAGCTGGCGCTAAACTGTGCTGGGTCACCGCAACTGTGACAGACCTTCGGCTGCCCCTGGTAGAAAATCAGGATTCTGTCTCGCCCAAGAAAGGCTGAAGAGGGAATGTGGGCGACTGTGCTGCCTGAACACTTCAACTTAACCATGAAGGTCCAGGCTCCAGACGACCAAATGCCAAATTCATCACGTTTTTTCTGAGGTACCTGAACTACTTCGCCATAACGACCGAGCCACGTCATGATGTCCATGCAAGAAAATGACTTGTTACGGGTCAAAACGGTCACCTTCTTGACTGCGTTTTGGCGAGACACTGCTTGCACAGCAAAGTCTCGCCATGCGGGCTCGTTCTTTGCCAGCTCATAATTTGACCAGAAGAGCTCTAAGCCCTCCGGCCGAACAAAGCTGACATCGAACTCCGGAATACCATAAGGATGTATCAGGGGAAAGATGTCGCTAGCCCTGAAGTTCATCTTCAGGAGTAGCTCCACCACCCTTGACCTGGGTGGGCATGCGTCACTGCCCCTCCAGCGAAGACGAACCACATTCCTACGGGAAGCTCCGGGCCCGGTTGTGGGTAAAGACCATACAGTCTCTCCCCCCCTTTGCTCTTGAAAGGCTGCCAGGCCATGACCAGGCAATGGCCGAGTTCGGCACCCAGGGAAGGACCCACAATACCCCCGAGCCTGACCACCACCTAGCTACAATAAAACACAGACACATTTTGTTGGAAAGGTGAATGGTCACAGCTTTATTTCAAATGGATGTCAATCTGAAAAACAAGAAACATTTGTTAACATAATAAAAAATACATCAACATATAATGACGGCAAAGTTCTTGGCAACAACCCTAATTGGCATGGGATTAAAACATAACCAAAACCACCGTTTTACCTCATTGTCTCCATAAACCATAAATTGCACGCTCAGCGCATGAGAACCACACCCCCAGCTCCACTTGGCCGCCAACCTCCTAGCAAAATGGCGAACGAAGATGTGGCCCTAGAGCAAACCAACTCGGAGACAATGAAAACAAACATTCCACCTGGATACCGCTCCAAGGGAAAAACCACCAACCTCACATCAGTAACCTCACCTTACTGATACTTCGTGGCTAACTTTTTTGTAACCACACTTTAAATGCACCACTGGCTGTTGCCAAGAACCCGCCACCTTACAAAAACATACCTCCTAACTTCCTGACCTAAACCCACCTGACAAAGAATCTGTCTACTTGTATCCCAACTCCCCAAAACACACGTGTGCTCCCTATACAAACCAAACTAAGGGGAGGGTGGGTGGGGACAATTTTTTCTGGCCAGAATGAGGCCACCTCTTCCTACCACTGCCTAAATAACCTCTAACTCATCCCCCCTGTTTTAAATCCCCCTATCCCTACCACTGTTATTCTCCTCCCCCAATAGAATTCCACCCAAGTATTATATGTCCCTCCCTGCCAAGCCTGTCATGCCCGCTCTACGCCCAGCTGCGCAGGCTCCGCTCTCCCATGCCTGTCTGTCCAGAAGGACAGATCAACCTCTCTCCCCTCTACAGTGATTGACTTTTCCCCTCTCCTGAGAGCCTCCAGAAGACGCCTTTGCAAAACGCTATTCCCAGAGCCAGGAGACAAGGAGTTAACCCCACTTGCCCCAGCGGTGACACTCGCATAGCTCCTTATGGGAGCGGCCACCACTGTGGGTGCAGATGGTCCAGCACGCACACCAGGATCACCCCTCTCAGAACCATTCACCACACTATGTGCATTACTGCCTCGCTTCCCTGCATCACTCACACCAGCTGGGCCAGGAGGACCTGGGGTTGCCTCGGCGTCACTGGACACTGGGGGTAGAGCCACCTCCATAGCTGATACAGCCTGAGAAGAGGCAGCTCCAACCCCGATCTTACTTGTGCCCTCTGCCTCATTGGCATTAACCCCTTGTTGTCCAGCAGTTTTTATGATGTTTGAGCATCGCTGCTCGATTGGTGGTGGAGGCCTCTTATCCTTACAGACTCCAGACAGTCTCTTTGCCCCTTTCATATCTCCAGAGTTTGATGCACCAATACAGAACAATACTTTCATTGCGCCTTTCCCTGCAGGCTGCACAGGACGCTTGGGAGGCACCGCACTACAAGCCCCAGCAGCCCCATCACACTGCCGCTGCTCACCGGAGCAAGCAACAGCCACAGCGCTAGGAGCCACAGGAGCCACCGCCACTGCCCCTGGCACTGGGCCACCCCCCCCCTCCCACTGGGGGGCAGCGCACAGTACCAGGACCTGCTGGATCGCCCTCACTGTCCGGCCTTTCGGCCGATGCCTTCCCGGCACCATCCTTGCTACTACAAACAAGGCTGGTGCTCTGCGCCATGATGGAACGTGGCTTTGCAATCTCCCCGCACCCTGGCACCGGGTCCACTGCAGGATTCGTGCTGGGCTGGGTAACGGGGCCTACACGACAGGCTGGCACTGCTGCCCGCCCGGAGGGAATAACAAGCCCCAAAGCAAATAGCGAAGGGGCTGAGGACTGTAGGGGGTGGTTTCAAGCCTTCTGGTAGGCTGGTGGGGCTTGCCCCTTTACCCCTCCCGTGTGAGGTCACCGGAGGCGGTGTTTGGGGGCGGGTAAGGACCCGCCCGGTGGTTTTATAAAGTCCGAGAGCACGTGGGGGGGGCCTCTTTCCTTCTGCCCCCTGGACCGAAGAGGCGAGAAGTCAGAGACACCTCTGCAAATACCCAGCATGGCTTCCCTAGAAGAACAAGTAATCCAGCAAGCGGCCCTGGATGGTTCAGCCTGGCTGGATACCCTCCTGCAGCGCCCTGCTGCGGGGTCGGTTCAAGAAGCGGACGTCCCTGAAGAGGACACCCATCTCCTAGGACCGAATCCTCCTGCAGTGGCTTTCACGCTGGAGGGTACAGCCACCACCCCCGCCCGGCGGCCCGCCACCCTGTCACCACCACCCACCCAGTGCTCCTTACCTCCTCCACGGGAGCAGCTGGCAGAAGATGGAGGACGTCTCCTGAGGAAGATCATCACCTGCACCAGCCAGGAAGCGCGGCCCGGGCCAGAAGAAGATGGCGTCGTCCAGACCACATGGGACACCGACTGCCCAGGAGGATCGTCGTGGGATCCCTGCTGAGGAGAATGCAAAGGGGTAGGTTTCCATCCTCTGCCTGGCACCCCAGCGCTGCTGCCCGCTCACCTACCCCAGCGCTGCTGCCCGCTCACCTACCCCAGCGCCTGGCCCCGGCCAGATGGACCTCCCCGCTCTCCTCACCTCCAGCTCAGGTCCCGGCCGGTTTCAGCTATTAGCCCCGATGCCCGGCCCCCCCCGCCCCCGGACATCAAGGCCCCCCCCCCCCCTCCGCGCCCCCCCCCCCCCCCCCCCCCCCCGATCATCCTCACCTCCGTGGCGCCCGCCATGCCGCCCACCAACCTCCCACCCCCCCGATCATCTCACCTCCACGATCCCGCTTCCCCCACCACTCTTCTCACCTCCAGCACCAGCCGGAGCCTGCGGCCTCCGCATCCGGCCGGGTCTCTGGTAAGCCGAGCCGCCCTCCCTCGGCAGCGATCCCCGTCCTGCTCCTCACACTGGCAGGGCCGGCCTTTCCCAGCCCTTCCGACACCCCCATTGTCCCTTCCCCCGCCGTGCGGCAGGCTTCAGGCCTACCCTAGGCCGGCGCCTAGGCCGGGGACTTCCGGTAGGCCTCGGGCCTAATTTTCAGCCTGCCCTGGGCCTGCTACCAGGCCTCGGGCCCCCACGCCAGCCGCAGGCCTATCCATCACCAGCCCCGGGCTCGGCACCAGGCCTCGGGCCTATCCCCCATCCTGCCCCAGGCCCCATAGCAGTCCTCGGGCCTACCCACACTCCAGGCCTCGGGCCTTCTCCCCAGTCAGCCCAGGCCCACCTCCCTGTCACATACCCCCCACCAACTCAGGAGCCGCCAGCAGCGCTATCCACAGCCTGCGTCCCGGCCCAGCCAACACCACAGCCCTGGATCCCTGGGCAGCTCCCCTTCCCTCCTCCTCTCCTATTCCCGAGTCCTCTCTGCATACCCTTGATGCAGTAGAGACCTCTATGCCCACGGCGCACCACAGACACAGGAGCCACAGATCCCCGTCCTACAAGCAGCAACGTCACAGCAGAATGGACTCCCAGAGGCCATACCGCAGGCGGGCTGCAGATTCTGGCTCTGAGCTCCTCTCACCAGGCCGCAGCCGCCATCATCATCACGGAGGACGTCGCAGACACTACAGCAGCCCATCGTCACCGGGTTACAGTGGCCGCGAGGTGGCGCACTCACACACCCGCACCCGTCACCGAGACTTCCCTCACTGCCTGACCAAGCGCTCCAGGCGGACATCAGAGCATCCAACATCTCGCCAGGAATCCGAAAACAGATCCTCAGCTCATCTACAGCCACCGCAGTCCCAGAGGTCATCCCGTCATGGCAGCCAAAGCTCTCAAGCTCCACCTCGCAGCTCTGACATCATCAAGCAACCACCTCAACGCATCACTTCAGCTTCCGAACATCACCAACCGTCTGAACAGGACAAAGCACAGTCTTCACATCAGGACAAGTCAGCTCCACCAGCGAAGACTTCATCCGGTGAGTTCAGTGGCCTCCCCTTGTGGTTGGCCATTACCTCATCACACAAGAACACAGAGGTCATCACGTCCATTAGATCACTACTCACACAATTACAAGCCAGTCAGGATACACTGTGGGCTTAGGGAATTTAGTTAGCGCAGGACAGGGCAACCCATTTAGGGATCGCAGCCCCGGGACTGCCAGTGCCCGGGGATGTGCGATCCTCCTTCCAGGAGCCGGGTCCGTGCATGCGCAGTGTGATACATCGATATTACACTGTGTGTGGTGAACAATAGCTTGAACAAGCGATCAGTGGATCGCTTGATCAGGCGTACCTGTAAAAGTGATAAGAGTTAATACATTTAATAAAAACATATTTTAATTTAAAAAAAAAAAAAAAAAATTGAGCGCCAAAATGGTATCAATTGAAAAGAACAACTCAACATGTAAAAAATAAGCCCTAAACTCGCTCTGTCAACAAAAAATATTAAAGTTACGTCTCCGAAAAGATGGCGATGCAAAAACAAATGAGATTTCCTCTATTTTAGTTTATTCAGTAAAATTGTAAAAGTAAAAAACTATATACATGAGGTATCAACGTAATCGTAGTGACCTATAGAATAAAGATAATATAGTATTTTTAGTGTACGGTGTACGACCTTCAAAAAATACAAAAAGAAAGGGAACCAAAATTGACAATTTTTCTTTCACCCATACATTCAAAAGTTAATAAAATCTCATCAATAAGCTAATGACCCACTAAAATGAAGTATTTGTAAAGTGCATCTCATGACGCAAAAAATAAGCCCTTATTTGTCCAAAAAAAAAAAAGATTGTATAGCCAATAAAAAGTGACAATGCATAATCTGCGGTGAATGGCGCAGCTCCCCCCCCCCATGCCCTGGTGTGTGCCCATACAGCAGTCACCACCACATATGGGGTATTGTTATACGCGGAAGGGATTGGGGATTAAAATTTGTGGAGCGTTTTGGCATTTTATCCACTGAGAATTTGTACATTTTGAAAAACACATTCATTTAGTCAAAAAAAAAAAAAAAAAAAAGGACTTTCAATTGCATCCGTTTTTGTTTTAACCCCTGTAAAACTGTTAAAGGGTTAATAAACTTCACAAAAGTTGTTTCACATACATTGAGGGGTGTCCTTTCTATAATGGGGTAATTTAGGGGGTTTTCTTTTATTTAGACCTCTCAAAGTGACCTGAAACCGAGCAGGTCCTGCAATAGCAGGTTTTTGCGTTTTTTATGAAAATATGGAAAATCGCACGTAACATTCAAAGCCCCATAACATCCTGTAAAAATTAAAATATGCATAAAACATCACGTCCACATAAATTAGTCATTTGGTGAATGTTAGTTATTACATTTTTAGCGGTTATGACTATGTATGGGATAAAGTAGAACATTTTGAAGTCCGGTAATTGAGAATTTTTCGAAATTTTCACCAAATATCTGAATTTCTCCTAAATAAAGGCAAAACATACCACCAAAATGTTGTAACTAACATGAAGTACAAAGTGTCACGAGAAAACAATTTTAAAATCACTTGGATAGGTTAAGCGTTCCGAAGTTATAACCATTTATAGTCACACAGGGCAGATTTAAAAAACTGGCCCGTGTCAGGAAGGTGAAAAGTGGCTTCGGCGTTAAGGGGTTAATGTCAGTGTTGGATAATCCTGGGCAGCACAAAAGGCACTTCTCACCCCATCCACTGCATCAGGTTAGCCACCAGCCCACCGCAATGTTGGTTAATTGCGGCAATTTAATTTCTTCAATCCAGTATTAGCACTGGAGAAGGTCGGGAATGAGGTTTCCCCGGGTAGGATGGCCGCCCCCTTATAGAACCGCCAGGCTTAGGTTTCCCCGGGTAGGATGGCCGGTCCCTTATAGAACCGCCAGGCTTAGTTCCCAAAAGGAGCCCGGAAAGTTCAGATTAATTGCTCACCTGTCTTTTCCCAAAGGTCCCTCGGTCAATGACGCTATATAGAAGGTTGTGGCGGTTACGTACGTCTCCTTTGATAGGGCGGTTGATTTAGTGCAGGGTAAGAGAGAAAGATGGAAGTGTCCAAAACTTTCCATAACTAGTTGCGAGCTTTTGCGGTTTCGGTCCCTGGTTTTGGGTAAATGCAGTAACTTAAAGTCGGTAAAAGGATAATCGTGGGTAGCACAAAAGGCACATCTCACCCCGGATAACTAGTCCCTTGAAGGAAGTCTTGTGGATTTTGCAGGTATGTCTTCGAGCAGTTAATGGGTCAGGCATCCTATTCACAGCTGCTATAAAGAGAGCAAGGAAAGTCCTGATTATCAAAAATACATGATGTCCCTGGGAGGAGTGGCGTATAGGATAACCACCATCTCTTATTATGCGACAGGGTCCATCTCAATTCCATTGAGGTGAATATTTTCGAATATTTTCCTTCTCGGCCTGCACAAGCAGGCTGAGAAGGCCATGGCCTTGGTCTGTGTGGGGGGTCGCAGCCGGTGGTAGGAGGGAGGAGGCTGCTCCGTGGCGGAAGTTACACAGGCCCTAAGGCGCTGGAAGATGCCCACATGCCGGCTGCAGGGCCGCAGCCGCCATTTCGGGCGAAGTTGGTTCTCAAGATTTTGAAGATGCCAAGCGGGCCTAGCAAGTTGGGAAATGTTTTTAATTTATAACATTATTTAATAATTTATCTTAGTTGTTAATAAACGCTGTGGCCTTCCCACATTACCCAAACATTTAGTTTCCCGGTCTGTTGATGGGTGGTTAGTCTAGGTACACGGTCAAGTACCAGACGGATGGGTGGTTAGTCTAGGTACACGGTCAAGTACCAGACGGCTGGGTGGTTAGTCTAGGTACACGGTCAAGTACCAGACGGTTGGGTGGTTAGTCTAGGTACACGGTCAAGTACCAGACGGTTGGGTGGTTAGTCTAGGTACACGGTCAAGTACCAGGTGGCTGGGTGGTTAGTCTAGGTACACAGTCAAGTACCAGACGGATGGATGATTTATCAAAGTACAAGGTCAAGTACCAGACGGATGGAAGGTTTATCAAGGTACAAGGTCAAGTACCAAACGGTTGGATGGTTGATCAAGGTACAAGGTCAAGTGCAATCGGTGTGTATGGTTATAGATACAATGGTACCGACGGTGGGTAAAGTCGGGTACCAAATTTAAGGTTTGGGTTGTTAATCCTACAGTCTAAAAAGCCCCAAAGCAAATAGCGAAGGGCTGAGGACTGTAGGGGGTGGTTTCTAGCCTTCTGGTAGGCTGGTGGGGCTTGCCCCTTACTCCTCCGTGTGAGGTCACAGGAGGTGGTGTTTGGGGGCGGGTAAGGACGCCTGGTTTTTAAAAGTCCGAGAGCACGTGGGGGGGCCTCTTTCCTTCTGCCCCCTGGACCGAAGAGGCGAGAAGTCCACCCTCCACCCTGCCCTCAGATATTTCTTTTCAGCTTTTCTCCTTGGTTCTGGTGTTTCCTTCTGTTTTCCTAAGACGTTGTCACAGCGAAAAGGCGGGGAAGGAAGTTACACAGGCCCTAAGGCGCTGGAAGATGCCCACATGCCGGCTGCAGGGACGCAGCCGCCATTTCGGGCGAAGTTGGTTCAAGATTTTGAAGATGCCAAGCGGGCCTAGCAAGTTGGGAAATGTTTTAATTTATAACGTTATTTAATAATTTATCTTAGTTGTTAATAAACGCTGTGGCCTTCCCACATTACCCAAACATTTAGTTTCCCGGTCTGTTGATGGGTGGTTAGTCTAGGTACACGGTCAAGTACCAGACGGTTGGGTGGTCAGTCTAGGTACACGGTCAAGTACCAGACGGTTGGGTGGTTAGTCTAGGTACACGGTCAAGTACCAGGCGGATGGGTGGTTAGTCTAGGTACACGGTCAAGTACCAGACGGTTGGATGATTTCTCAAAGTACAAGGTCAAGTACCAAACGGTTGGATGGTTTATCAAAGTACAAGGTCAAGTACCAAACGGTTGGATGGTTTATCAAAGTACAAGGTCAAGTACCAAACGGTTGGATGGTTGATCAAGGTACAAGGTCAAGTACCAGACGGTTGGATGGTTGATCAAGGTACAAGGTCAAGTACCAAACGGTTGGATGGTTTATTAAGGTACAGGGTCAAGTACCAAACGGTTGGATGGTTTATTAAGGTACAGGGGCAAGTACCAAATTTAAGGTTTGGGTTTGTTAATCCCTACAGTCTAGCAAGCCCCAAAGCAAATAGCGAAGGGGCTGAGGACTGTAGGGGGCAATCATCACCTTTGTTTCCCATCCTTTGGTTCCAGGTGCAAAGCTTTTCCTTTAAAAGTGACCCCTTGTCATCAGCGTCGCTGTCACTATTCCTGTCAACTACGACCTATGGCAGATCACAGCCTTTCTCGTCAGATTATACCTTAATCATTGGTGAACTCATCTGTGCCGTTATTATGTAAATGAGCTGGTCACATGTGCAACCCCTCGCCGAGCACTGGCAAGGAGTGCTGCGATAGTCCCCACAGCATGTCATCACTCACCACAGGGGACAGTTTTTTTTTTGCCTCCCCCAGTGGTAGATCCTGCCTGGCAAGCAGGAGTTAAGTGTTTGGTCTGATTAAGATGTTGGTCACCAAGCCCCTTACTGTTATACTTTGTCTCTGTGAGAGCTGAGAGGTATTGGAGGAGCAGCCACCCACCTGACCAGTGGGAGTAATAATAACCCCTGGCCAGGAATGGTTCTAGATAACACTCTGGGCCATTTACTTACCCGGAGTCCGGTCCTGATCCCCTGCAAAGCGTTCTCTGCGCTGGATTCGGGTCCGCCAGGATTCATCAATGCAATTTTCCTCCCCTGCCCAGGTGGTGCTCTGCGCGGAAGTCCGCTGGAATGCCGTCGAATACAACCGTGCCTATTCAGGATGAAGGTGGTGAAATTTTCGCAACACAATTTTTTTTTAAATGCGGCGCGTTTTTTCCGAATCCGTCGGGGTTTCTTTCGGCCACGCCCCCGATTTCGTCGCTGCGCACCGGCGTCCGATGCGCCACAATCCGATCGCGTGCGCCAAAACCCCGGGGCATTCAGGTACAATCGGCGCAAATCGAAATATTCGGGTAACACGTCGGGAAAACGCGAATCGGGCCCTTAGTAAGATGACCGCCCCTCTGAGTATTCCAGACAGCCCCAGAAGAGTCCCTGAAAGCCATTTCTATCGTCAGACATGGAGTCGGAACAAGTTAGACAGAGAGACGGGGAAGGGGTATCTCCCTACCATATCAAGAGTGATCCTGAACAATCCGCTAAGCTGAAGCAGAATCCTTCCAGGACACAAGCTACCCGTCCCACGCCTGCCATTGCATCAAGGCTGGTGATCTACATCCTGTGGCTCCCTCCGATACCTCTCCAGCAGCCCACCATTCTGTTAAAGGCACTATTTGCTGATTCCTGTCGAGTGCGCAATAAGACGCTGTAAGTTGTTTTTGTTCAACCTCTGCCTGCCTCCGTCTGGTCCCCTGCGACTACGGCTGCCATCATCACTCACCACGTCCACTACACAGAGACTATATACTCTAGACACATTGCCCGCAGGGAGATCCGTATACAGCGCCTCTCCTACATCAGTTCTCTGCACACCAACACCCCCTGCTTGAGACTGCCGGCTGTAGGCACAGCCCTCCCGTTCCCCAAACAGCACCGTGACACGAGCTTTCCTAGACGCAACCGCCATTCCACATCAGTATTGCGGGCCGCCACCCGCCTGACTCCAGGCCCCGAGAAAGGCTAGGCCCCGGTGGGGGAGGTTGCCATGTGGTCATAGGGTGATTGTCCACCCCACTGGTTAACCCTTCCATCCCCCCTCTCATGTCTGTGTGTAGTTTTAAGTAAAATATTTCTGGTGTCTGTCTTCACCCGGCTGACATCGCTCTCTACAACTACTCCTCTGAACATCTACCTGACGTGTAAGTATTGCTATACCATGTGAGACATATACCACATCACTACACAAGTTCCTGACATTTCTCTCCTCCTATACACTGTGAGAGAGACAACATCGCTACCAAGATAACCTGAAATGTTTTCATCTCCTATAACACATGTGTAGAGACATAGACATCAGCTACCAAGTACTCTGACATGCTCCTGCTCCTCCTATACACATTGAGAGACACCGACCAGATCAGCTACACTTACCTACATGTTCCTCTCCTCCTATCACATTTAAAGATACACCGACATCAGCATACACAAGGTACCTGACCTGTCGCCCTCCTCCTATACACATTTGAGAGCCATATACTCAGCTACACCAGGACCTGATATTTCTCCTACTCCTTCATCCACATGTGATAGACAGACAGCACTACAAGTACCTGACATTTTCTCGCCTCCTATAACACATGTGAGACAGACTCAGCTATACACAAGTACTGAGATTTCTCTTCCTCTATACACATTTGAGAGACATGACATCAGCTACACAAGTCCTGACATGTTGCGCTCCTCCTATACACATGTGAAGACCTAGACCTCAGCTACACAAGTGCCTGAATGTTCTCTCCTCCTATCACATATGAGACACAGACATCAGCTACAAAGTACCTGACTGACATGGTTCTCTACTTCCTCCTATACCCATGTGAGAGCATCAGACGATAATCTACACAATTACCTGATATGGTCTCTCCTCTATACACATGTGGATAGACCACCGACATCAGCTACACAAGTACTGACAGTTCTCCCTCATAACCATGTGAGAGACATAGACATCAGCTACACAATTCCTGACATGTTCTCGTCCGCCTATACCAGTGAAGAGACATAGACATCAGCTACACAACTTCCTGACATGTCGTCTCCTCCTATACCATGGTGGAGACATAGACAAGCTACACAAGTACCTGACTTTTCTCTCCCCTATACACATGTGAGAGACAGCATACATCAGCTACCAAGTACCTGACATGTTCTCTCCTCCTATACACATTTGAGAGACAAGACATCCAGCTACACAAGTACCTTGAACATGTTTCTCTCTCCTCCTATACACATGTGAGAGGACATAGCATCAGCTACACAGTGGCCTACATGTTCTCTCCTCCTATAACACCTGCGAGAGACACAGACCAGCTACACAATTCCCTGACTGTTTCTCTCCTCCTATACACATGTGAGAAACATAGACTCAGCTACACAAAGTGCCTGACATGTTCATTCCTCCTATACACATGTGAGAGACACAGACTCAGCTACACAGTACCTGACATGTTTCTCTCCTCCTATACACATGTGAGAGCCTAGACATCGCTCACAAGTGCCTGAATGTTCGGCTCTCTCTCCTCCTATACGCACATGTGAGAGCCAGACATCATCTACCATACTGACAGTTTCCTCTATCCTCCTATCACCATGTGAGAAACATAGACATCAGCTACACAATGCCTGACCTGGTTCTTTCCACCTCCTTACACATGGTGATATACAGACCATCATCTACACAAGTACCTGACATGTCTTCTCCATCCTATACCATGTGGTAGAGACAACAGACAACACATAACCAAGTACTGACAGTCCTCTCCTCCTTACACCTGTGTAGAGAACAACATCAGCTTACACAGGTACCTGCTGTTCCTTCCTCCTATAACACATGTGAGAGACAGAGACAGCACTACACAGTGCTGACATGTTCTCTCTCCTCCTATACACATGTGAGAGACACAGACAATCAGCGAAACAGTACCTGACATGTTTCTCACCCTCCTATACACGGTGTGAAAGACACAGACAATCATTTACACAGTCCTGACATGTTCTCTCCTCCTATACACATATGAAGAGACACAGATATCAGTTAAAATAAAAAGTGCCTTATATGTTTCTGTCTATACTCTACACATGTGAGAAGCAAACAATCAGCTACACAAGTACCTGACGTTCTCGCTCCTCCTATACACATGTGGAGGACACCGACATCACGCACACAATTACCTGAACAATGTTCTCTCCTCCATACACTGTATAGACACAGACAACAGGCTACCAGTACCTGACAGGTTCTCTCTTCCTATCCACATGTGAGATACCCAAGCATCAGCTACACATTACCGACTTTCTCTCCTCCTATACACCTGTGAGAGTGCTCGACTCAGCTACACAAGTACCTGACATTGGTCTCATCCTCCTTTACACATGGAGAGACACAGACATAAGCTTACACAACTACCTGACTGTGTATCACCTCTATACACATGTGATAGCGCAGACAGCAGCGCAACACCTACTGACATGTTCTCTTCTGCCTATACCATGTGAGGAGACACAGACATCTGCTACACAAGTACCATGACAGGTTCTCTCCTCCTATACCATTTTAGAGACACATAACATCAGCTACACAAGTACCTGACATGTTCTCACTCTTATACAACATGGATAGACACAGACAACGCTACACACTTACCTGACATGATCGCTCCTCCTATACCCATGTGAGAACAGACATCAGCACAACACAAGTCCTGACATGTTTCTCACGATCCTCTTATACACAGTGAAGACACGACATCAGCTACACAAGTACCTACATGTCCTCCTGATCCTTCTATACCATGTGAGACACAGACTAGCTACACAATGCCTGAAATGTCTCTGCTCTTTACACATGTATGATAAATACTCAGCTACACGTTACCTGACATGTTCTCCCCTCTCCTCCTATATAAACACAGTGGAGCACACAGACATCAGCTACACAAGGGCCTGACATGTTCTCTCCTTCTATCCACATGTTGAGAGACACAGACAACAGCTACCACAAGTCCCTGAACAGTTCTCTCCTCCATACCATGGTAAGGAGGACACAGACCCATCTGCAAAAGTCCCCTGACATTTTTCTCGTCTCCCAATAAAATATACACATGTGGAGACACGACATCAGCTACACACGTACCTGACCTCTCTCTCTCTTCCTATACCATTTTGAAGCCCAGACTAATCTAACAAAACTACCGCATGTTCTCTCCTTCCGACACACATGTGAGAGACACAACATCACTAGACAATACCTGAATGTTCTCCTCCTCCTTTAACATGTGACAGACACAGACATCATCTTCACCATGCCTGAACATGTTCTCCTTCTCCTCTAGCACATGTTGGAACCCCAGACATCACTACAAAATCCTGACTGTTCTCCTCCTCCTATACACATGTTGAGACACAACATCAGCATACACAAGTACCCCATTACATTTTTCTCTCTTCCTATACAACATGTGAGATACACATGCATCAGCTACCCAATTACCGGACAGTTTCTCTCCTCCTATACCCATGTTAGGATGCCACAGACATCAGCTACACAAGTACCTGACATGTTCTCTCCTCCTTTACACATTTGAGAGACACAGACTAGCACACAACTACTGACATGTTCCTCACGCTCCTATACACTTGAGAGACAGACATCAGCTAACACACGTACCGACTTTTGTCTCTCTCCTCTACACATGTGAGATACGCGACATCAGCTACCAACTCCCTGACATTGTTTTTTTCTCACCTCTCCTTCTATCACAACATGTAGAGACACAGACATCAGCTACCAAGTCCTGACAGTTCTCACCTCCTATACACATGTGCGAGACACAGACAACAGCTACACAAAACAAGTACCTGACATATCTCTCCTCCTATACACATGTGAGACACAGGACATCAGCTCACAAAGTACCTGACAGTTCTCCCTCTTATACCAGGTGAGACCAGACAATCAGCTACACAAGTACCTGACAATGTCCTCAGGTCCTCTTACACATGTGAACACGACAAACATCAGCTACACAAGATACGGACAAGTTCTCTGCTCTTTACCAAATTATGAGACACAGACAACTGCTACACAGTACCTACATGTTCTCTCCTCCTTACAACACTGTTACAGACACAGACATCAGCTCAACAAGTGCTGGACATGTTCTCCTCCTCCTAACACATTGATGGCCACACAGACAATCAGCTACACAATAGCCTTGACATGTTTCTCTTCCTCCTCCTTACACATGTGAGACAACAGACATCAGCTACACAAGTACCTTGACAGTTCCTTCCAATTCCTTCCTATAACACATGTGAGAACACAGACATCAAAAAATTACACAAGTGGGCCGACATGCTCTTCCTCCTATACACATGTGATAGACATACATCAGCTAACCACGTCACCTCCATGTTTCTCATCCTCCGATACACATGTAGAGACACAGACAATCAGCTACACACGTCCCTGACATTTCTTCCTCGCTATACACCATTGAGAGCAAGACCATCAGCTACAATGTCTGACATGTTCTCTCCTCCTATACACATGTGAGCAACACAGACATCAGCTACACAAGTAACCGACATGCTCTGTCCTCTGATACACATGTGATAGACATAGACATCAGCTACACAAGTACATGACACTGTTTTCCCTCCTTTACATAATGTGGAGATACACGAACTTCACCTATACAAATAAACCTGACATGTTCTCTCCTCCTCATAGACACATGTGAACACAGACATCAGCTAACACAGTACCTGACATGTTGTCTCCTCCTATACACATAGTGAGAGACACAACATCAGCTACACAAGAACCTGACAGTTCTCCTCCATACACATGTGAGAGACACCGACATCAACTACACCATGCCGGACATGTTCTCCAGCTTCCTCCTATACACATTGAGAGACACAGACTTCAGCTATACAGTACCTTGACATGCTCTCTCCGTCATACACATGTGACGGACACAGACTCAGCTAACACAAGCACCTGACATGTTTCTCCCTCCTCCTATCACTTTGAGAGACAAAGTCATCACCTTTACAAGTACCCTGACATGTTCTCTTCGTCCTATACACATGTGAATGCCACACATCGCTACACATGTACCGTGACATGTCCTTTCATCCTTTAACACATGTTGAGAGACACAGACATCAGCCTACTAAAGTGCCTGGACATGTTTCTGCTATACACATGTGAGGACAGACATCAGCTACACAAGTACTTGATAGGCTCTCTCCTCCTATACCATGTGAGAGACACAGACATCAGCTACACAACTACCTGACATGGTTCTCTCCTCCTATACACCTTGAATAGAAACACATACATCGAGCTAGCTTAGGTTTAGGTTTGGGGTTCCAGATCAGATTGCAGTTTAGGGTTCCAGACAGGATACATGGTTCCATGTCATGTTGGGGTTCTGGATCAGGCAGGATCCAGGCTCATGTACAGGTCCCGGATTGTCGGATGAGGATGCGGTTAATAACTCCAGATCAGGCAGGATACAGGGTTCTGCATGATTCAGAATCAGCCCAAGAGTTGTGGCTTAGGAACAGAATTCAGGAAACACAAAACAAACAGCAGTACTACAAATGCCAGGAGAAAGTATAACTAGCCCTGAGTGAACTGAGGAATGGGTGTTGGTGTTACTGGATGCCGCCCTCACAGCTGACTGGCTTCAATGTCCATCAATCAAATCACACCTGAAAACTCCCAGAAACCACCCAGCTTTCCACAACACACACACTCAGCTTAACCAAGGGAATCAAGTCTGCAAGGCAGCTGTCAATCACCACTCCAGCAGGGAAGCCCTGAGTGCTCTATATACGTAGATAACAACGACCCATCATACATCACTACTGACAATAGATGAGGTCACAATTATCCTTTCCTCCCCTCCGGTACAATGACCTCTATATAGATATCAATGACCCATCCAATACCTCAAACAAACTGACAATATATGATGTTCACAGCTTATCTCCTCCTCCCTGTACCAAGACCTCGATAAGCATAACACTGGCCCCTCATTAATAAATACTGACAATATATCGATGTCACAGCTTATCTCCTCCCCCTCCATGTACAAGTCCCTATATCGAGAACACTGACCATCATTACATCACTACTGACAATAGTGATGTCACAGCTTATCCCCTTCCTCCTCCCTGTGCGCAATGACCTTATGTAGATAAACACTACCCATAATTACATCACTACGCACAATAGAGGCATGTCACAGCTTATCTCCTCCCCATCCCTGTACCATGACCTCTACATAGATAACAAATGACCACGCATTACACGCACACGCACTGACAATAGTGATGTCACAGCTTATCCCTCATCTTCCGTACAATGACCTCTATATAGATAACATGACCCATCATTACATCACTACTGACAATAGATGATGTCACAGCTTATCTCCTCCTCGCACGACGTGTACAATGACCATCTATATAGATAACACGAAAAGCCCAATCATTGACATCACGTACTTGACAATAGATGTCAAGTTATCTCCTCCCCCTACCTGTACAATAACACTCTATATAGATAACCCCTGACCATCATTACTCACTACTGGACAATAGATGATGCACAGCTTATCTACGCTCCCCCTTCCCTGTAAATGACCTCTCTATAGATAACACTGACCCATTCATTACATCACTACTGACATAGATGAGTAAGAGCTCAGGTGCACCTTAGATCTGTGCAATGCAGAAACTTCAATGTGGCGGACAACACATTTTAGGGTCACCCCCTGTTGATTCTGATCTCTGGACAAACGTCATTGTTCGGGTGTCGGCCTTGTGATGTCATCATTATGTTTACAGGGTCCATCCAGTACCAGAGGCAGAGTGTGAAAGCTGCAATCCCTTTAGCAGAATGCTGTGTGTCTAGGCCATGACATGTAGGGAGGCAGGAGGGCAACTAATATTTCAGGACTTACTGTTTACACCAGGAGTGACGGTGCTGCTGCTGCGCTGTTCGTGTGACGTGTTATCCTCACACCAGGTATCTGGATGAACGATCGGATGCTGTGCAGCTGAATGAAGGTAATAAGCTCTGTACTGTGCAATTTTTATCATCTTGAATATTTCCAAACGGTAAGAAGGAAATATACGCTATTTAATTCGTTGGATAGTCAAAGGTTATTAGACATTAGGTTTTCCATGCTGAATAAATGGGGGCTTTAACGAGAGAAGGAGGAGTAATAAAATAACTCTAAAAGAAGAAAAAATCCACCAAGAAACACACAATATTATATTCACTCTACACAGATCAACACCATAAACACATGGAGATTTACAAAATGTTGAGTTCATTAGACACCAATAGGGGAGCTATGGAGCGGAACATTGGGGGCATATTACTTACCCGGCCCATTTGCAATCCGCGCGAGTTCTCTGCACTGGATCGGGTCCGGCGGATTATGAACAGGAGGTAGTTCCCTCACGCCGTCCACAAGGGGCGCTGACTGCGCTGAAGTTCAGAGCGCGCGCCGAAATGCCCTGAAATCACCGGCCCATCCTGGATGAAGGTAAGACGCAATTTTGCGACACATTTTTTTTTAAATGCGGCGGTTTTTCCGAACCGTTGGGATTTTCGTTCGGCCACGCCCCCCGATTTCCGTCGCGCGCATGCCGGCGCCTATGCGCCACCATCCGATCGCGTCGCCAAATCCCGGGGCCAATTCAGGTACAATCGGAGCAAAAATCGGAAAGAAAATCAGTTGGAAATCACCGTGAGTCTCACAGTCCAAAACCACCCGGGGAATCACCTCCGTGACCATACGACCACGACCTCGGCGATAAAAACAAAACGGCGCATATCGATGCGCATCAGAACGGTGCCTGCGCCGGAGAATCGGGCCCTTACTAAATGACCCCAATGTGTTATTTCCAATCGGATAGCGCATGACGCATTACCACTCCGTCGGGCCACCCGCCCACTTGGCAAAGGTCATTCCCCCCCAGCTATGGTGGCACAGAAGATGCGGCAACGCACACCATACGCGAGCCAGAGTTGCAGTGACTGAGATGAATCAGCATTATGAGAATCGCAATCCGCGTTTTCAATGGCACTTTATTAAGGACAGTGCATGCTATGGAGATCCCATGCAGTCTAAAGCCTGCTGGAACCACACCTCCACACACAAGACTACATTACAGGTGTGTACCTGGGAACAAGGCTAGTTGTTACACCATCCTCTGGGTATATTCATAGGTGCCGTACGGTTGACGCGCCCATTATGCGGCGCACTGTTACTAGTCGCGCTGTGAGTGAGCCAGAAAAATGTCAGAATTGTAAGCCGCAGAACAGAGACGCGCAAACGGCACCGTCCTGGGAACGCCGTTGTGCAGCAGCACACAACCATCCGTCAGAAAAAGAAGAACAAAGACACGACAACACATTATACCAAATTACAATACAGTCTGGGCAGTATGTCCTCGGCTGACCGCGCTGCCGATCTGGCCGGTCAAATAAGGCCAGGCGAGTCCGACTCACTTCACAGTTCACCTTTCCACGCTAATACTCGGGGTGGGCGCCACCGCAGCTCAGCTGACCATGGATGCGCCGTCTCTCGCGCGGGGGTCGCACGCACACACCCCACGTCTCGCTGTGGTTATAAGCCCCCCCGCCACCCTTAGTGAGCGTAGCCACGTTTAAGTGAACATGTGTCCCGTGGAGATACATAGACTAGTTCCACGACTAACGTTACCACAGGTGCGTACACCCCTTCGGAACAAAACAAGACCGAGAGAGAAAGTAGGAGCGTGCACGGATGTCCGTCTGTAGACTCTTTGGTACCCACGGGCAAACGCACATATACGAGTCCACAGACACCAGTGCGACACCACTATCAAAAAATTGTTCTGTGCGTGTCCTGATCCCCCCAGCAGGGTGTACCGCCCATATCGAGAAGTATGGACAAAAGATCAAGAAAGAACAGCATCAACACACTTGTCGATCAGCAATCGCAACCACCTACTATCCCATTACTCCATGATTACCCCGAGGCACACTGATCAATCTGCGTCGCCGTGTCACGTGTACCTTCCTCCTCCCCGTGGTACCCTCAGACTGGATGTCGTCAGTTAGCGACGACGACCGACCTTGGCGAAAAGCAAACAATCCGTCTGGGTGGGCATGCCAGTCACCCGTATAGGGAACAAGTCCCGGTATATGAGTACCGCACGCCACGCCGGACGGTCCGTCCTTCATAAGGACAACCCACCCCTGAGTTAGCCGCGGAAGGGAGGGAACTCAAGTTCGCATGGCTAACCGCGGAAGCCCCGCGCTAGATAGAAGAAGCGGTTATAGAGGCCATCATAATCTCCCGGCGGCTTTTGAGTGCCCTTTAGAGGAGATGCGCAACCCCCACCCGACCCCATTATCACGCAGCGCTGCTCCGTATGCTTACCCACTTTCTGCCATCTTTGTATTTATAGGAAAACTACCCTAATCAAGGTCGCCCAGCAAAACTAAAGGAAACCTGGGACGCGCGATCGCACGAGACCTGCTCCCTGCGCCAACCAGTTCTTAAGGTCCTGTCTGATAACAAAAGGACTCTCGTTTAGGTGTCGCATGCCTTTTTCCCACACAGTGATTATTTTTCCCCCCCCTGTCTCTCATACTCCTTGAAACAAAAGTCCCATATCGACTCACACACTTCCGTACCCCCCCCCAATCCACCTGCGAATGTGTTACGAATTATAGCCCACCAGACACCCCAGCATCCCTCAAGTGCTAAACAGGTAATCCCCCTGTGAGTAACTCCGCGATTGTTCTCATGGCCCACGATTGGTCACCTCCACAGCATACCCCTTGCCACCCCAGCACAAGCAAGCAACCAGGATGCCTACGCTCCCTTAACCATACTGTTGCAAGTTGCGGGGAGCTAACCGAGACCGAACCATCGCCATCAGACGGCGGATCAGGTCCACATATGGGGGAGGGCACCGAAAAACCCTCCAAACTCCGCTCCCGGGAACCGCTGCGGAAAGAAAACCGGAAATCAAGCTCGAGATAACGGAGGTCAGCAATTAACTTACAACACCAGGACCCTGTGTGGCCCTGAAATAATGGGGCCCACCATTTACTTACCCGGCCCATTCGCGATCCAGCGGAGCGTTCTCTGCACAGGGATCGAGGTGCGGCTGGGATTTCAAGCTGAGGAGTCTTAGTTCCTCCGCACCGTCATACCAGGTGGCGCTGCAGGGACCAAATAATCTTAACGCCCCGGACTAGCACCATCCCATAGAAGGTGAAGGGGACGCGCTCCCCAAGTGACACATTTTCAGGTTTTTTGTTTTAATGACGGCGGTTTTTCCGAATAGTAGGGTTTTCGTTCGGCCACGCCACCCCGATTTCTGTCGCGCGCATGCCGGCCCCGATGCGCCACATCGAAGCGGCCGCCAAAACCCAGGGGCAAGTCATGTACAAGCGGCGCAATCGAATATTCGGGTAACACGTCGGGGAAAAAAGCGAATCGGGCCCTTAGTAAGACCCCCAATGTTCCATTCCAGGGCATCTAAGGCCCAGATGCTCAGCCCAGCGCCACACTGGACGGGAAGAAGAGGTCAGTTTATTAACAACAAAAAAATACGAACCCCCCAAGTTATCGGTCCAAAACCACAAATGCGCTGATCGCCATGCAAGTTGTCAAACAGTCAACTGAGACCACAATGGGGAAGAGTTCGAGCAACGTCACATACGAACCAAACCCAAGGAGTACGCTCAATCAGAAGAGGCTGCCAGGGCTCAGCACACCAAGGCAGAACCGAAAAATGCCCCAAAAACCGTGCGCCCGCCAGGGCGTCCGTAACAACGAAATATCAGAATCGGGACTTCAGGAGCATGCCAGGATTTGTCTTGCCCATTATACTAGAACCAAAAAAAAACTCTCCCACACCCGCAGGTTCACGCCCGCGATTGGAGCAGAAAAGTACGAATGCGAGGTTCGGGGTGGCGAGCCCTTTTGTGGCCAAGGACAACGCCGCGAAAAAACCCTTGCCCATAGCATTACCCGGCACGCGAAAACAACAAACCCGATAAACGATTGCATTTGCCGCAGCGTAAACCTTCTTACTGCCGCAAAAACCCTTCCACCAACGACATCAGCCTATCAAGCTTATCCCTAGGCAACGGAAGACCATAGCTCGGAATCAAGATCAATGCCAAGGAAAAAACAAAAAAACGTACAAGGGCCCTCAGGTTCTTTCCGCGACAACGGGCCCCGAAACGCTCATGAAGAACTGAACAAGACTCAACAGATGCGAGCAGACAGGAAGCAGCAGGCCCCAAACAAAAAGTCAATCCAGGTAGTGAGAACTTGAACGAAAGCCGTTCGGTACCGAAAACACCACTCCAGGAATGACTGAAAAGTCAAACTATTTGCAAGAAAATGGAGCAGCCCATCGGGAGGCAGGTATCGTAATAATACATCCCATCTACCATGCAACCCAGCAGCTGATTTAGCAGTCCGGGTGCACAGGCAAAGCGAAAAAGCGGACTCGTTATGTGGCGATTTCGCCAAAAAACGCCCCTTTCCGCACCTGTCGCAGCAAGAAAAACCGGCCCGTCAAACGAGCGACGGAGATACCGAGCTGTTCCGGAGGAAATTCCAATCATTCACCGACGAAACCCTTAGGGTAAGGAAAGGGGTGAATGAGTCGGAATTCCCAGGCTCTTTTTTGGGATCAACACCCAAGCGGGGAAAACCCTAAAAATTTGGAAAAGGGAGGTTAGGAGGGTGAAAAAGGTGGCCCTCACGCGTCCCAACTCCACCTCCTTGCCCAACTTGTCCCGGAGGACTCCGGCTGCGCCCTGCGGATTTTAGATTCACTGCAAAAAGAAAAAATCTGTGAGAAATTGAAAGGGGGAATGAAAAAACCGAACGAAAAACCGAAACCTAGCTGACCCGCCGCCTCCTTAGCAGGATACCGGCCGAGCCAGTGCGACATCTCGCAAACATTCACCGGCGGTTTTTGTTTGGCACCAGTACCCTTCCCCCCGTGCCTAACTGGACTCGGACGAGAGCACTTGACTGCTTGCATGGTTCCCACCACAAGTGGAGCACTCGTGCTTATATTTGCAGAGAGCAGAGAACCTGCAATGGCCCTCGTGAAGAGCAGCAGCCCCAGGGCGTCCGAACGCGCCGGACCATGACCGGCTGCCCAGCCTGACCGGCGCCCCGAGTGAGTAGGGGGGGTCGCTGAAGAATCCCAAAGGCGGATCCAATCATCCGCCCCTTCAAACCCCAGCCCATTCCGGCTCCAAAGACAACCTTCTCCTAAAATCATCATCATACCGCCACCATGGCGGAAACCCCCATACCCCAAGAGATTGTAAGAGGAATAAATAAACATCTTTGATAGATGAACAAATTCCGAAACAGCGTTCAGGGTGGTTTTGAACCCATCACGCACCCCAACCCCGAAAGGCTTGCAGTCCAATTATTAATGTTTAGCAACCTCGGTTTCGATCCTGCGACCTAGCCGTCCACAAACCAACCCGCATTCCGTATTCACCGTATGTTTGATCCACGGAAACCAGTGCCAGTATCTTAGATATGGGTAGCCCAAACCTTCTCCTGTAACCTCGTCATCCCGCGAGCGCAAAGAGGGCTGACGCTGCATAAACGAATCTTTGTGAATCACTGAAACGGTGGAAGAAGGATTAGCGGGTGCAACTGAGGCGACTGATGATCGGAATCGCGGAGAGCGGGGTACTTGTATCGCACATGCCTTCAACGAAGATACCACAGATCAGAACCGTGCCTGCACCCCACCACACTCCACCAAGCAACCGGCATATTGGAACTCACCAGTCGGATGCCACCGACACGAAGGAGGCCGCGGCCACCATGAGGATGAGACACGTAGCTGGAACAGGCTGTGAAGCACCTGAAACCGGGCAACCCGCATGGACATCTGGAACAGGAGGACAGGAGGCTGCGATCTGGAACGGACCTCCTAGAAGAGCAGAATCTCGAAACACCCCGCCTACGGCGTCTACGCCCAGAATCGCGTGCGTCGGAAAGGACGGACATACGAGGAGATGGTGGACCGCCACCCTAGCCGATACCTGGATCGCTCCTCGACCCGCTTCGAGGACCTTGGAAACAGCACACTATCTGTAAAGAGTGCACCGCAGATCAGCGGCAGGGGGGAAGCGCTACGGGGTACTCGGGAGGAGGTAGTGGATGACTCGTAAGACTGGCAGGCATGCGAGACCTATTAACGCGACTGCGCCTTAGGATGGCAATGAACCCAGGAAGAGCCAACGGAGGGGAGGCAGGGGGGTTGTTGAGAGGGACAAGGGGGGGGGAGGGACGAGCAGACTGCGACGCCGCAGGCTGAGCCGCCCCGACCCCCCACCTGGCGCTTGCAACTGGCCCCAGATGCGTGCGTGGTGCTGGCTGATGGGCTGTCCCGCGGACCGCATGGGACCCAGCGGGGGGAGACTCAAATGTGGGGTGCTGCACAGAGGGTAGCCCACGTCTGCAGGCCCACCTGGGAGAAGCAGGTGGGCAGGGCAGCTCATGCGCGCCGCCCGTAGGCTGCCGCCAAAAATAGAGGGTTGGATTGGGATAGAGACGCGTAGGGAGGGGCGGGAAACGGACCCCCCGCACCAGGCAACTATGCCACCGATACCCGCCATCCACCCTGAGAATGGGCGGAGGTATCGGAAGAAGAGGACCCGCGCTGACAGCAGTGCCCCATAGCAACTGACCTGCACGTGTAGGCTGAAAAATGGCGGCTGGCGTTGAGACCGAAACGCGAACTTCCGCCGCCGGGTCAGGTGACGGAAAGTGGGCGGTCGAAGGGCGGCGGGGCAAGCGCCGCGCTGTCCGTATGAGCGCGGCACCCGCCGGAGAGGGAAGCGCGCCTCGCAGGAACACCGCGGGAGCGCGAATTCTGGCGGAACGCCGCGATACACCGGACCCGGTAAGTGCCCGGCTAGCACGGGACTGTGAGGGGCGGGGGGAAGGGGATGAAGAGGGGCAAGCTGGAAGGCGGGCGCGACACGCGACGAAGACCGGAGCCCACTGCTTGACTCACCGCAGGAGCCTGACACCGGCGACTTGTTGAACGGAGTCAGGGAAATTTGCTGCAGGCCAGCCTTCCCCCTCCGTTTGCAAGCGGGCACGGAAAGCCGCCTGCAAGAGGGTCCTCCATTTTATTTTTATACTCAGGCTCATACCTGGAGATGCACACCCACCGGCTTCCTTGCCGGCTTGACAAGGGGGGAGAAGAGGGAAGAACCACCCCTCTGGCACAGCTTAATCCACACGCAGACGGCGTGAATAATATGAGTAGCGGGAGTGGCGATAAGCCATAACCCACCCCTGTACTTAAAGTGCCAAACCCTGCCCTTGAACTTTGGACTTATATAAAACCGAGAGCAGCCACCAGTCCAGGGGGCACTTCCTTCTTTAGTCAGGGCTACCCGGCAAAAATCGGGGGCATTATAAGTGGGGAATAACGGAAAAGGGGGCATATAGAGGAACTCTCACATATGTAGACTCGACGCTACACTGTATTTCCGCTGCAACTAATAGGCGGAAGAGCGTCGCGAGTGCATGTGGCGGCACCCCGAGGGTGCCCGACCGGGGCTGGCTGCGCGGCGTCGCCGAAGGAGGCGGCGGCGTACCTCGCCGAGAAAGTAGAGTGAAGGTCGAAGAGGGAACGGAGCACGTTGCCCTAACTCAGCGTGAATCTAACATACGGAGCAGGGACAGTCGTGGGGAAAACGATGCGCGAAGAGGCAACCACGAGAGACAGGGGCGGCGAGAGCCGAGACAACTGCACGGGCCAGAAGAGAAGGCTGTGACTGGAGCCGGCGGACAGGGGGGGCATCTAACATACGTAGAGCAGAGATTGCTATATCGAAGCTAACAACCTACGATCGAGGAGTCTAAAACTACACAGGGCAAACATGTGTCGCTAAGTTGCCAATACTACGCGGAAACCTAACATACATATAGCACACAACTGCGTATCAGGCTGCCCTAGATGTAGTATATGCAGTCGGGCTTAACTTGAGCTAATGGGTCCCAGTGCAAACACCTTATTGGCCCATTAACCGCACCCGTTTCCACCCCCTCAAACTACACCCCTGATAATAGGGGAATCTAACAACATTAGAGCATAATGCTGTATCTAGCTGGCCAAATAGAGGAATTATCAACTACTGTATCAAGGTTCCCGTCTACGCCCGCCAAGGTGCTGAAGCCCTCTTCCATGTTATCTATCTTATTTTCCATGTCAGTTCTGACATCCGCGGCGGGGGATCATCTCAATTAGCGTCTCGTGCACGGGACACAGAGCAGACCTTCACATGTAAGTGACTTCCTTCCATTTTCAAGGACTTTCCGTATGCGACTGCTTTTTATAACATCCTTTTTTCCCGGATCGATTTTTCCTATATTTGATTTAGATTTATAAAAAAAAAGTTAGTGCCACCCCAGTTGTTTACGGGAGGAGAGGTGAAGATTTAAAAATGACAACCTTATTGGCGCTCGCATCCCCAATACTATAGTACTGCTCTAGCATCTTCACTTGGGACAGCGGCGCTCAGTTTTTAGGGCTGCACTTGCTCGGGTATATTCCTATCGGGGCCTGGGAATGGCTCCTGCAATAGACTGTGCTCCTTTTATTGTTTATGGATGCACGTTAGTAAGGCGTCTCCGGGCCCCGCGCGCAGGCGAGTGCGTGGAGGCAGACGCTCGTGATAAAAGGCATTGAGATGGGTTTTTGTATCTCCTGCACGAGGAGCGCCAGGAGCTTTTACGTATGACGTGACAAGGTAAGTGGGGGTTATCGGTTAGGAGAACGCGTTATGACCCCCCGGGAAGAAGAGAGAGCGGCGAGAGGGACAGCGGCGGAAAAGGAGAATGGAGCGCAGAAGGGGCGGGCGAGAGGGGGGGGGGAAGGGTGTAGAGGAGACAGGCCGAGGAGAAGCACCGAATATTGACGCTCCGGTTTGAGGGAGGGGCCTCATTACACTTTGTTTGTGATGCAAAATATATTGTGTTATACGTCACAGTTATGGTGAGGACTGTGAAGGCCGTCCTAGGCCCAGCACTGTGCTAAAATCTGCCGAAGCTGCCTCTTAAAGCGGGTTGAGGCCACTTCTTAAATCATGAATTTTTTAATGTGTGCGTAAGTGGTGTACGGGAGGATATGAGGGGCGACTAATTTCTATATAATCTAGTAATTAGTTATGCTCTGAGTTTCTTGATATATAAAGTGAAGCTTACGCTGACTTTTACTCAGAGATTCAGTCCATAAAAATGGCCGCAAATGGTGGGTCATGTGATCTCTGGCCTGTCCATAAAATGGGGACAGATGAGGTTCATGTGATCTGTTCTTCTTCTGAAGACCCAACATCTTATATCATAAATCTATTATCAGTCCTGACAACACGATCGTTCATGGACAGATAGAGATCACAGGACCCTCCACCTGCGGACCAATTTTATGGTCAGGATACTCAGGCCCGATGAGGTAAAATCCACGCGAGCTTCTGCTTTAATATCACCACAGAAAGTGGCTCAGAACTATTACTCGATGTAATTGTAAATTATCCGTCATTCACATTGACAAAATACATGAGGTAAAATTGGACCACGACCCCTTTAAGATCTCAATTGGTGTGAGATGTTTTGGCTCCATGTTGTGTCGATGGCATGACTAGCGTGTAGGTAGAGCTGTATGGAGTTGATATGTAGACAAGTAGGGAAACGAGCATCAATTCAGGCCAACTGAGGCAGGAGTACCTGAGGCCATCCAAAGCAATTGTGCGGCCCTAGCGACATTCGCCTTTGGGCTACTGATCATAATTCACTCAATGTGTTGTTTTATTACTATGATGTTGCATGTAGCATATTAAAACACAAAGTAATCGCGATTTTAAAAGTTGACAGATTCATCCTATGGGTACACAAATTTCAGCACTGCAACAATAGCTACCCCTGGACAGAATGAGTATTTCAAATTTTGCCGAATTTTCACAAAAACCCATATGTGGGGCAACATTACTTGCCCGGTCTCTCACGATACAGCGGGCTGTTGCTCTGACAGGGGATTCGGTCTTCTGGCGATTCACTACGGTCGAGGCGCCCGATGTCCACCAGGGTGTGCTGCTGCACCGAGGTCCGACGGGTGTTCACCATACTATTCATGGTTGCAGTAAGTGCAGTGTTCAAGTGTGATCCATTATTTTGTTTTAAATTCTCGTTTTTTCCGAATCGCGTATTCCGACGCCAGGCCCCCCAATTGCTGTCGCCTTGCAATACCTAGGCGCCGCCACAATCCGATTGTCGTGCTCTTACTCACCAGTACTTTTCGGACACCCAATGAAAATGAAGCGATTCGGGCCTTGTAAATGGCCCCATGCTGTCTTCAGTCCTGTAGACTTAAGTATATATGCTGACGTTTTTCCCTCCGCTACTGCCGCCTGAACAGACAGACATTCGGGTGCTATATGCTCTATATTTTTTTTTACGTCTGGCTCCACAAAGATATGAGTTGCACAAATATTATGAGACTGTCAATGGATAGCCGTGATTGCCCAGTTGAATGACATGGGGCCCGCCAGTACCCATATTAAAAACAGTACGGTACGGGGAGCATACAGACCGCTTTTTATACACCTTCCTTTATAGGGGTTTGTATCAGTTGGGCATTTAACCCTTATCAATGCGATATCAACAATTCGATCAGTCCAATTGCTGGGACCCCAAATATTACAGAGAGAGAAAAAAAAGCAATCACAATAAACAGATCTCCACCCTGCACAAGAAGCGCCTCCCCCACCGATAAAATGGGGATGGAAACCATGATCACCAGGATTAGGGACAACAATCGATGGGTAGTGACTAGAGATGAGCGAGTATATGTCCGAGTATTACTGCTCGGGTCGAGTATTAGCATACTCGGACGGCCGTTTTACTCGGACGAGTATCTCGCCGGCTCGAGATCGAGCATTAAATTAAGGGAAGAACAGTATTTTATTACATAATAAAAATAACCCAGATCTTTACTGATGTTGCTTGTAAGAAAACATGACAATAACCACTATTCTTCACTTTCCAGGGTTCGCAGCGTGTCTCCCGCTAAGTCGAGATGTCGGAACATCTGAAAGTGTGAAGAAATAGTGTTCTTTCACATGTGTCCTGCTTAAATGTTCGTGTTTCAATGTTTTTAATGTTTGAATTTTTCTTCACTTTGCAGCTGTTGCGAGCGTATCTCCGGAAACCTATCGGGAGACACGCGCGCCACAACCTGCAATGTGAAGAATAGAGATAGAATTAAAACATTATTAAAAACAGGTGAAACAACAGGAGCAGTTAAGTGCAGAACACATTTAATAACACTATTCTTCATTTGCAGCTGTTGCGCGCGTATCTCCGGATGTTATATCGGAAGACACGACCGTAACACTCCAAGTGAAGAATAGAATAAAACATTAAAAACTGTGAGTACCGGAGCATGTAAGGGCAGAACACATTGAAAGCACACCATCTTAGTTCCAGATGTTCGGAACATCTCCTAACTTAGCGGGAGACGACACGCCCCTCTGAGAACACCTAAAAAGGGAAGAATAGGTTATTTCAATTTTTTCTTACAGTAAAACATCAGTAAACCATCTGGGATATTATATGCACTGTCCTTAAGTTCTCTTTTGCTTAAAAAAAAATGCGCGGGTCTCCCATGACTTTAATGGGGTTGTTATTCGATTACAAGCACTCGAGCATCTGAAAAGCTCACCGAATCGAATAACGAGCACCCGAGCATTTTGGTGCTCGCTCTCTCTATAGTGACCCAACGGCTGGGACCACAGTGATCACAGGACAGGACCCCCACAAATTCATGAGAACGGACCCTCCCAATCACAATGTGATGTTGTGATAAGAAATCTGAATGGGTCAGGTATGCTGCTGGGCCTCCACCGATCAAGAGACTGGAGCCCCACGATTACAAGGATATGTGATAACATTGATGGTGGGTGATCTGACTGCTGGGAACCCCATGACAAAAATGACCCCGCGATTGAACAGTATAAAATCACACCAAATCAGAGAAGGACCCAAACAGTCCCCTAGGATTAGGGGATAAGAAAGGGTCAAAGGACCCCCGAATACGGACCACCCAATCTCAGAAGTGGTAAGGACCACTGTTCTCATAACACAAACCTGCCTCTCATCAGGGAAAATGGACCCAGGAGATCACGATTGTTGTATCCCCTTCTATAGGATTTTTTAATGGAATTATAATACAACTGGGCTGATAACCTGTAACAGGACTCCTTCTATCGCGGACTCACTATAACGGGGACTCATGCCCGATCTTCCCTATGATGACCACCCCTTGTATGTTCTGCCGTGTGTCGCTTTAACAACTAAATTTCCAATATAACATTTAGCAGACTACAGGTTGGTGATAAAACTTGCCTTGTTAAGGATGGGTTGGCAGACGGAGCTCCGGGACCTGCTAGGTTACGATAGGGATGTGCTGCATGGTGAATATGAAGGGACCTTATCATACAATCGCTTTTATACTTGGAGCTCACCGGGAATAATCCGAACATAGGATTCTGACCAGGGATTACACAAGGTTTATGCCAAGGAATAAAGATGGGGGTCATCAAGGGCGTAGGATGAAGAGGAATATCCAATCAAGCGTGCGGCCCTTGACCGTCTCTCTGTTTACCCCTACATATGTATTTGATTTACCATGTAACAGAACACTCCGACTGTCATTACTGCAAGGCAGCTGTCAATCACCACTCCAGCAGGGAAGCCCTGAGTGTAAATGACAAGCTCAGGAGGGTTCTGTTACACGGTAAATCAAATACATATGTAGGGTACAGATGAGACGGTCAGGGCCACACGCCGGATTGGATATTCCTCTGCATCCAGAAGCCCCTCTGATGACCCCTCATCTTTATTCCTGCATGATACCTTATGTAATCCCTGTTCAGAATCCTATTTATTCGGATTATTACACGGCGAGGCTCCGAGTATAAAAGCGATTGTAGATAAGGTAACCTTTATATTCACACAGCAGCACATCCCATATCGTAAACGAGCAGGTCCGGAGCTCCGTCTGCCAGAACGATCCTTAAAAATAGGCAATTTTTATCACTAACCTGTAGGTTACTGCTAAATGTTATATGGAGAAATTATTTGTTAAAGCGACAACTGCAGAACATACAGAGGGGGGGTCATCATAGGGAAGATCGTGATGAGTCCCCGTTATAGTGTAGGCCCGATAGAAGGAGTCCTGTACAGGTTCTCATCCCAGTTGTATTTAGAATCCATTAAAAATCCTTTAGGATAGGGGATAACAATCTGATCCTTGGGTCCATTTTCCCTGATGGAGAGGCAGGTTGTGTTAGTGAGAACAGTGGTCCTTACCACTTCTGAGAATTGGTGGTCCTGTAATTCGGGGGGTCCTTGACTCATTGTTATAACATATCCTAGTGATTGTCCGGGTCCATTCTCATGATTTGTGTGGATTTATACTTGATGTGGATGGGGTCCCGCAGCAGTCAGATCACCACCAATCAAATTATTATCACATATCCTTGTAATCGGTGGGGCTCCATTCTCGTGATCGGTGGAGGCCCAGCAGTCAGACCCTGACCCATTCAGATTCTTATCACACATCACATTGTGAGTGGAGAGGGTCCGTTCTCATGATTGGTGGGGGTCCTGTCTTGTGATCACTGTGGTCCCAGAAGTTTGGTCACTACCCATCAGATTGTTGTCCCTAATCCTGGTGATCAGTGGGTCACTGTGTGTATTATCCCTGTACTGTGACATCACTGTGTGTATTATCCCTGAACTCTGACTTCCCTGTGTGTATTATCCCTGTACTGTGACATCACTGTGTGTATTATCCCTGAACTCTGACATCACTTTGTGTATTATCACTGTACTGTGACACCACTGTGGGTATTATCCTTGTACTGTGACATCACTGTGTGTATTATCCTTGTACTGTGACATCACTGAGGGTATTATCCCTGTACTGTGACATCACTGTGTGTATTATCCCTGTACTGTGACATCACTGTGTGCATTATCCCTGAACTCTGACATCACTGTGTGTACTATCCCTGTACTGTGACATCACTGTGTGTATTGTCCTTTTACTGTGACATTTCTGTGTGTATTATCCCTGTACTGTGACATCGCTGTGTGTATTATCCCTGTACTGTGACATCACTGTGTGTATTATCACTGAACTCTGACATCACTGTGTGTATTATCCCTGTACTGTGACATCACTGTGTGTATTATCTCTGTACTGTGACATCACTGTGTGTATTATCCCTGCACTGTGACATCACTGTGTGTATTATCCCCGTACTGTGACATCACTGTGTGTATTGTCTATATACTGTGACATCACTGTGTTTATTATCTTTATACTGTGACATCACTGTGTGTATTATCTCTGTACTGTGACATCACTGTGTATTATCCCTGTACTGTGACATCGCTGTGTGTATTATCCCTGTACTGTGACATCGCTGTGTGTATTATCCCTGTACTGTGACATCACTGTGTGTTTTGTCTATATACTGTGACATCACTGTGTTTATTATCTTTATACTGTGACATCACTCTGTGTATTATGTCTGTACTGTGACATCACTGTGTATTATCCCTGTACTGTGACATAGCTGTGTGTATTATCCCTGTACTGTGACATCGCTGTGTGTATTATCCCTGTACTGTGACATCACTGTGTGTATTATCCCTGTCCTGTGACATCACTGTGTGTATTATCCCTGTACTGTGACATCACTGTGTGTATTCTCCCTGTACTGTGACATCACTGTGTGTATTATCCCTGTACTGTGACATCACTGTGTGTATTATCCCTGTACTGGGATAATACGGGGGGAAGAGAAGGAGAAAAGGGGGAGGGAGGGGGGGAGAGGAAAGGGGGAAGTAGAGGAAAGAAGGAGAAAAATAGGGGGAAAGAAGAGGAGGGGGGGGGGGAGGAGGAAAAAGGAAAAGAAGAGGGGGAAGAAAAGGAGGTGGTAGGAGAGAAGAGAAGGGAAAGGGAAGGGGAGAAAAAGGGGAGGAGAGAGAAGAAAAGAGAAAAGGAGGAACAGGAAAGGAGAAGGGGGAAGGGGAAAGAGGGGAGGAGAAGAAAAGAAAGGGGGGAGGAAAGGAAAAAGGGGAGAAGAAAAGAAAATGGGGGAGAAGAGGAAGAGAGGAAAGGGAAGAGGGGGAAGAAAAAGGGAGGAAAGAGAAAGGGGGATGGGGACGATGGAGGGGGAGGGGGGAGGAAAGAAAGAGAGGAGGAGGGTAGGAAGATGAAAGAAGGGAGAAAGAAAATGAACTACTGTTTAGCTCAAATTACTACTGTCTTATCATTTTACTTTATATTTTCTTTGAGTTATCGCTTTTTGGATTAAATTATGATTTTCTTGATTATTTCCTTAAAAAATTCTAAATTCCTCTTATAAACTGACCTCAGTGGCAGAACTTGACCTTGGATGTAGACTCAAAACTACAAATGGGCACCTCCAAAAATAGGCCTACTATCCACTCCTGTGCTACCCTAAAATTTTGCTCAAAACTCCACGATGCACCCCCGTTAAACAGTGATTTCCCTACTGGCGTCTGGGAGTGGGTGCCCAAAAAACTATTGTAGAGGCACTCTGCTCACGCCCTATTATACTCGAACTATGTTGAATGAGAAAATCCATTTACTCTAGGACTTGTCCCTTTCTTTTTTTTTTGTGGTTTTCTTTTTCACGTCACCGAAATCCAGAACGGTTTTGATTCCATGTACAGAGCTGTTGGGGCTTGTTTTTTGACAAACAATTGGTACTGTCACGTGACGACCTACTATCCATCCTTGGTACTGTGAATATTCAAAAACTTTCCAAGTGCAAGAGAATTGGGAAAACTACATTTGCCTTCCCATTGTTGTTGGTTGTTGCTTTTAGGAATGGCTTTCACTTACGCGCCGAGTTAAAACTGTCCTGAGCTGGGACTCACCTTCCGCACCGTTATGCTGTGTTGGGAATCAAGCAAATCGGAGTCCAAATGATACAGGTTGTTGCGTCCAGTACATTATAAAAAAATGAAACGTCTGTACATAAAAAAAGCTTTCTTTGTGTGTTTTCCTTCTTCTTGTTCTTCATTTTTGGCTTCTCTGGTGCATCCGTAGTACAGCCGCAATAGGTGCTAACCCCAAGCAGGTTTTTTCAATTAGGTGTTTGCTGTCATTTAAGCAAACCCCCGATTGTAGTGAGAGGGCTCAGTCCTGTGTTCCCTTCCATACACATTAATCATGTGGGATGTACTTTGACCGCACTTGGTTCTTATTCCTGTCTGTGACATTCTGTGTTATTAATCCCCGTACGGTGACACACTGTGTGTAATCCCGGTACGTGACATCACTGTTTTGTATTATCACTTTACTGTTTCCCATCACTTTGGGTATGTCCCGGTACGTGCATCACTGTGTGTATTATATCCCTGTACTGTGACATCACTGTTGTATTATACTGTACTGCTTGGACTCACTGTTTGTATTACCCTGTACTGTGACATCAACTGTGTGTATGAATCTCTGTACTCTGTGACATCACTGTGTTGTAATTGATCTCTGTACTGTGACATCCTGTGTGTATTAATCCTGTACTTGACATCATGTGGTATTAATCTCTGTACTGCTGTGACATCACTGTGTGTTGATCCCTGTACGTACATCACTTGTGTGTATGATCCCTGTACGGTGACATCACTGTTTTATGATCCCTGTACTTTGACATCACTGTGTGTATGATCCTGTACTGTGACCTCACTGTGTGTATGATCCCTGTACTAGTGACATCAATCACTGTGTGTAAATGCTCCCTGTACGTGCATCAACTGTTTGTCTTATACCTGTACTGTGACATCAACTGTGTGTATGATCCCTGTACTGTGACAACACTGTGTTTATGATCCCTGTACTGTGACATCACTGTGTGTATGATCCTGTACTGTGTTACATCACTGTGTGTATGATCCCTGTATTGTGACATCCCATCACTGTGTGTATGATCCCTTACTGTGCCTCACTGTGTTTATGATTCCCACTGTACTGTGCATCACTGTTGTATGTCCCTGTACACTGTTGACATCACTGTGTGTATGATCCCTGTACTGTGACATACAACTGTGTGTATGATCCCTTTACTGTTACTCACTGTGTGTATGACCCTGTACTGTGACATCACTGTGTGTAGATCCCTGTACTGTGACATCACTGTGGTATACCCTGTACTGCTCTGTGACATCACTTGTGTATTAATCTCTGTACTTTGACAAATCACACTGTGTGTATTTCCCTGTACTGGACTCACTGTGTGTATAGCAGCCCCCAAGGCAAACTACGAAGGGGCTGAGGACTGTAGGGTTGGTTTCAAGCCTTCTGGTTAGGGCTGTTGGGCTTGCCCTTTCACTCTCCTACCCGTGTTAGGTCACAGGAGTTGGTGTTTGGGGGGGGCGCCTGTAATACCCGCCCGGTGGTTTTATATAGTCCGAAGCACGTGTGGGGGCCTCTTCTCCTTCTGCCTCCCTGGACCGAGAGGCGAGAAGTCAGAGACACCTCCTGGCAAATACCCAGCATGCTTCCCCTAGAAAACAGTAATCCAGCAAGTGGTCCTGGATGGTTCACCATGCTGGATACCCTCCTCAGCGCACTGCTGTGGGGTCGGTTCAAGAAGCGGAACGTCCTGAGATGACACCCAGCTCCCGGGACGAAACCCCGCTGTCACGGTGGCTTTCACCTTCCCACCCTGGAGGGTACCGCACCACCCCCGCGCCGGCGGCCCGCCACCCCTGTCCCCACCACCCACCCCTGCTCCTTAACCTCCTCCAACTGGGCAGCTGGATGAAGATAGAGGAGGGATTCCTGAGGATATCATCACCTGCACCAGCCAGGAATCGTCGGCCCGGCCGAATAAAATGGCGTCGCTGGACCCACCGTGGGACGCTGGCTGGCACTGGAGGATCTTCTTGGGACCCTGCTTTGAAACCACCATGGTAAGTGGTTTGCATCTTCTGCCCTGCCCGCACACTGCTGCCCACTCCCCGCCTTCATCTCAGCGCTCTGTCCCTCTCCCCGGCCCTGCACCTCCCAGCGCTTGCTGCCCCTCCCCTGCTCTGCAAACCCCACCGCTGCTTTCTGCTCCCCCCGCTGCCCCGCTCCACAGCGCTGCAACCCCCCGCTCCCAGCGCTGCACCCCCGCCGCTCCCCAGCGCTGGGCCCCCCCGACCGCCGCCTCGCCCAGCCCCCTTCACATACCTCCATGCCGCGGCCTAAGCAGCTCCTGCACTGCAGCGTTGCCTCTCCCGAGCACCCGACCGTAGGCGACCCCTCCACCTCCGCGGCGCCCCGCATCCCGCCCCCCCACCCCCCACCCGAAGACCGCAACCGCCACCTTACCTCCGGCGCTGCGGCCCTCCCATCCCGCAGTCCGGCCACTCTCCGGTTCTGTCTCTTTCACAAGCACCGGGCTCCCTCCTCTCTAAAAGCGATCCTCCTCCTGCTCCCGTCTCCTGCTCATGCGTGGCCGGCCTCCCACCATCCATACCAGCAACTCACCAACCCCCTCGTCGCTTTGCGTAGCTCAGGCCCCCACTTCGGCCGCCGTAGGCCCTGGCCTTCCGGTAGGCCTTCCGGGCATAACTCCCTCAATACCCCGGGCACGCCCACAGCCCTCGTTCCAATAACCTTATGCAACCCCCGGGCCCCGCTAACCAGACCTTTCGCCTCGTCCCCTGCAGTCGGCCTACTCCTAGGCCTGGGGCCCTACTCCCCACCATCCCCGGCACATCCCAGGCCTCGGGCCCTACTCTACTCCCATCCAGCTCCAGGCCCCATCCCGGCCTCGTGCCTACCTCTCCCAGCCTTCAGGGCCCCATCCCAGCCTCGGGCCTACCCTCAGGCCAGCCCCATGCCCCTCCGGCCTACCCCACAGCCAGCCCCAGCCCCATCCCAGCCTGGGCTACTCCTCAGCCAGCCCCGCCCCCCAGGCCCCACTCCCATGCCCGGGCCTCTCTTTCCCCAGCCAGCCCCAGGCCCAACCCCCCCCCCCCCCGTCTCACAGCCAACACGGCAGCTAAGCTGCTTCCGGATCCCTGGCCGCTCCCCTTCCCTCCTCCCTCCTATTGCCCGGTCCTCTCTGCATACCTTGATGCGGTAAGACCTCTATGCCAGGGCACCCAGACACAGACCACAGATCCTCGTACTACAAAGCAGCAAACTCCACTCCAGAGGCCATACCAGCAGTTGGGCTGCCGATACTGGCTCTGAGCTCCTCCACCAGACCGCAGGCTGCCATCATCATCACACGGATGGCGACGCCGCTGACAATACTACAAAACAGCCCATCGTCACCGGGTTCCACAGTGTGCCGCGATGGCGGCGCACTGCACAACAAACCGCACCGTCACCGAGACTCCCGACAACAGCCGCAGAGACTCCCCTCCCCGCCACAAGCTCTCTCCAGCGTACATCAGAGCAGTCCACAACTCGCCCATTAACCGAAACTCTCTAACAGCCACCAGCAGTCCGAGGTCATTCCCGGCCTGGGCAGCCAGGCTCTCAAGCTCCACCTCACTGTTCTCTGACAAAAACGTCAGCACCCACCTCAACGCATCACTCTCAGCTTCCGAACATCACCAACCAACCTCTGAACAAGCCACAGTCTTCTCATCAGGACAACGGCGCACCCCAGCCCACCCATAGAAGACTTCATATCTCGTTGAGTTCAGTGGCCTCCCCTCGGGTCGGGGCCATTACCTCCTCACCCAGCCCGAGGTCTCACTCACGGTCCTTACCACCTCCTCACACAGAACAACAGAGGTCATCACGTCCATTACCCATCCTCACACAAGAACACAGCGGTCATTCACTTCCATTCTCAAATCACACACTAACAGAGGTCATCACGCCTATTAATCTCATCACACAAGAACACAGAGGTCATCACAACAAGAAACGAGGGCTCACGTCCATTAGATCACTACTCCATACAATTATAAGGCGTCAGGATACACCTGTGGGCTTAGGGAATTTGGCTAACGCAGGACGGGTAACACATTTAGGGACTCAGTGCTCAGGGGCTGCGCGATCCCCGCCAGGATCCGGGTCCGTCCCGCTGTACACACTGAGCATGCGCGCATCTCATCTGTATACATTGTGGGCGGTGTGAAATAGCGTAACAAGCGAGCATGGATCGCTTGATCAGCTTACCTGTAAGAAGTAAAAAAAAAAAACTAAAAAACAAAAATAAAATACTAAATACAAATAAAACAAAACATTTTTTAATAAAAAGAAATTAAGTGAATAAGTTTAAGGAAGTCCGGAACCAAAATTGACCAATTTTCTTTCACAAACCATACATTCGAGAGAGCAGTTATAAGTCTCATCCCATACATTCAAGATTTAATAAAATCACATTCAATAAGCTAATGCCCACTATCATGAAGCAGGGAATTTATGGCTCAGTTGGTTGAGGCGCTGTGTCATTATTGTTTATGGACACTGCGGGTTCTAGTTCCAACCCCAGTTTGAATAAATGTTTATTTAGTAAAGTGCAATCGCATTGTCGCAATAAATATAGCCCTTATATTGTCCAAATTGCAAAAAGCAAAATTACATAAATAATTTGACATTTAAGTTGTTAGGCAATAAAAAGTACATGCATAATCCGCTGTGAATGTCACACTTCCCTCTATGCCCTGGCGTGTGCCACGTACAGCAGTCACCACCACATATGGGGGGGGAGTGATACGCGGGAGAGCCGTGGGGATCAAATTTGTGGCTCGTTTTGAAATTTTATCCACTTATAATTTGTACAATTTTGAAAAAGACACATTAATTAGCTTACCAAAATATGTACTTTCATCACAATGTATCCGATTTTTGTTTAAAACCCTGTAAAACATTTAAGTTTCTATAATGGGATAATTTTATGGGATTTACTTGTTATTTTAGGCCCGTCTCAAAGTGACTTGCAACCAGATCAGGTCCCTCAGGTTTTTTTATCCTAACAAAAATACGAGCATGCTAAAAACCACAGAGAAATAATAAACCATTCGGTTGAATGTTATTATTAAGTTTTTTTGTGCGGTGATGGCTGGTGTTGATGGTAAAATAGAACATTTTGAATTTTGAAAAATCGAGAATTTTTTCCCATTTTTCACCAAATATCTGATTTTCTCATAAATAGGAATCAAAACATAACACCAAAATTTTTCAACTAACAATGAATACAAAGTTTCACGAGAAAATATTTTAAAATCAGTATAAATACCCACTTATAGAGTGACAGAAAAAAACAGGCATATGTGGAACAATGGCCCGTGTAGGGAGATGAAAAGTGGCTTCTGCGTTAAGGGGTTATGTCAGTGTTTGGATAATCCTGGGCAGCCAAAAGGCACTTCTCCCCCATCCACTGCATCAGGATAGCCACCAGCCCACCGCAATGTTGGTTACAATGCGGCAGTTTTAATTTCGTTCAATCCATTATTAGCACTGGATAAGGCGGGAAAGAGGTCCCCTGTAGGACGGGGGCCTGTCCCCTATAAGACCGGCCAGGCTTACTGTCCCAAAAAGGGAGCCACGGAAGTTCGATTAATAGTCGTCCACACTCGTCTTTTCCGACCAAGGGACCCCATCAAGTACCTGACTGTAGCGCTATATAGGATGTAATTGTGGAGGTTACGTACTAACAAAATCCTTTAAAAGCAGAGGCGGGTACGACTTAGTTTGCAGAGAAGAAGATGGCATGGTATTCCAAAACTTCCATACTAGTTGCTGGAGACTTTGCGCGATGTGAACGGTCCCTGGTATTTTGGGTAAATGCAAGCTACTTGGGGGGGGGTGCAGGTAGAGAGAATCACCGGGTTTCGTAAAAAGGACACATCCCACCCCGATAACTAGTCCCGATTGCAGGCAAAGTCTCATCTCACCCCCCGAGGATGAACAGCCCTTTCAGTAGGGAATCTGTGGGTTTGCAGTAAAATTTCTTCGAGTAGGACTGGGTCAAAGAGCATCCTATTCACAGCTGCTTTTACAGAGAGGGAAGGAAGTCCTGATTAGAAAAATCAAAAAATCCAAATGAAGGTCCCTTGGGAGAGTGGCGTATAGCATGCAGAATCTGTACGAGATACAGCCGCGGCATCATCTGTAGGGTGTAGGCGGACGGGGTCCATGGCTCAATTCCATGAGGTGAAATATTTTTCGAATGATTTGTCCTTCTGCGGGGGGCGGACCTGCAACAGATGCTGAGAGTCCAGGGTAGCCTTGGTCCGTGTGGGGGTAAAGGGAATCGCAGCCGGGAGGAAAAGTAGGAGGAAGAGGATGGCTGCTCCGGCTGTCGGGAAGTTACACATGCCGTAAGAAACGCTGGAAAGTGCCCCATGCCTGCGAACGGTGGACGCAGGCCAAAGCCACGTTTCGGCGGAAAGGGTATGGTTTTCAACGAGTTATTGACAGCTTGCCAGCGGCCTAGCACGTTTGTGAATGTTAGATTTAATTTATAACGTTAATATCAAGTAATATTATAAGCTTAGGTTGGTGAATAAACCTGTGGCCGAATTCCCACATTACGCTAAACATTGTAAGTTTTTGCCAGAACCCAGTCTGATTTATTGGGTGGTTAGTCTAGACGTCATACCGAGTTGGTGTTAGTCCTACAACGGTCAAGTACCAGACGGTTGGGTGGTTCTCCTAGGTACAACGTCAAGTACGAGACGGTTGGGGGTTGGTTAGTCTAGGGGAGGTCAAACAACGTCGACAGTACCAGACGGTTGGTGTGGTTAGGTCTAGGTAAGCACGGCTCACGTATCACAGAGCGTGGTTTGGGGTGGCTTAGTCTAGGTGTACACGGTAACACGTAATGTACCACGGCGGTTAGGTGTGTAGTCTATGGTACAACTGGTCAAGTACCAGCGGGTGGTGATCTGGTAAGGGTTACGATACTCAAAACGGTTGACAGGTCAATCACAAGTACGTTTGTTTCAAGTACAGCAATACACGGTTGGATAGGTTTTCGGAAAGTGAAAATCAAGGCTCAAGTACCACACGGTTGGAGATGTAATTCAGTAAAAGACAAGTTAACCAGGTGTCAAGGTACCAACTCGTTTGGATATGGTTTATTAGGTAGCAGGGGGACCCAAAAGGGTGGATGTAAAAGAATGGAACGGCAGAAATACCGATAAATAAACGGTTAATTGGGTAAATTGTGTAGCTCCATCCCTACGAAGCCTTGCAAAAGCCCAAACAATAGAGGAAAAAAAGCGAACAGGGGCTGAGGACGTTAAGGGGTAGTTTCAAGCGGCTTCGTGGGTAGGAAACCTGGTGGCTTGCCCCCTTTACCGCCTCCCGTGTGAGGCACGGAGTGGTGTTTGGGGGCTGGTAAGTACCCGGCACGGCGGTGTGGATTAGGGTAAAGTCCGAAGCCGTTAGAGGGGGCGCTCTTACCTTCTGCCCCCCTGGACCCGAAAAGGCAGAAGTCCAGCGCCTCGCCGGCCCTGCCCGCTCAGGAATTATATTTCTTTTACATCAATTTTTATCCTTGGATTTATAGGTCTGTTTCCTTCTGTTTTCCCTCAGTTGTCAACAAGGCGAAGAGCGAATGTCGAATTAACACGGCCCTAAGTCCTGGAATAGGTGCACCACCTCCGGCTGCAGGGACGCAGCCGCCATTTCTTGCGAAAAAAGTGTTTCAAGATTTTGAAGATGCCAAGCGGGCCTAGCAAGTGGGAAAAAATGTTTTAAAATTTACTACACAATTTAGTTATTTTTTTTTGATATTTTTTTTTTTTATCTTTAATTTAGTTTATAAACGCTGTTGCGCTTCCCATCTACCCAACATTTAGTTTACCCAAAGATCTTGTTATGGGTGGTTAGATGCTATGTACGAAACAAGACCTAGACCAGCCGTGAAGACGGGGTGTTAGTCTACGGTACAAAAACGCGTCAGTACCAGAGTTTGGGTGGATTAGCTAGGTCACGGGCCAGTACCGACCGGTTGGGTGGTATTAGTCTAGTCCACGGCAAGTACCAAACGGTTTGGGTGGTTAGTCAGGTACAACCGGTCAAGTACCATGGACGGTGAGGGGGTTGGTGTGGTTATTCTAGGTACACGGTCAAGTACCAGGCGGTTGGTGGTTAGTCTAGGTACAACGGTCAAGTACCAGAAACGAAATGGAAGTTTATCAAAGTACAAGATCAAGTACCAAACTTTTTTGGATGGATTTAATCAATAACAAGCAAGTACCAACGGTTGGATGTGTTTATCAAATGTACAAGGTTTTTTCAGTACCAGAACGGTGGATGGTTGTTTATATTAAGGTCAGGTAAGTACCACACGTTGATTGGTTTATTAGGTACAGAGGGCAGTACCCAATTTAAGGTTTGGTTTGGTGATAACCCTAACGTCTATGCTCTATACTGTGACATCACTTGGTGTGATCTCCGTTACTTGACATCACCTGTGTGTATAATCCCTGTACTGTGACATCACTGTTGATGTGATAATTATCCCTACGTGCCCTGTGATATACTGTACTGTGTCTTATGTGATCCACTGTACGTGACCATCACTGTGTGTATGATCCCTGTCTCTGTGCACTCACATAGTTGTGTATGATCCCTGTACTGCGACCAAAAACTGTGTGATCTATCCTCTGTACTGCTCATGGATTCCTGACTTGACCTACGTGTGTATTTCTCTGTACTGTGACTACTGGATCTCTATCTGTTACCCGTGTGATATCCCTGTACGTTGACATCACTGTGTGTCATTTCTGTACTGTGACATCACTGTGTTATCCTCCTGTACTGTGTACATCACTGTGTGTATTCATCCTTTACTGTGACATCACTGTGTGTAGATCATCTCCCTGTACTTGTGTACTCACTTGTGGTAACCGGTATGTACAATCACTGTGTCCGTAACTGTCCTGTGTGGTATATATCCTACTCACTGCTGTTACTGTACTTACTCATGTTCATGGTTACTAGTTATATACTTAATGCCCATTTGCCAGTGACCTACATTTCCGTGCCTTGAAATAATGCCACCAAAAATATCCTCCGGTACAATAGTGGTGAATAGACAATGTAGCAATAAAGTGCTAAAATAATCATGCCACACGTTACATGTACAAATCAAAGCTCTGTGTACAAGTTGATGTCAATGATATTTGTATCATCCGTGTAATTACTGCTCTCTCTATGAGCAGTATTATAAAATGTTATTAACCTACACCCGAAATCCAATCTATAAGCCCCTCTCGCTCACGTTCCCTGCCCCTCACCCTATTACTGACACTCGCTTCCTAGGAATGAATCATTTTCCCATTATCCCCTTTCCCATAGAATTGGCTGTGGAGTTTTTTTATTGATTTACCAGAATCTGTGGTCAGATATTCAATGTGCAGGAGGAGGCTACAGATGGCGGGTGTGTCCGTCCGTAAGCACGCCAATAGTCCATGAACCACATTGGGTGGGTGTGACACATTTATGGAACCTTATTTGAAGGACATCACTAGAAGATTTGGGCAAACGTCGAAATCCGGCATCAATAGCATCTCATAAATAGGAATGAAAGAGACTTGCCACTATCCCGCTCAGAGGATGCATCATAAGTCTCGCTGCCTGAGCGAGCTGTTACATGGTGAAGCCACCCTCCCCCCCCTCCAGAAGTTTATATCGTTTTTCTATTAGTAAGTGGACACTATCTGACATCGGTGTGAAGAGGACACTATTTTGAGTGTCATGTCCCGGGTCCGTAAATAGCAGGTACTGCACCCCTGATGCTGCGGCCAGCCACACCTTGCAGCGCAGGTGGGTGCCAGCCTGAGGAGAAACGCTTAACCCGCCATCAGACCTGGCTCACCATTTAAAGGACCACTATAACCTTTTGTGTACAAGTTTCCTTTTGGGTCAGATTTTTTTTATGTGTCCTATGGTTACCTACTACAAACAAGACGTGCGGTCGTTGATGCTTTTCAAACCTATTTGGACTACGGATCCCCTTGAACTAGAATGCGGGGGGAGGGGTAAGACAGAAATCATGTCATAAGGTGGGAACTAACCTAAGGAGGCATAGAGTTGTGGGCAACAGAAAAGGAAACAAGTTTGGCCTACAAAAAAGAGAACATTTTTAAAGTCCACTTCAACGTAAAATTCTGATTTGTATGGAAAGTTCTAACATCAATTTTCCATGACTTGGATTAAGATAAGGCGCTGAAAGGAATGAGAAAAAGAGAAAAGAGAGAGGCGACGCAGAACAATTCGGAAAAAAGAGGTGAAAGTAGGGGACAGTGAACATGAATGAGGTGTGTGGGACGAATGGAGGGTCAGGACAGCAGGGAGAGATAGGGAGATGTACAAAGAGAGATGAGAAAGGACGTGACGATTGAAAATAAAGGTAGTAAAAAAAGACTAGATTGAAAGGAAAATGGCGCAGGATGCGACTAAAGGAGGGATACGACAATGAATTACGAAGTAACGCGCGGGTAGAGGACAGAGCAGGGAGGTAATAGGCTGGGGGGAGTTACAACCGCTGGCAACTCACACACCATGTGTAAAGACAACATGAGAAGGTTAAATAGTGGTAGGAAGTGCGGAAAGAGAGAGATAAGAGAAGAGGAGGAACCGATTATAAGCCGGAAGTAAAAGGACACTAGGGGATGAGGAAATAGGCAAACACATAGGGTAGGGACATGGGTAGTTGGAAGTAGGGAGTTGAATCGTTGAATGAATCGTAGACGGGAGAAGCAAGGAGTAGTGTCATTCCTCGCTGTATTCTAGATCTCTGCTTGCTGTCAGTCTATAGAAGTAACAATCGATGGTCTGTAGTCACACCACATGAGCACAACTTGTATCTCAGTGATTTTTATTTCACATAGATGCGGGCTTGTCATATCCTATCCTTGTTTCTGTGGATGTCACACCGGTCACACGCTCGTCATATCCTTGTTCATGTGATGTCCCCACAGTGTAACACGTTCGTTAATATCAACAGTGAAATCAGAATGGTTGCTGTTTTATATTAGCTTGGTCACCTTTTGACATCACAGACACGAATAAATGATCCATCACCTGTGTGACATAAAATGACCTGAGATCACAATCTGTGCACCTGTGTGAACCTCACATGACCAGGATATCACAACCGCGCACCCTTTGGTGCATCACATGATCCCAGGATCTAAAGAGCTGCGCACCTGTGTGACATCACATGAACCAGGTATATAGACGAGTCGTACACCTGTGGACTCACATGACATGGATATAATGATGCCGCGCACACCTGTGTGCCCTCACATTATCAGGGATATAAGAGCTGCGCTACCTTTGTGACATCACATGACCAGGGATATAAAGAGTTGTGCAACTGTGTGACATCACATGACTCAGGGATATAACTAGCCGTGGCACCTGTGAGACATCACATGCCAGGGATATAACGAGTTCGTGCACCTGTTGTGACATCACATGACCGGTATACAAAACGCCGCTGTGCCCTTTGTGACATCCATGACCAGGGATATAACGAGCCGGCACTCTGTGTGACATCACATGACAGGGATATAACGAGTCTGCACCTGTTGTGACATCACATCACCATATATCCCACAGTCTTCATTTATTTTTGTTGCAAATAAATGCAAGCCCTTTTCCTTTGAGGACCTAAGCCTGGTAAAGATTTGTTTTTTTACAAACGGCAGACGACCCACATCGTCACTATGGTGGCAGCAGTGGATCAAAAGAAGAAACGATGCAAACACACAGAACAGACAAATCAGTTCAACCATTCACCCCCCACCCTTCAACACAAACCGTGCAACCTGTGTACATCACATGACCCGGGATAACAATGACTGTGCGCCTGTGTGACATCACATGAACCATGATATAATGAGCCTGCACCTGGTGACGTCACCTACCGGGATATAAGGAGCCTGTGCACCGTTGTACATCACATGACCATGGATACATGAGCCGTGCACCTGTGTGGACTTCACATGACAGGGATATAATGAAGCTGTGGCACCTGTGTGACATCACATGACCAGGATACAATGAACTGTGCGCCTGTTGACATCACATTAACCAGATATAATGACCGTGCACCTGTGTGACATCACTAACCCATACAAGGTTCTATTATTCACTGGAGTGAACATAGAAACTTTCTATAGAATGACCGCAACAGAAAGATCTAGGAAACCGTGGAATTGACACAGAAAGTATATCGAAAATTGGTGGAACTTTTCCTTACACAAACAATCAATTATTGCCAAAAGCTGAAAAAACCCTTTACTGAGCGAGAATAAAAGAGAGGGTTGTTATAAGTGAGGGGGCTCTCGACCAGAGGGATGAGATTGGTTTACAGCGTGCCAATAGTCACACACCACAACTTCGATTTAATCTATGTGGCGTGGGGGTGCTGCTAACATTGAGGTGTGCATAGTTAATCATCTTCTTTTCTTTACATAGATTTCCACTAAAAGACGATATGATGGAGTGTTATGGGCGGGGGCCCAGGAGAATGGATGGAAGGAGAATAATGGGAAGAGTACCCCTTATCCGTCTTGGCCTACCTCAAACGATGACAAACAATTAACAGCTACACAATCCATCCCAAAATCAAATCATCTAAACGCTGCCGCATCTGTACATGGAATAAATAGACGTGTAACGGCCGCGTTTCCCATTGTCTGGATGATAATGGCAACAGCCGTGGTGGTGGTACATGTGCACGGCGCATTGTGGCTGATCCGGGTCCTACAAGAAATGTACTCAGCTTACACCGCCAGAATACTACATCCTAGGGAACAGAGAATATACTATTTTTATCATGGGCATTTACTGACAACCCCCACCAGGGTCATCGCGTCTATAGCCCACAGGGTCATTATATGGTTCACTCACAATACACCCTGGGACGTGCAACCACTCTTACACATATGATAGATCGCCTCTATGTAATGGAGAACCTCTATATTGTCCTGCTTAATTACGCCCTTAGCCTCCATGAATGTTAGAATCTTCCTGTATATTACAAGCTTAGATACGCAGCTGAGCTCTCTGTATGGAGGATACCTCTATAATGGCTGCTTAGAACAGCAACTGAGCTCCATGAATGTTAGATGCTTCTGTAATGACAGCTTAAATGACAGCAGGCTGAGCTCTATGTAATGGAGATACCTCTAATGGCTGCTTATATCAGCACTTCGCTCCATAATTTTTAGATGTATCTAAAAAATGGCACTTGATATACAGTAGCTTCTACCCTATGGCCATGTTAGATTCCTCTATTATGGGCACTAGATCCACATCTATCCTTGTCCTTATTAATGGAGATACCGCTATAAAATGGCTGCTTATATACAGTAACTTAGTTCCATGATTTTTGAATGCTTCAATAATGACATCTAGATACCGTAGCTCTACCCTATCATGTTTACTACTTCCTCATTTGGAACTTAGATACATCAGCTCTTCTATGTAAAGGAGATCCCTCTATAATGGCTGCTTAGATCCTCTGCAACTAGCTCCATGAATGTTCGATACCTTTATGATGGCAGCTTAGAGTAGTAGGTTTAAAAAACTACCACTAGGGCATTTTATATTGCTTTTATAATGCGTCTTAGATCAGCACCTCTTCTCTATCTGATATAGTCAACTTAGCACTCCCCATGAATTGTTAGATCCTCTTTAATGGCATCTTAGATACAGTACTCTGCCTCTATCTGTCTCTAAGAAACAAATATCTCTATCTCATTGTGTCAGAGGAGAGAAAGGGGTGTCAGGCCTTGAACACACCACACCCCAATTTCCCTACCTAATAGCCTCACAAACCCAAGTGGTAAGGACACTGGGTCATGGTCGACAACGAACCCTACTCTGACACATAGAGCCAGAAGACGATTCCAAATTATGAACAGATCGGCTAAATGCAGGTCACTCAGTCAGGTTTGGGGTTATCCAATCAGAGTGCATTTAGTGAGTCCAGACAGAATACAGGTTCCCATGTCATGTCGGGGTTCACTGAAGTTGATCAGAGCAGCAATCCAGTGCTCGTCCAGGTTCCCGGAGTGTCGTGCCTGAGGATTTGCCGTTAATAACTCCAGAAATCAGGGCTAGGTACAGGTTTCCATGATTCAGCAATCAGCCCAAGAGTGGTGGCTAGGATACGAATTCAGAACACAAAACAACAGTTGCAGTTACTACAAAGCCAGAGAAAGTATAATCTCAGCCCTGAGTGCAACTGAGGAATGGGGTGTTGGTGTTACTGGTGCCGCCCTCACAGCTGACTGTCTTGAAGTCCCTCCAATCAAACACACCGAACATCTCTCAGAAGCCAACCAGCTTCCACAACCACACTGCTTTCAGCTTAGCCAAGGGAACTCAAGTCGCAAGGCAGCTGTCATCACCACTCCACCGGGAAGCCTCTTAGTGTAAATGACAAGGTACGAGAGGGGTGGTCTGTTACATGGTAAAGTCAGCGTGTCCCATATGTAGGTAACAGATCAGACGGTCAGGCCGCTCCGCACGCTTGGATTGGATATTCCCATTCTTCATACCAGAGTCAAGCCCCTCTGAATGACACCCCATCATCTTTATTCCTGCATGAAACCTTGTGGTAATCCGTACAGAATCCTATTTTTCTATTATTACACGGTGGAGGCTCCAAGTATCAAGCGATTGTAGATAGTACCTTTATATTCACACAGCAGCACAATCCCATATCGTAACGAGGGTTCCGGTAGCTCCGTCTGCCAGACCACCTCCTTAACAATAGGAATTTTTTTATCACTACCTGTAGTTACTGCTAAATGTTATACTGTAGAATATTTGTTAAAGCGACAACTGCAGACATCAGAGGGGGGTCATCATAGGGAAGATCTGGATGATCCCCGTTATTGTGTAGGCCCGATAGAGGAGTCCTGTACAGGTTTCTCATCCCCTTGTATTAGATCCATTAAAAATCCTATAGATAGGGGATAACATCTGATCCTGGGTCCCTTTTCCTTTCCCTGATGGAGAGGTCAGTTTGTTAGTGATAACAGTGGTCCTTAACCACGTAAAACCTGAGAATTGGGTGGTCCTGCAAATTCGTGGTGTCCTTGACCCTTTCTTATCACATATCCTAGTGACTGTTGGGTCATTCTCAGATTTGTGTGATTTTATACTTGTATTGGCGGGTTCATTTTTGATGGGGTTCCCAGCAGTCAGCTCACCACCATCAAATTTTTTATCACATATCCGTGTAATTCGGTTGGGCTCCATTCTCTTGATCGGTGGAGGCCCAGTCGTTCAGACCCTGACCCATTCAGATTCTTATCACACATCACCTTGTGATTTGTAGAGGGTCCTTCTCATGAGTTGGTTGGGTCCTGTCTTGTATCAGTGTCCCAGCAGGTGGGTCACTACTAGAGATGACGCGAGCACTAAATCTCGGTGCTCCGTCTATTCCCTATACGAGCTTTCCCAGACTGCTACAGGTAAGGATCCTATGTATCGAATAACGAACCCCATAAAGGTCAATGGAGACACAGCATTTTTTTTCAGCAAAGAAGACGATTCAATAGGACAGTGGCATAATTAACAACTATCCCAGATGTTTACTGATGTTTTACTTGTAACGAAAAATGAAAAACATCTATCTTTTTCCTTTTCAGGTGTTCCGCGCGTGTCTTCCCGCTAAGAGTTTAGGAGAGTTTTCAGAACATCTGACTGAGAATGGTGTTCTTTCAATTGTTCTGCCCTTAATTCTCCTGTAGTCACAGTTTTTAATGTTTTAATTCTATTCTTCACTTTGCAATATGTTAGCGCGTGTCTTCCGTATAAGAGTCGGAGATACGCGCGCACAGCTGCAAAGTGAAGAATAGTGTTATTTAAATGTGTTCTGCACTTAAATGTTCGTGTTTTCACTGTTTTTAATGTTTTAATTCTATTCTTCACATTGCAGGTGTGCGCGCGTGTCTCCCGATAGGTTCGGAGATACGCGCGCACAGCTGCAAAGTGAAGAATAGGTTTAAAACATTAAAAACAGTGAAAACACGAACATTTAAGTGCAGGACACATTGAAAGAACACTATTCTTCACATTCCAGATGTTCCGAACATCTCCTAACTTAGCGGGAGACACGCGCGAACACCTGGAAAGTGAAGAATAGTGTTATTTCAATGTGTTCTTACAAGCAAAACATCAGTAAACATCTGGGTTATTTTATTATGTAATAAAAATACTGTTCTTCACTTAATTTAATGCTCGATCTCGAGCCGGCGAGATACTCGTCCGAGTAACGAGCCGGTCCGAGTATGCTAATACTCGACCGAGCAGTATACTCGGACGAGTATACTCGCTCATCTCTAGTCACTACCCATCAGATTGTTGTCCCTAATCCTGGTGATCAGTGGGTGTCCATTACCCATTTATCGGTGTGTGTGGGTGGGGCTTCTTGTGATTGGTGGAGATCTGTTATCGTGATTGCCTTTTCTCTCTTGTAATATGTGGGGTCCCAGCAATTGGACTGATCGAATTGTAATACTCATGGATAGGGTATAACAACCAAACTTGATACAACCCCTTTAAGGAAGGCGTATAAAAAGCGGCTGTATGCTACCCGTACCGTACTGTTTTAATATTGGTAGCTTGCGGCCCCATTCATTTCAATGGGCAATACGGCTATCCATTTACATTCTCATATTGTGCATCATATCATATTGTGAGCAAGACGTAAAAAAATATAGGGGGGAAGAGAAGGAGAAAAGGGGGAGGGAGGGGGGGAGAGGAAAGGGGGAAGTAGAGGAAAGAAGGAGAAAAATAGGGGGAAAGAAGAGGAGGGGGGGGGGGAGGAGGAAAAAGGAAAAGAAGAGGGGGAAGAAAAGGAGGTGGTAGGAGAGAAGAGAAGGGAAAGGGAAGGGGAGAAAAAGGGGAGGAGAGAGAAGAAAAGAGAAAAGGAGGAACAGGAAAGGAGAAGGGGGAAGGGGAAAGAGGGGAGGAGAAGAAAAGAAAGGGGGGAGGAAAGGAAAAAGGGGAGAAGAAAAGAAAATGGGGGAGAAGAGGAAGAGAGGAAAGGGAAGAGGGGGAAGAAAAAGGGAGGAAAGAGAAAGGGGGATGGGGACGATGGAGGGGGAGGGGGGAGGAAAGAAAGAGAGGAGGAGGGTAGGAAGATGAAAGAAGGGAGAAAGAAAATGAACTACTGTTTAGCTCAAATTACTACTGTCTTATCATTTTACTTTATATTTTCTTTGAGTTATCGCTTTTTGGATTAAATTATGATTTTCTTGATTATTTCCTTAAAAAATTCTAAATTCCTCTTATAAACTGACCTCAGTGGCAGAACTTGACCTTGGATGTAGACTCAAAACTACAAATGGGCACCTCCAAAAATAGGCCTACTATCCACTCCTGTGCTACCCTAAAATTTTGCTCAAAACTCCACGATGCACCCCCGTTAAACAGTGATTTCCCTACTGGCGTCTGGGAGTGGGTGCCCAAAAAACTATTGTAGAGGCACTCTGCTCACGCCCTATTATACTCGAACTATGTTGAATGAGAAAATCCATTTACTCTAGGACTTGTCCCTTTCTTTTTTTTTTGTGGTTTTCTTTTTCACGTCACCGAAATCCAGAACGGTTTTGATTCCATGTACAGAGCTGTTGGGGCTTGTTTTTTGACAAACAATTGGTACTGTCACGTGACGACCTACTATCCATCCTTGGTACTGTGAATATTCAAAAACTTTCCAAGTGCAAGAGAATTGGGAAAACTACATTTGCCTTCCCATTGTTGTTGGTTGTTGCTTTTAGGAATGGCTTTCACTTACGCGCCGAGTTAAAACTGTCCTGAGCTGGGACTCACCTTCCGCACCGTTATGCTGTGTTGGGAATCAAGCAAATCGGAGTCCAAATGATACAGGTTGTTGCGTCCAGTACATTATAAAAAAATGAAACGTCTGTACATAAAAAAAGCTTTCTTTGTGTGTTTTCCTTCTTCTTGTTCTTCATTTTTGGCTTCTCTGGTGCATCCGTAGTACAGCCGCAATAGGTGCTAACCCCAAGCAGGTTTTTTCAATTAGGTGTTTGCTGTCATTTAAGCAAACCCCCGATTGTAGTGAGAGGGCTCAGTCCTGTGTTCCCTTCCATACACATTAATCATGTGGGATGTACTTTGACCGCACTTGGTTCTTATTCCTGTCTGTGACATTCTGTGTTATTAATCCCCGTACGGTGACACACTGTGTGTAATCCCGGTACGTGACATCACTGTTTTGTATTATCACTTTACTGTTTCCCATCACTTTGGGTATGTCCCGGTACGTGCATCACTGTGTGTATTATATCCCTGTACTGTGACATCACTGTTGTATTATACTGTACTGCTTGGACTCACTGTTTGTATTACCCTGTACTGTGACATCAACTGTGTGTATGAATCTCTGTACTCTGTGACATCACTGTGTTGTAATTGATCTCTGTACTGTGACATCCTGTGTGTATTAATCCTGTACTTGACATCATGTGGTATTAATCTCTGTACTGCTGTGACATCACTGTGTGTTGATCCCTGTACGTACATCACTTGTGTGTATGATCCCTGTACGGTGACATCACTGTTTTATGATCCCTGTACTTTGACATCACTGTGTGTATGATCCTGTACTGTGACCTCACTGTGTGTATGATCCCTGTACTAGTGACATCAATCACTGTGTGTAAATGCTCCCTGTACGTGCATCAACTGTTTGTCTTATACCTGTACTGTGACATCAACTGTGTGTATGATCCCTGTACTGTGACAACACTGTGTTTATGATCCCTGTACTGTGACATCACTGTGTGTATGATCCTGTACTGTGTTACATCACTGTGTGTATGATCCCTGTATTGTGACATCCCATCACTGTGTGTATGATCCCTTACTGTGCCTCACTGTGTTTATGATTCCCACTGTACTGTGCATCACTGTTGTATGTCCCTGTACACTGTTGACATCACTGTGTGTATGATCCCTGTACTGTGACATACAACTGTGTGTATGATCCCTTTACTGTTACTCACTGTGTGTATGACCCTGTACTGTGACATCACTGTGTGTAGATCCCTGTACTGTGACATCACTGTGGTATACCCTGTACTGCTCTGTGACATCACTTGTGTATTAATCTCTGTACTTTGACAAATCACACTGTGTGTATTTCCCTGTACTGGACTCACTGTGTGTATAGCAGCCCCCAAGGCAAACTACGAAGGGGCTGAGGACTGTAGGGTTGGTTTCAAGCCTTCTGGTTAGGGCTGTTGGGCTTGCCCTTTCACTCTCCTACCCGTGTTAGGTCACAGGAGTTGGTGTTTGGGGGGGGCGCCTGTAATACCCGCCCGGTGGTTTTATATAGTCCGAAGCACGTGTGGGGGCCTCTTCTCCTTCTGCCTCCCTGGACCGAGAGGCGAGAAGTCAGAGACACCTCCTGGCAAATACCCAGCATGCTTCCCCTAGAAAACAGTAATCCAGCAAGTGGTCCTGGATGGTTCACCATGCTGGATACCCTCCTCAGCGCACTGCTGTGGGGTCGGTTCAAGAAGCGGAACGTCCTGAGATGACACCCAGCTCCCGGGACGAAACCCCGCTGTCACGGTGGCTTTCACCTTCCCACCCTGGAGGGTACCGCACCACCCCCGCGCCGGCGGCCCGCCACCCCTGTCCCCACCACCCACCCCTGCTCCTTAACCTCCTCCAACTGGGCAGCTGGATGAAGATAGAGGAGGGATTCCTGAGGATATCATCACCTGCACCAGCCAGGAATCGTCGGCCCGGCCGAATAAAATGGCGTCGCTGGACCCACCGTGGGACGCTGGCTGGCACTGGAGGATCTTCTTGGGACCCTGCTTTGAAACCACCATGGTAAGTGGTTTGCATCTTCTGCCCTGCCCGCACACTGCTGCCCACTCCCCGCCTTCATCTCAGCGCTCTGTCCCTCTCCCCGGCCCTGCACCTCCCAGCGCTTGCTGCCCCTCCCCTGCTCTGCAAACCCCACCGCTGCTTTCTGCTCCCCCCGCTGCCCCGCTCCACAGCGCTGCAACCCCCCGCTCCCAGCGCTGCACCCCCGCCGCTCCCCAGCGCTGGGCCCCCCCGACCGCCGCCTCGCCCAGCCCCCTTCACATACCTCCATGCCGCGGCCTAAGCAGCTCCTGCACTGCAGCGTTGCCTCTCCCGAGCACCCGACCGTAGGCGACCCCTCCACCTCCGCGGCGCCCCGCATCCCGCCCCCCCACCCCCCACCCGAAGACCGCAACCGCCACCTTACCTCCGGCGCTGCGGCCCTCCCATCCCGCAGTCCGGCCACTCTCCGGTTCTGTCTCTTTCACAAGCACCGGGCTCCCTCCTCTCTAAAAGCGATCCTCCTCCTGCTCCCGTCTCCTGCTCATGCGTGGCCGGCCTCCCACCATCCATACCAGCAACTCACCAACCCCCTCGTCGCTTTGCGTAGCTCAGGCCCCCACTTCGGCCGCCGTAGGCCCTGGCCTTCCGGTAGGCCTTCCGGGCATAACTCCCTCAATACCCCGGGCACGCCCACAGCCCTCGTTCCAATAACCTTATGCAACCCCCGGGCCCCGCTAACCAGACCTTTCGCCTCGTCCCCTGCAGTCGGCCTACTCCTAGGCCTGGGGCCCTACTCCCCACCATCCCCGGCACATCCCAGGCCTCGGGCCCTACTCTACTCCCATCCAGCTCCAGGCCCCATCCCGGCCTCGTGCCTACCTCTCCCAGCCTTCAGGGCCCCATCCCAGCCTCGGGCCTACCCTCAGGCCAGCCCCATGCCCCTCCGGCCTACCCCACAGCCAGCCCCAGCCCCATCCCAGCCTGGGCTACTCCTCAGCCAGCCCCGCCCCCCAGGCCCCACTCCCATGCCCGGGCCTCTCTTTCCCCAGCCAGCCCCAGGCCCAACCCCCCCCCCCCCCGTCTCACAGCCAACACGGCAGCTAAGCTGCTTCCGGATCCCTGGCCGCTCCCCTTCCCTCCTCCCTCCTATTGCCCGGTCCTCTCTGCATACCTTGATGCGGTAAGACCTCTATGCCAGGGCACCCAGACACAGACCACAGATCCTCGTACTACAAAGCAGCAAACTCCACTCCAGAGGCCATACCAGCAGTTGGGCTGCCGATACTGGCTCTGAGCTCCTCCACCAGACCGCAGGCTGCCATCATCATCACACGGATGGCGACGCCGCTGACAATACTACAAAACAGCCCATCGTCACCGGGTTCCACAGTGTGCCGCGATGGCGGCGCACTGCACAACAAACCGCACCGTCACCGAGACTCCCGACAACAGCCGCAGAGACTCCCCTCCCCGCCACAAGCTCTCTCCAGCGTACATCAGAGCAGTCCACAACTCGCCCATTAACCGAAACTCTCTAACAGCCACCAGCAGTCCGAGGTCATTCCCGGCCTGGGCAGCCAGGCTCTCAAGCTCCACCTCACTGTTCTCTGACAAAAACGTCAGCACCCACCTCAACGCATCACTCTCAGCTTCCGAACATCACCAACCAACCTCTGAACAAGCCACAGTCTTCTCATCAGGACAACGGCGCACCCCAGCCCACCCATAGAAGACTTCATATCTCGTTGAGTTCAGTGGCCTCCCCTCGGGTCGGGGCCATTACCTCCTCACCCAGCCCGAGGTCTCACTCACGGTCCTTACCACCTCCTCACACAGAACAACAGAGGTCATCACGTCCATTACCCATCCTCACACAAGAACACAGCGGTCATTCACTTCCATTCTCAAATCACACACTAACAGAGGTCATCACGCCTATTAATCTCATCACACAAGAACACAGAGGTCATCACAACAAGAAACGAGGGCTCACGTCCATTAGATCACTACTCCATACAATTATAAGGCGTCAGGATACACCTGTGGGCTTAGGGAATTTGGCTAACGCAGGACGGGTAACACATTTAGGGACTCAGTGCTCAGGGGCTGCGCGATCCCCGCCAGGATCCGGGTCCGTCCCGCTGTACACACTGAGCATGCGCGCATCTCATCTGTATACATTGTGGGCGGTGTGAAATAGCGTAACAAGCGAGCATGGATCGCTTGATCAGCTTACCTGTAAGAAGTAAAAAAAAAAAACTAAAAAACAAAAATAAAATACTAAATACAAATAAAACAAAACATTTTTTAATAAAAAGAAATTAAGTGAATAAGTTTAAGGAAGTCCGGAACCAAAATTGACCAATTTTCTTTCACAAACCATACATTCGAGAGAGCAGTTATAAGTCTCATCCCATACATTCAAGATTTAATAAAATCACATTCAATAAGCTAATGCCCACTATCATGAAGCAGGGAATTTATGGCTCAGTTGGTTGAGGCGCTGTGTCATTATTGTTTATGGACACTGCGGGTTCTAGTTCCAACCCCAGTTTGAATAAATGTTTATTTAGTAAAGTGCAATCGCATTGTCGCAATAAATATAGCCCTTATATTGTCCAAATTGCAAAAAGCAAAATTACATAAATAATTTGACATTTAAGTTGTTAGGCAATAAAAAGTACATGCATAATCCGCTGTGAATGTCACACTTCCCTCTATGCCCTGGCGTGTGCCACGTACAGCAGTCACCACCACATATGGGGGGGGAGTGATACGCGGGAGAGCCGTGGGGATCAAATTTGTGGCTCGTTTTGAAATTTTATCCACTTATAATTTGTACAATTTTGAAAAAGACACATTAATTAGCTTACCAAAATATGTACTTTCATCACAATGTATCCGATTTTTGTTTAAAACCCTGTAAAACATTTAAGTTTCTATAATGGGATAATTTTATGGGATTTACTTGTTATTTTAGGCCCGTCTCAAAGTGACTTGCAACCAGATCAGGTCCCTCAGGTTTTTTTATCCTAACAAAAATACGAGCATGCTAAAAACCACAGAGAAATAATAAACCATTCGGTTGAATGTTATTATTAAGTTTTTTTGTGCGGTGATGGCTGGTGTTGATGGTAAAATAGAACATTTTGAATTTTGAAAAATCGAGAATTTTTTCCCATTTTTCACCAAATATCTGATTTTCTCATAAATAGGAATCAAAACATAACACCAAAATTTTTCAACTAACAATGAATACAAAGTTTCACGAGAAAATATTTTAAAATCAGTATAAATACCCACTTATAGAGTGACAGAAAAAAACAGGCATATGTGGAACAATGGCCCGTGTAGGGAGATGAAAAGTGGCTTCTGCGTTAAGGGGTTATGTCAGTGTTTGGATAATCCTGGGCAGCCAAAAGGCACTTCTCCCCCATCCACTGCATCAGGATAGCCACCAGCCCACCGCAATGTTGGTTACAATGCGGCAGTTTTAATTTCGTTCAATCCATTATTAGCACTGGATAAGGCGGGAAAGAGGTCCCCTGTAGGAACGGGGCCTGTCCGCCTTATAAGAACCTGGGCCAGGCTTACTGTCCCAAAAGGAGGCCCGGAAAGGTTCGATTAATGTCTCCACCTGTCTTTTCGCGCCAGGTGCCCTACAGTCCCTGATTAGGCGCGTATAATGGATGTAATTGTGCGGGTTACGTACTAACAATCCTTTAACAAGCTAAGAAAGGCGGGATCGACTTAGTTGCAGAGAAGAGATGGCATGGGTCCAAAACTTCCATACACTAGTTGCTGGAGACTTTGTGCGATGGTTGCGGTCCCTGGTTGTTTGGGTAATGCAGCTGACTAGGGGGGGGGTGGCGGGTAGAAGGATCCACGGGTTTCGTAAAAAGGTCACATCCCACCCCTGATAACTAGTCCCGAATTGCAGGAAGTCTCATCTGCACCCCCGAGAGGAACAGCCCTTTTCATAGGGATCTTGTGGGTTTGCAGTAAATTCCCTTTCGAGTAGTGGACTGGGGTCAAAGAGCATCCTATTCACAGCTGCTTTACAGAGAGGAAGGAAAGTCCTATTAAAATCAAAAATCCAATGGGTCCCGTGGCGGAGTGGCGATATAGGCATGCAGAATGCTGTACAGGATACCCGCAGCATCAATCTGGTAGTGTAGCCGGACGTGGGGGTCCATGCATCAATTCCATTGAGGTGAATATTTTCGAATATTTTCCTTCTCGGAGGGCGACCTGCACGTAGCATGCTGAGAGGTCCAGGGTAGGCCTTGGTCCGTGTGGGGGTAAGGGGAAGTCGCGGGCCGGAGGAAATAGGAGGGAGGCATGGCTGCTCTGGGTCGGAAGTTACACAGCCGCTAAGGAGCGCGTGGATATGCCCACATGCCTGGCGATGCGTGGACCGCAGGGCCAAAGCCATTTCGGTGGAAAGCGGTTGGTGATTTCAAGATTAATTGAAGCTTGCCAGCGGCCTAAGCACGTTGGGAACTGTTAAAATTGTCAATTGTATAACGTTATATCAAGAATATTTATACATTAGTTGGTGAAAAACGCTGGATGGCCAATTCCACATTACGCCAAACATTTGTAAGTATCTTTCCATCAGATCTGATTTATGGGTGGTAGTTGACAGTCTACCACACGTTGTGTGTCCGCAACGGTCAAGTACCAGACGTTTGGGTGGGTTTCCTAGGTACACGTTCAAGTACCGAGACGGTTGGGAGGTTGGTTAGTCTAGGGAGGGTCACAAACGGTCGACAGTACCAACCGGTTGAGTGGTTAGGTCTAGGTAGCAGGCGTCAAAGATCCAAAGCGGGTTTGGGGTGGGTATAGTCTAGGTACACGGACCGTAATACCAACTGGGGGTTTGGGTGGTGTAGTCTATGTACAGACTGGTCCAAGTACCAGACGGGTGGTTAGTTGGTAAGGCTTACGATTATCAAGAAACGATTACAGGTATCAATACAGGTTTTTTATCAAGTACACAATACCAACGGTTGGATAGGTTTGGGATAAGTAAAAAGGCTGCAAGTACCAACTGTTGGGATGTTTCAGTAAAAGAGGTGTACAGGTGTCAAGGTAACCACGGTTTGGATAGGTTTATTACAGGTACAGGGGGTACCAAATGGGGTAGAAAATTGGAACGAACAGAAATACGGGAATAAATATAACGGTTATGGGTGTTGTTACTCCTCCCTACGCAAGCCTTAGCAAAGCCCAAAGCATAGGAAAGCGAGAAGGGGCTGAGGACTGTTAGTGAGGGTGTTTTCAAAGCTTCGTGGGGTAAGGACATGGTGGGCTTGCCCCCTTTACCCCTCCCGTGTGAGGTCACAGGAGTGTGTGTTTGGGGGCTGGGTAAGTACCCGCACCGGTGGTGATTAGGGTAAAAGTCCGAAGGTCCTATAGGGGGGCCTCTTATCCTTCTGCCCCCTGGAACCGAAAGGCAGAAGTCAGGCGCGCTCAGCCGGCCCTGCCCGCAGGAGATGTATATTTCTTTCGCTAAACTCAAATCTTCTTTCCTTGGATTTTGGCTGTTTCCTGTCTGTTTTCCTACAGTTGTCAACAAGGGAGAGAGCGGAATTCATTCAGGCCCCTACGCGCTGGTAATAGGTGCCCACTCTCCGGCTGCAGGGCCAGCCGCCATTTCTTGCGAAAAAAGTGTGTTGCAAGATTTTGTGAAGATGCCAAGCGGCCTAGCAGTGGGAATAAATGTTTTAAACTTTACTAACAATTTACGTTGATTTTTTGATTATTTTTTTTTATCTTATTTGTTTAATAAACGCTGTGGCCTTCCCACTACCCAACATTTATGTTTACCCAGTCTTTATGGAGTGGTTAGATCTGATGTACAGAACGTAAACCAGAACGCGTGCAAGTAAGGTGGTTGTTAGTCTAGGTACAAACCGTCAGTACCAGACGGTTGGGTGGATTTAGCTAGGTCCCGGGCCAGTACCCAGACAGTGTTGGGTGGTTAGTCTAGTTCACGGCGAAGTACTCAAAACGGTTGGGTGGTTAGTCTAGGTACACCGGTCAACGTACCAGGACGGTGGGGGTTGGTTGGTTATGTCTAGGTACACGTCAATACCAGGCGGTTGTGGTTAGTCTAGGTACAGACGGGGTCAAGGTACCGAACGGAATGGAAGGGATTATTATCAAAGTACAAGATCAAGTACCAAACTTTTTGGAATGGATTTATCAAATATACAAGCAAGTACCAAACGGTTGGATGTGTTTATCAAATGTACAAGGTTTTGTCAGTCCAGAACGGTTGGATGGTTTATTAAGGTCAGGGTAGTACCAACACGGTTGGATTGGTTTATTAAGGTACAGACGGCAAGTACCACAATTTAAGGTTTGGTTTGGTGATAATCCCTAACAGTCTCATCTCTAAAACTGTGACATCACTGGTGTGATCTTCCGTGTACTTGACATCACCTGGTGTAAATCCCTGTACTGTGACATCACTGTGATGTGTATTTATCCCGTCGTCACCTGTGTTATGATCTGTACTGTGTCTGTATGCTAGCCCTTACGTGACATCACTGTGTGTATATCCCTGTCTGTGACTCACTGTGTGAATGATCCCTGTACGTGCATCCAAATCACTGTGTGTCTATCCTCTGTACTGCCAGTAACCTTACTGACCTCCTGTGTGTATTTCCTCTGTACTGTGACTCATGTACTATCTGGTTCAATGTGTTATATCCCTGTACTGTTGACATCACTGTGTGTCATTTCTCGGTCTGTGACATCACTGTGTGTATCTCCTATACTGTGTACATCACTGGGTGTATTCATCCCTTGTACTAGTGACATCACTGTGTGAGATCTATCTCCTGTCACTTGTTTACTCACTTGTGGATTTCTGCGGTACTTGTACAATCAACGGTATCCCTGTACTGTGTGTGATATTCCTATTGCTACTGCTTATCCCTGTATGTGACTCACTGTAATGTTACTAGTTATATACTTAATGCCCATTTGCCAGTGACCTACATTTCCGTCCTTGAAATAATGCCACCAAAAATATCCTCCGGTATCAATAGTGGGTGAACTACGAAATGTAGCAATAAAGTGGCTAAAATAATCATGCCACACGTTACAATGTACAAATCAAAGCTCTGTGTACAAAGTTGATGTCAATGATATTGTATCTCCGTGTATTACTGCTCTCTTATGAGCAGTATTATAAATGTTATTTAACCTACAACCCTAAAATCCAATCTATAAGCCCCTCTCGCTCACGTTCCCTGCCCCTCACCCTATTACTGACACTTCGCTTCCTAGGAAATGTAATCATTTTCCATTATCCCCTTCCCATAGAATTTGCTGTGGAGTTTTTATTGATTTACCAGAATCTGATGGTCGAGATATTCATGATAAGCAGGAGTGAGGACTACAGATGGCGGGTGGTGTCACGTCCGTAGCCGCCAATAGTCAGAACCACATTGGGGGGATGTGAACATTTATGGAACCTCTCAATTGAAGGACATCACTAGAAGATTGGGCAAACGTGCGTAAATCCGGCATCAATGCCTCAAATAGGAATGAAAGAGACTTGCACACTATTCCGACGCTCAGAGGATGCATCGACAGTCTCTGCTGCCTGAGTCGAGCTGTCATACATGGTGAATGCCACCCTCCGTCCCCATCCAGAAGTTAGATATCAGTTTTTCTATATAGTAGGTGGACACATCTGACATCGTGTGTGAAGCGACACTATTTTTGAGTTGTCATGTCCCGGTCCTAAATAGCAGGTACCTGCACCCCTGATGCTGCCCCAAGTCCGACACCTTTGCAGAGCAGGTGGGTGCCAGCCGAGGCAGAGAACGCTTAACCCGCCATCACCGGCTACCATGTTAAAGGACCACTACTAACCTTTTGTGTACAATTTCCTTTTGCAGATTTTTTATGTGTCTCTGATGGTTACCTACTACAAACAAGACTGCGTCGTCTGATGCTTTTCCAACCTATTTGGCTACTGATCCCTCTTGAACTATGAATGCGGGGGGGAGGGGTAACGACAGAAATCATGTCATATAGGTGGGGAACTAACCTAAGGAGAGCATAGGAGTTGGGGCAACAGAAAGAGGAAAACAAGTTTGGCCTACAAAAAAGAGAACATTTTTAAAGTCCACTTCAACAAAAAATTCTGATTGTGTTATGGAAAGTTCTACAATCAATTTTCCATGACTTGGATTAAGATAAGGCGCTGAAAGGAATGAGAAAAAGAGAAAAGAGAGAGGCGACGCAGAACAATTCGGAAAAAAGAGGTGAAAGTAGGGGACAGTGAACATGAATGAGGTGTGTGGGACGAATGGAGGGTCAGGACAGCAGGGAGAGATAGGGAGATGTACAAAGAGAGATGAGAAAGGACGTGACGATTGAAAATAAAGGTAGTAAAAAAAGACTAGATTGAAAGGAAAATGGCGCAGGATGCGACTAAAGGAGGGATACGACAATGAATTACGAAGTAACGCGCGGGTAGAGGACAGAGCAGGGAGGTAATAGGCTGGGGGGAGTTACAACCGCTGGCAACTCACACACCATGTGTAAAGACAACATGAGAAGGTTAAATAGTGGTAGGAAGTGCGGAAAGAGAGAGATAAGAGAAGAGGAGGAACCGATTATAAGCCGGAAGTAAAAGGACACTAGGGGATGAGGAAATAGGCAAACACATAGGGTAGGGACATGGGTAGTTGGAAGTAGGGAGTTGAATCGTTGAATGAATCGTAGACGGGAGAAGCAAGGAGTAGTGTCATTCCTCGCTGTATTCTAGATCTCTGCTTGCTGTCAGTCTATAGAAGTAACAATCGATGGTCTGTAGTCACACCACATGAGCACAACTTGTATCTCAGTGATTTTTATTTCACATAGATGCGGGCTTGTCATATCCTATCCTTGTTTCTGTGGATGTCACACCGGTCACACGCTCGTCATATCCTTGTTCATGTGATGTCCCCACAGTGTAACACGTTCGTTAATATCAACAGTGAAATCAGAATGGTTGCTGTTTTATATTAGCTTGGTCACCTTTTGACATCACAGACACGAATAAATGATCCATCACCTGTGTGACATAAAATGACCTGAGATCACAATCTGTGCACCTGTGTGAACCTCACATGACCAGGATATCACAACCGCGCACCCTTTGGTGCATCACATGATCCCAGGATCTAAAGAGCTGCGCACCTGTGTGACATCACATGAACCAGGTATATAGACGAGTCGTACACCTGTGGACTCACATGACATGGATATAATGATGCCGCGCACACCTGTGTGCCCTCACATTATCAGGGATATAAGAGCTGCGCTACCTTTGTGACATCACATGACCAGGGATATAAAGAGTTGTGCAACTGTGTGACATCACATGACTCAGGGATATAACTAGCCGTGGCACCTGTGAGACATCACATGCCAGGGATATAACGAGTTCGTGCACCTGTTGTGACATCACATGACCGGTATACAAAACGCCGCTGTGCCCTTTGTGACATCCATGACCAGGGATATAACGAGCCGGCACTCTGTGTGACATCACATGACAGGGATATAACGAGTCTGCACCTGTTGTGACATCACATCACCATATATCCCACAGTCTTCATTTATTTTTGTTGCAAATAAATGCAAGCCCTTTTCCTTTGAGGACCTAAGCCTGGTAAAGATTTGTTTTTTTACAAACGGCAGACGACCCACATCGTCACTATGGTGGCAGCAGTGGATCAAAAGAAGAAACGATGCAAACACACAGAACAGACAAATCAGTTCAACCATTCACCCCCCACCCTTCAACACAAACCGTGCAACCTGTGTACATCACATGACCCGGGATAACAATGACTGTGCGCCTGTGTGACATCACATGAACCATGATATAATGAGCCTGCACCTGGTGACGTCACCTACCGGGATATAAGGAGCCTGTGCACCGTTGTACATCACATGACCATGGATACATGAGCCGTGCACCTGTGTGGACTTCACATGACAGGGATATAATGAAGCTGTGGCACCTGTGTGACATCACATGACCAGGATACAATGAACTGTGCGCCTGTTGACATCACATTAACCAGATATAATGACCGTGCACCTGTGTGACATCACTAACCCATACAAGGTTCTATTATTCACTGGAGTGAACATAGAAACTTTCTATAGAATGACCGCAACAGAAAGATCTAGGAAACCGTGGAATTGACACAGAAAGTATATCGAAAATTGGTGGAACTTTTCCTTACACAAACAATCAATTATTGCCAAAAGCTGAAAAAACCCTTTACTGAGCGAGAATAAAAGAGAGGGTTGTTATAAGTGAGGGGGCTCTCGACCAGAGGGATGAGATTGGTTTACAGCGTGCCAATAGTCACACACCACAACTTCGATTTAATCTATGTGGCGTGGGGGTGCTGCTAACATTGAGGTGTGCATAGTTAATCATCTTCTTTTCTTTACATAGATTTCCACTAAAAGACGATATGATGGAGTGTTATGGGCGGGGGCCCAGGAGAATGGATGGAAGGAGAATAATGGGAAGAGTACCCCTTATCCGTCTTGGCCTACCTCAAACGATGACAAACAATTAACAGCTACACAATCCATCCCAAAATCAAATCATCTAAACGCTGCCGCATCTGTACATGGAATAAATAGACGTGTAACGGCCGCGTTTCCCATTGTCTGGATGATAATGGCAACAGCCGTGGTGGTGGTACATGTGCACGGCGCATTGTGGCTGATCCGGGTCCTACAAGAAATGTACTCAGCTTACACCGCCAGAATACTACATCCTAGGGAACAGAGAATATACTATTTTTATCATGGGCATTTACTGACAACCCCCACCAGGGTCATCGCGTCTATAGCCCACAGGGTCATTATATGGTTCACTCACAATACACCCTGGGACGTGCAACCACTCTTACACATATGATAGATCGCCTCTATGTAATGGAGAACCTCTATATTGTCCTGCTTAATTACGCCCTTAGCCTCCATGAATGTTAGAATCTTCCTGTATATTACAAGCTTAGATACGCAGCTGAGCTCTCTGTATGGAGGATACCTCTATAATGGCTGCTTAGAACAGCAACTGAGCTCCATGAATGTTAGATGCTTCTGTAATGACAGCTTAAATGACAGCAGGCTGAGCTCTATGTAATGGAGATACCTCTAATGGCTGCTTATATCAGCACTTCGCTCCATAATTTTTAGATGTATCTAAAAAATGGCACTTGATATACAGTAGCTTCTACCCTATGGCCATGTTAGATTCCTCTATTATGGGCACTAGATCCACATCTATCCTTGTCCTTATTAATGGAGATACCGCTATAAAATGGCTGCTTATATACAGTAACTTAGTTCCATGATTTTTGAATGCTTCAATAATGACATCTAGATACCGTAGCTCTACCCTATCATGTTTACTACTTCCTCATTTGGAACTTAGATACATCAGCTCTTCTATGTAAAGGAGATCCCTCTATAATGGCTGCTTAGATCCTCTGCAACTAGCTCCATGAATGTTCGATACCTTTATGATGGCAGCTTAGAGTAGTAGGTTTAAAAAACTACCACTAGGGCATTTTATATTGCTTTTATAATGCGTCTTAGATCAGCACCTCTTCTCTATCTGATATAGTCAACTTAGCACTCCCCATGAATTGTTAGATCCTCTTTAATGGCATCTTAGATACAGTACTCTGCCTCTATCTGTCTCTAAGAAACAAATATCTCTATCTCATTGTGTCAGAGGAGAGAAAGGGGTGTCAGGCCTTGAACACACCACACCCCAATTTCCCTACCTAATAGCCTCACAAACCCAAGTGGTAAGGACACTGGGTCATGGTCGACAACGAACCCTACTCTGACACATAGAGCCAGAAGACGATTCCAAATTATGAACAGATCGGCTAAATGCAGGTCACTCAGTCAGGTTTGGGGTTATCCAATCAGAGTGCATTTAGTGAGTCCAGACAGAATACAGGTTCCCATGTCATGTCGGGGTTCACTGAAGTTGATCAGAGCAGCAATCCAGTGCTCGTCCAGGTTCCCGGAGTGTCGTGCCTGAGGATTTGCCGTTAATAACTCCAGAAATCAGGGCTAGGTACAGGTTTCCATGATTCAGCAATCAGCCCAAGAGTGGTGGCTAGGATACGAATTCAGAACACAAAACAACAGTTGCAGTTACTACAAAGCCAGAGAAAGTATAATCTCAGCCCTGAGTGCAACTGAGGAATGGGGTGTTGGTGTTACTGGTGCCGCCCTCACAGCTGACTGTCTTGAAGTCCCTCCAATCAAACACACCGAACATCTCTCAGAAGCCAACCAGCTTCCACAACCACACTGCTTTCAGCTTAGCCAAGGGAACTCAAGTCGCAAGGCAGCTGTCATCACCACTCCACCGGGAAGCCTCTTAGTGTAAATGACAAGGTACGAGAGGGGTGGTCTGTTACATGGTAAAGTCAGCGTGTCCCATATGTAGGTAACAGATCAGACGGTCAGGCCGCTCCGCACGCTTGGATTGGATATTCCCATTCTTCATACCAGAGTCAAGCCCCTCTGAATGACACCCCATCATCTTTATTCCTGCATGAAACCTTGTGGTAATCCGTACAGAATCCTATTTTTCTATTATTACACGGTGGAGGCTCCAAGTATCAAGCGATTGTAGATAGTACCTTTATATTCACACAGCAGCACAATCCCATATCGTAACGAGGGTTCCGGTAGCTCCGTCTGCCAGACCACCTCCTTAACAATAGGAATTTTTTTATCACTACCTGTAGTTACTGCTAAATGTTATACTGTAGAATATTTGTTAAAGCGACAACTGCAGACATCAGAGGGGGGTCATCATAGGGAAGATCTGGATGATCCCCGTTATTGTGTAGGCCCGATAGAGGAGTCCTGTACAGGTTTCTCATCCCCTTGTATTAGATCCATTAAAAATCCTATAGATAGGGGATAACATCTGATCCTGGGTCCCTTTTCCTTTCCCTGATGGAGAGGTCAGTTTGTTAGTGATAACAGTGGTCCTTAACCACGTAAAACCTGAGAATTGGGTGGTCCTGCAAATTCGTGGTGTCCTTGACCCTTTCTTATCACATATCCTAGTGACTGTTGGGTCATTCTCAGATTTGTGTGATTTTATACTTGTATTGGCGGGTTCATTTTTGATGGGGTTCCCAGCAGTCAGCTCACCACCATCAAATTTTTTATCACATATCCGTGTAATTCGGTTGGGCTCCATTCTCTTGATCGGTGGAGGCCCAGTCGTTCAGACCCTGACCCATTCAGATTCTTATCACACATCACCTTGTGATTTGTAGAGGGTCCTTCTCATGAGTTGGTTGGGTCCTGTCTTGTATCAGTGTCCCAGCAGGTGGGTCACTACTAGAGATGACGCGAGCACTAAATCTCGGTGCTCCGTCTATTCCCTATACGAGCTTTCCCAGACTGCTACAGGTAAGGATCCTATGTATCGAATCAACGAACCCCATAAAGTCAATGGAGACCTAGTCATTTTTTTCAGCAAAGAGACATTAAATAGGACAGTGCATAATAAAACTATCCAGATTTTACTGATGTTTTACTTGTAACGAAAAATTGAAAAACACTATTCTTCCTTTTCAGGTGTTCTGCGCGCTGTCCTTCCCGTAAAGTTTAGGAGATTTCAGAACATCTGACATGAGAACTGGGTTCTTCCTCAATGTTTCTGCCCTTAATTGCTCCTGTAGTCACATTTTGTTAATGTTTTTTTAATTCTATTTCTTTCACTTTGTGCAAGTATGATTAGCGCGTGTCTTCCGTATAAGGTCGGAGATACGCGCGCACAGCTGCAAAGTGCAGAGTGTGTTATTTACATGTGTTCTGCACTTAAATGCTCCTGTGTTTCAATGTTTGTTTATGTTTATTCTATTCTTCACTTGCAGGTGTGCTGCGCGGCTGTCTCGCCGATATGGTTCGGAGATATCGCCGCACAAGCTGCAAAGTGAGAATAGAATTAAAACATTAAAAACATTGAAAACCACTAACATTCTAAGTGCATGGACACATTGAAAGAACACTATTCTTCACATTTCAATCGTTCCGAACATCTCCTAACTTTCGGGACCACGCGCGACCACCTGGAAAGTGAAGAATGTGTTATTTCCAATGTGTTCTTACAAGCAAAACATCAGTAAACATCTGGGTTATTTATTATGTAATAAAAACTGTTCTTTCCCTTATTAATGCTCGATCTCGAGCCGGCGCGAGATACTCGTCCGCTAGTAACGACGCCGGTCCGAGTATGCTAATACTCGACCGAGCAGTATACTCGGACGAGTATACTCGCTCATCTCTAGTCACTCACCTCATCAAGTTGTTTGTCCCTAATCCTGGTGATCAGTGGGTGTCCATTACCCCATTTATCGGTGGGGGCGGGCTTCTTGTGAATGGTGGAGATCTTTATTGTGATTGCTTTTCTCTCTTTTAATATGTGGGGTTCCCACAATTGGACTGATCGATTGTAGTACTCATGATAGTGTATACAGCCAACTTGACTACAACCACCTTTAAGTAAGAGTGTATAAAAAGCGCTGCATGCTACCCGTACCGTACTGTTTTAATATTGGTAGCTGCGCCCCCATTCATTTCAATGGGCAATACGGCTTATCCATTTTACTGCTCTATTGATGCAACATAATCATATTGTGAGCAGACTAATACAATATAGAAGCATGATCCGAATTTGTCATGTATTTCATTCCATGTACGATGAAAAACGTCACTATATACTGAAATACAGGACTGAAGACATCATGGGGCTCATTTACTAAGGGCCCGAATCGCTCATTTTCATTGGGTTTCCCGAAATTCGGTTTTACACGCAATCGGATTGTGGGGCGGCGCCAGGTTGCAGCGACAGAAATTGGGGGCCTGGTCCGTCGGAAAACTCTATTCGGAAAACGGAGAATTAAAAACATCAAATGTATCAACACTTGACACGCACTTACATGCCCAGGAATAGGATGGTGAACCCGTGCGGACCTCGGTGCAGCAGCGACACCTGGTGGACATCTGGGCGCCCGACCTTAGTGATCGCAACAGAACCCGAACCTCCGTCAGAGAACGCGCCCCTGTATCTGAGAGGACCGGGCAAGTAATGTGCCCCACATATTTTGTTGAAATTCGGCAAATTGGAATCATCATTCTGTCTCAGGGGTAGCTATTGTTGCAGTGCTGGAAATTTTGTGTACCCCTAGGATGAATCTATACAACTTTAAATCGAGATTACTTGGTGTTTTATTAGCTAACATGCAACTGATAGGTATAAAAAACACATTGAGTGAATTATGTAAGTGCCCAGAATGCGTCCTAGGGCCCACAATTGCTTGGATGTCCTCATACTCTGCCCAGTTGGCCTTGATTGATGCCTCCACTACTTGTCTTACATATCACCCATACGCTCTACCTTACACGCTAAGGTGATGCCATCGAACACATGGAGCCAAAACATCTCCCCATCCCAATTGAGCTTAAGGGTGGTGGCCATTTTTACCTCATGTATTTGTATGTGACTAATGAGGTATTTACAATTACACTCAGTATAGTTCTGAATGCCACTCTTCTTGATATGTAAAGAGAACCCTACGATTGTATTTTACCTCATCGGCCTGGAGATTCTGACCATAAATGTGTCCGCAGGTGGAGGGTCCTGGGTGATCTCTTCGTCCATCGAACGATCGTGTTTCAGGACTGATAGAAGATTTATGAATATAAGATGAGGTCTTCACACAGAAGACAGATCCCATGAACCTCCATCGGTAGCCATTTTATGGACAGGCAGAGATCACATGACCCACCATTTGCGGCCATTTTACTGGACAGGCTGTGCATCATATCATATTGTGAGCAAGACGTAAAAAAATATAGAGCATTTCCGAATTTTCATGTATTTCAGTTCATGTACGGATGAAAGACGTCACATATATACTGAAATACAGGACTGAAGACATCATGGGGCTCGGGGGGAAGAGAAGGAGAAAAGGGGGAGGGAGGGGGGGAGAGGAAAGGGGGAAGTAGAGGAAAGAAGGAGAAAAATAGGGGGAAAGAAGAGGAGGGGGGGGGGGAGGAGGAAAAAGGAAAAGAAGAGGGGGAAGAAAAGGAGGTGGTAGGAGAGAAGAGAAGGGAAAGGGAAGGGGAGAAAAAGGGGAGGAGAGAGAAGAAAAGAGAAAAGGAGGAACAGGAAAGGAGAAGGGGGAAGGGGAAAGAGGGGAGGAGAAGAAAAGAAAGGGGGGAGGAAAGGAAAAAGGGGAGAAGAAAAGAAAATGGGGGAGAAGAGGAAGAGAGGAAAGGGAAGAGGGGGAAGAAAAAGGGAGGAAAGAGAAAGGGGGATGGGGACGATGGAGGGGGAGGGGGGAGGAAAGAAAGAGAGGAGGAGGGTAGGAAGATGAAAGAAGGGAGAAAGAAAATGAACTACTGTTTAGCTCAAATTACTACTGTCTTATCATTTTACTTTATATTTTCTTTGAGTTATCGCTTTTTGGATTAAATTATGATTTTCTTGATTATTTCCTTAAAAAATTCTAAATTCCTCTTATAAACTGACCTCAGTGGCAGAACTTGACCTTGGATGTAGACTCAAAACTACAAATGGGCACCTCCAAAAATAGGCCTACTATCCACTCCTGTGCTACCCTAAAATTTTGCTCAAAACTCCACGATGCACCCCCGTTAAACAGTGATTTCCCTACTGGCGTCTGGGAGTGGGTGCCCAAAAAACTATTGTAGAGGCACTCTGCTCACGCCCTATTATACTCGAACTATGTTGAATGAGAAAATCCATTTACTCTAGGACTTGTCCCTTTCTTTTTTTTTTGTGGTTTTCTTTTTCACGTCACCGAAATCCAGAACGGTTTTGATTCCATGTACAGAGCTGTTGGGGCTTGTTTTTTGACAAACAATTGGTACTGTCACGTGACGACCTACTATCCATCCTTGGTACTGTGAATATTCAAAAACTTTCCAAGTGCAAGAGAATTGGGAAAACTACATTTGCCTTCCCATTGTTGTTGGTTGTTGCTTTTAGGAATGGCTTTCACTTACGCGCCGAGTTAAAACTGTCCTGAGCTGGGACTCACCTTCCGCACCGTTATGCTGTGTTGGGAATCAAGCAAATCGGAGTCCAAATGATACAGGTTGTTGCGTCCAGTACATTATAAAAAAATGAAACGTCTGTACATAAAAAAAGCTTTCTTTGTGTGTTTTCCTTCTTCTTGTTCTTCATTTTTGGCTTCTCTGGTGCATCCGTAGTACAGCCGCAATAGGTGCTAACCCCAAGCAGGTTTTTTCAATTAGGTGTTTGCTGTCATTTAAGCAAACCCCCGATTGTAGTGAGAGGGCTCAGTCCTGTGTTCCCTTCCATACACATTAATCATGTGGGATGTACTTTGACCGCACTTGGTTCTTATTCCTGTCTGTGACATTCTGTGTTATTAATCCCCGTACGGTGACACACTGTGTGTAATCCCGGTACGTGACATCACTGTTTTGTATTATCACTTTACTGTTTCCCATCACTTTGGGTATGTCCCGGTACGTGCATCACTGTGTGTATTATATCCCTGTACTGTGACATCACTGTTGTATTATACTGTACTGCTTGGACTCACTGTTTGTATTACCCTGTACTGTGACATCAACTGTGTGTATGAATCTCTGTACTCTGTGACATCACTGTGTTGTAATTGATCTCTGTACTGTGACATCCTGTGTGTATTAATCCTGTACTTGACATCATGTGGTATTAATCTCTGTACTGCTGTGACATCACTGTGTGTTGATCCCTGTACGTACATCACTTGTGTGTATGATCCCTGTACGGTGACATCACTGTTTTATGATCCCTGTACTTTGACATCACTGTGTGTATGATCCTGTACTGTGACCTCACTGTGTGTATGATCCCTGTACTAGTGACATCAATCACTGTGTGTAAATGCTCCCTGTACGTGCATCAACTGTTTGTCTTATACCTGTACTGTGACATCAACTGTGTGTATGATCCCTGTACTGTGACAACACTGTGTTTATGATCCCTGTACTGTGACATCACTGTGTGTATGATCCTGTACTGTGTTACATCACTGTGTGTATGATCCCTGTATTGTGACATCCCATCACTGTGTGTATGATCCCTTACTGTGCCTCACTGTGTTTATGATTCCCACTGTACTGTGCATCACTGTTGTATGTCCCTGTACACTGTTGACATCACTGTGTGTATGATCCCTGTACTGTGACATACAACTGTGTGTATGATCCCTTTACTGTTACTCACTGTGTGTATGACCCTGTACTGTGACATCACTGTGTGTAGATCCCTGTACTGTGACATCACTGTGGTATACCCTGTACTGCTCTGTGACATCACTTGTGTATTAATCTCTGTACTTTGACAAATCACACTGTGTGTATTTCCCTGTACTGGACTCACTGTGTGTATAGCAGCCCCCAAGGCAAACTACGAAGGGGCTGAGGACTGTAGGGTTGGTTTCAAGCCTTCTGGTTAGGGCTGTTGGGCTTGCCCTTTCACTCTCCTACCCGTGTTAGGTCACAGGAGTTGGTGTTTGGGGGGGGCGCCTGTAATACCCGCCCGGTGGTTTTATATAGTCCGAAGCACGTGTGGGGGCCTCTTCTCCTTCTGCCTCCCTGGACCGAGAGGCGAGAAGTCAGAGACACCTCCTGGCAAATACCCAGCATGCTTCCCCTAGAAAACAGTAATCCAGCAAGTGGTCCTGGATGGTTCACCATGCTGGATACCCTCCTCAGCGCACTGCTGTGGGGTCGGTTCAAGAAGCGGAACGTCCTGAGATGACACCCAGCTCCCGGGACGAAACCCCGCTGTCACGGTGGCTTTCACCTTCCCACCCTGGAGGGTACCGCACCACCCCCGCGCCGGCGGCCCGCCACCCCTGTCCCCACCACCCACCCCTGCTCCTTAACCTCCTCCAACTGGGCAGCTGGATGAAGATAGAGGAGGGATTCCTGAGGATATCATCACCTGCACCAGCCAGGAATCGTCGGCCCGGCCGAATAAAATGGCGTCGCTGGACCCACCGTGGGACGCTGGCTGGCACTGGAGGATCTTCTTGGGACCCTGCTTTGAAACCACCATGGTAAGTGGTTTGCATCTTCTGCCCTGCCCGCACACTGCTGCCCACTCCCCGCCTTCATCTCAGCGCTCTGTCCCTCTCCCCGGCCCTGCACCTCCCAGCGCTTGCTGCCCCTCCCCTGCTCTGCAAACCCCACCGCTGCTTTCTGCTCCCCCCGCTGCCCCGCTCCACAGCGCTGCAACCCCCCGCTCCCAGCGCTGCACCCCCGCCGCTCCCCAGCGCTGGGCCCCCCCGACCGCCGCCTCGCCCAGCCCCCTTCACATACCTCCATGCCGCGGCCTAAGCAGCTCCTGCACTGCAGCGTTGCCTCTCCCGAGCACCCGACCGTAGGCGACCCCTCCACCTCCGCGGCGCCCCGCATCCCGCCCCCCCACCCCCCACCCGAAGACCGCAACCGCCACCTTACCTCCGGCGCTGCGGCCCTCCCATCCCGCAGTCCGGCCACTCTCCGGTTCTGTCTCTTTCACAAGCACCGGGCTCCCTCCTCTCTAAAAGCGATCCTCCTCCTGCTCCCGTCTCCTGCTCATGCGTGGCCGGCCTCCCACCATCCATACCAGCAACTCACCAACCCCCTCGTCGCTTTGCGTAGCTCAGGCCCCCACTTCGGCCGCCGTAGGCCCTGGCCTTCCGGTAGGCCTTCCGGGCATAACTCCCTCAATACCCCGGGCACGCCCACAGCCCTCGTTCCAATAACCTTATGCAACCCCCGGGCCCCGCTAACCAGACCTTTCGCCTCGTCCCCTGCAGTCGGCCTACTCCTAGGCCTGGGGCCCTACTCCCCACCATCCCCGGCACATCCCAGGCCTCGGGCCCTACTCTACTCCCATCCAGCTCCAGGCCCCATCCCGGCCTCGTGCCTACCTCTCCCAGCCTTCAGGGCCCCATCCCAGCCTCGGGCCTACCCTCAGGCCAGCCCCATGCCCCTCCGGCCTACCCCACAGCCAGCCCCAGCCCCATCCCAGCCTGGGCTACTCCTCAGCCAGCCCCGCCCCCCAGGCCCCACTCCCATGCCCGGGCCTCTCTTTCCCCAGCCAGCCCCAGGCCCAACCCCCCCCCCCCCCGTCTCACAGCCAACACGGCAGCTAAGCTGCTTCCGGATCCCTGGCCGCTCCCCTTCCCTCCTCCCTCCTATTGCCCGGTCCTCTCTGCATACCTTGATGCGGTAAGACCTCTATGCCAGGGCACCCAGACACAGACCACAGATCCTCGTACTACAAAGCAGCAAACTCCACTCCAGAGGCCATACCAGCAGTTGGGCTGCCGATACTGGCTCTGAGCTCCTCCACCAGACCGCAGGCTGCCATCATCATCACACGGATGGCGACGCCGCTGACAATACTACAAAACAGCCCATCGTCACCGGGTTCCACAGTGTGCCGCGATGGCGGCGCACTGCACAACAAACCGCACCGTCACCGAGACTCCCGACAACAGCCGCAGAGACTCCCCTCCCCGCCACAAGCTCTCTCCAGCGTACATCAGAGCAGTCCACAACTCGCCCATTAACCGAAACTCTCTAACAGCCACCAGCAGTCCGAGGTCATTCCCGGCCTGGGCAGCCAGGCTCTCAAGCTCCACCTCACTGTTCTCTGACAAAAACGTCAGCACCCACCTCAACGCATCACTCTCAGCTTCCGAACATCACCAACCAACCTCTGAACAAGCCACAGTCTTCTCATCAGGACAACGGCGCACCCCAGCCCACCCATAGAAGACTTCATATCTCGTTGAGTTCAGTGGCCTCCCCTCGGGTCGGGGCCATTACCTCCTCACCCAGCCCGAGGTCTCACTCACGGTCCTTACCACCTCCTCACACAGAACAACAGAGGTCATCACGTCCATTACCCATCCTCACACAAGAACACAGCGGTCATTCACTTCCATTCTCAAATCACACACTAACAGAGGTCATCACGCCTATTAATCTCATCACACAAGAACACAGAGGTCATCACAACAAGAAACGAGGGCTCACGTCCATTAGATCACTACTCCATACAATTATAAGGCGTCAGGATACACCTGTGGGCTTAGGGAATTTGGCTAACGCAGGACGGGTAACACATTTAGGGACTCAGTGCTCAGGGGCTGCGCGATCCCCGCCAGGATCCGGGTCCGTCCCGCTGTACACACTGAGCATGCGCGCATCTCATCTGTATACATTGTGGGCGGTGTGAAATAGCGTAACAAGCGAGCATGGATCGCTTGATCAGCTTACCTGTAAGAAGTAAAAAAAAAAAACTAAAAAACAAAAATAAAATACTAAATACAAATAAAACAAAACATTTTTTAATAAAAAGAAATTAAGTGAATAAGTTTAAGGAAGTCCGGAACCAAAATTGACCAATTTTCTTTCACAAACCATACATTCGAGAGAGCAGTTATAAGTCTCATCCCATACATTCAAGATTTAATAAAATCACATTCAATAAGCTAATGCCCACTATCATGAAGCAGGGAATTTATGGCTCAGTTGGTTGAGGCGCTGTGTCATTATTGTTTATGGACACTGCGGGTTCTAGTTCCAACCCCAGTTTGAATAAATGTTTATTTAGTAAAGTGCAATCGCATTGTCGCAATAAATATAGCCCTTATATTGTCCAAATTGCAAAAAGCAAAATTACATAAATAATTTGACATTTAAGTTGTTAGGCAATAAAAAGTACATGCATAATCCGCTGTGAATGTCACACTTCCCTCTATGCCCTGGCGTGTGCCACGTACAGCAGTCACCACCACATATGGGGGGGGAGTGATACGCGGGAGAGCCGTGGGGATCAAATTTGTGGCTCGTTTTGAAATTTTATCCACTTATAATTTGTACAATTTTGAAAAAGACACATTAATTAGCTTACCAAAATATGTACTTTCATCACAATGTATCCGATTTTTGTTTAAAACCCTGTAAAACATTTAAGTTTCTATAATGGGATAATTTTATGGGATTTACTTGTTATTTTAGGCCCGTCTCAAAGTGACTTGCAACCAGATCAGGTCCCTCAGGTTTTTTTATCCTAACAAAAATACGAGCATGCTAAAAACCACAGAGAAATAATAAACCATTCGGTTGAATGTTATTATTAAGTTTTTTTGTGCGGTGATGGCTGGTGTTGATGGTAAAATAGAACATTTTGAATTTTGAAAAATCGAGAATTTTTTCCCATTTTTCACCAAATATCTGATTTTCTCATAAATAGGAATCAAAACATAACACCAAAATTTTTCAACTAACAATGAATACAAAGTTTCACGAGAAAATATTTTAAAATCAGTATAAATACCCACTTATAGAGTGACAGAAAAAAACAGGCATATGTGGAACAATGGCCCGTGTAGGGAGATGAAAAGTGGCTTCTGCGTTAAGGGGTTATGTCAGTGTTTGGATAATCCTGGGCAGCCAAAAGGCACTTCTCCCCCATCCACTGCATCAGGATAGCCACCAGCCCACCGCAATGTTGGTTACAATGCGGCAGTTTTAATTTCGTTCAATCCATTATTAGCACTGGATAAGGCGGGAAAGAGGTCCCCTGTAGGAACGGGGCCGTCCGCCTATAAGAACCTGGGCCAGGCTTACTCCCAAAAAGGGAGGCCACGGAAAGGGTTCGATTAAAGTCTCCACCCGTCTTTTCCGCCCAGGGAAACCCAATACAGTACCTGATGTAGGCGGCTATATGGATGTAATTGATGCGGACGGTTACGTACTCATCCTTTAAAAGGCGAGAAGGCGGGATACGACTTAGTTTGCAGAGAAGAGATGGCAGTGGTTCCAAAACTTCCATACTAGTTGCAGACTTTGCTGGATTGTCGGTCCCTAGGTATGTTTGGGTAATGCAGCTACCTTAGGGGGGTGGCTGGTAGAGGAATCACTGGGTTGCGTAAAAAGTCACATCCCACCCCTGATAACTAGTCCCAATTGCAGGAATCTCATCGCACCCCCGGGGAGGAACAGGCCCTTTTCATGGGAATCTTGTGGGTTTGCAGGTAATGTCTTTCGAGTAGGACCTGGGGGTCAAGGCATCCTATTCACAGCTGCTTTACAGAGATGGAAGGAAGTCCTATTAGGAAAAATCAAAAAATCACAATGGTGTCCCGTAGGGAGAGTGGCGAATATAGGCATGCAGAATGCGCAGAGGATACCCGCGCATCATCTGTAGGTGTATGGGCCGGACGGGATCCATGCATGCAATTCCATGAGGTGAAATATTTTTCGAATATTTTCCTTCTCGGAGGGGCGACTGCAACGTAGGATGCTGAGAGTCCAGGGTGGCCTTGGTCCGTGTGGGGGAAGGGAGATCGCGGGCGCGGAGGAAATAGGAGGAAGAGAGCTGGCTGCTCTTGGTGCGGAAGTATACACATGGCCGTAAGAGAGCGCGTGGATAGTGCGCCACATGCCTGCGAGCGTGACGCAGGGCCAAGCCACGTTTCGGTGGAAGCAGTTGGTGATTCACGAGTTATTGACAGATGCCAGCGTGGCCTAAGCATTTGGAATGTAATTGTCAATTGTATAACGTTATTATAAGAATTTTATCTTAGTTGGTAAAAACCTGGATGGCCGATTCCACATTACGCCTAACATTTTGTAAGTATCTTTTCCGGAATCCAGATCTGTTTATTGGGTGGTAGTCTGAGGTCTACACGAGGTTGTGTTGCCGTACAACGGTCAAGTACCAGACGGTTTGGGTGGTTGTCCTAGGTACAACGGTCAAGTACCGAGACGGTTGGGGTTGGTTAAGTCTAGGGGGTCACAAGCGGTCGAAGTACCAGACCGGTTGAATGTGGTTAGGTCTAGGTAAGCAGGCTCACAAGTATCAAAGCCGTGTTTGGGGTGGTTAGTCTAGGTACCGGAAACCGTCAAGTACCAGTGCGGTTATGGTGGTGTAGTCTAGTACAGAACGTCAAGTACCAGCGGGTAGTCGGAAGGGTTGTTATCAAATGACAGGTCTATCAAGACAGTTATTACAAGTACAGCAAACCCGGTTGGATAGGTTTTGGGCAAAGTGAAAATCAAGGACTGATCAAGTACCAACTGTTGGGATGTATTCAGTAAAAGCAAAGGTGGTACCAGGTGTCAAGTACCAAACGGTTTGATGGTTTAATTAGGTACAGGGGAGTACCAAAAGGGGGTAGGTAAAGAATTACAGCAGAAATAAGGGAATAAAGAATATGTGTTAATGGGTAAATGTGTGTAGCGTCCTACCCTACGACCTCAAGCCCAAAGCATAGAGAAAAAGCGAGAGGGGCTGGAGGACTGTAGAGAGGGATAGTTTCAAAGCCTTCTGGGTAAAGGCACTGGTGGGGCTTGCCCCTTTACCGCTCCCTGTGAGGCACAGGAGGTTGTGTTTGGGGGCTGGTAAGTCCCGGCAAACGCGGTGGTGTTAGGGTAAAGTCCGAAGGCACTATGGGTGGCCTCTTATCCTTCCTGCCCCCTGACACCGAAAAGGCGAGAAGTCAGGGCCGCTCAGCCAGGCCCTGCCCGCCAGGAATGTATATTGTCTTTCTAACTATCATCTTCTTATCCTTGGTTTATAGGATCTGTTTCCTTCTGTTTTCCCTCAGTGTGTCAACAAGGCGAGAGGCGGAAGTCGAATTAACAGGCCCTAAGTCCTGGTAATAGGTGCCCACTCCGGCTGCAGGGACGCAGCCGCCATTTCTGGCGAAAAAGTTGTTTCAAGATTTTGAAGATGCCAAGCGGGCCTAGCAAGTTGGAAATGTTTTAAACTTTATACACTTTAAGTCTGGATTTTTTTTATTTATTTTTTTTATACTTAATCTTGTTTATAAACGCTGTGCCTTCCCACCTACCCAAACATTTATTTAACCCAGTCGTTTATGGGTGGTTAAGATCGCTATGGTACGAGAACGAAGTACAGAACACGCGTGCAGTCGCGGGTTGTATAGTCTACGGATACAACGTTCAGTACCAGAAGTTGGGTGGATTAGCCTAGGTACACGGGCAGTACCGACAGTTGGGTGTTTAGTCTAGTCACGGCAAGTACCAAACGGTTGGGTGGTTAGTCTAGGTACAACGGTCACGTACCAGACGGTGAGGGTTGGTGTGGTTAGTCTAGGTACACGTGTCAATACCAGGCGGTTGGTGGTTAGTCTAGGTACAGACAGGCTCAAGGTAACCGAACGGAAATGGAAGGGGATTTATCAAAGTACAAGATCAAGTACCAAACTTTTGGAATGGATTTAATCAAATATCAAGCAAGTCCAAACGGTTGGATGGTTTATCAAAGTACAAGGTTTCAGTCCAGACGGTTGATGGTTGTTATATAAGGTCAGGTCAGTACCAACGGTTGGATTGTTTATTAGGTACAGACAGGGGCAAGTACCACAATTTAAGGTTTGGGTTTGTGTAATCTCCTAACAGTCTAAATCTCTAAAACTGTGACAAGTCACTGGTGTGATTTCCTTACTTGACATCACCTGTGTGTATTGAATCCCTGTACTGTGACATCACTGTTGTGTCTATAATTATCCCTAGTGCATCCTGTGTTAATACGTACTGTGATCTTATGCTAGGACCAACTTACTGTGACCATCACTGTGTGTATGATCCCTTTCTGTGACTCACTAGTTGTGTAAATGATCCCTGTACGTGACGACCAAAATCACTGTGTGATTATCCCTGTACTGTACGTGTATCCTGACTGACTCAGTGTGATATTTCTCTGTACTGTGACATGGTATATCTCACTGTTCCAGTGTGATTATCCCTGTACGTGACATCACTGTGTGTCATTATCTGGTCTGTGACATCACTGTGTTATCCTCCTGTACTGTGACATCACTGGGTTATTCACCCTTTACTAGTGACATCACTGATGTGTAGTTATCCCTCTGTACTGTTTACATCACTGTGTGGCATCTGCGGTATTGACAATCACTACCGTAACTGTTGTGTGATAACCTTACTTTACTACTGTTGTTATCCTGTACTTGCTCACTGAGTTACTAGTTATATACTTGAACTGCCCATTTGCCAGTGACCTACATTTGGCCTTGAAATAGCCACCAAAAAATATCCTCCGGTCAATAGTGGGTGAAATACACAATGTAGCAATAAAGTGCTAAAATAATCATGCCACACGTTACATGTACAAATCAAAGCTCTGTGTACAAAGTTGTGTCAATGATAGTTTGTATCTCCGTGTATTACTGCTCTCTCTATGAGCAGTATTATAAATGTTATTAACCTACACCCTGAAATCCAATCTATAAGCCCCTCTCGCTCACGTTCCCTGCCCCTCACCCTATTACTGACACTCGCTTCCTAGGCAAATGAATCATTTTCCATGATCCCCGTTTCCCATAAATTGCTGTGGAGTTTTTATTATTGATTTACCAGAATCTGTGGTCCGAGATATTCAAGATAGCAGGAGTGAGGACACAGATGGCGGGTGTGTCACGTCCGTAAGCCGCCAATAGTCATAACCACTTGGGTGGGTGTGACTTTATGGAACCTCTAATTTGAAGACATCACTAGAAGATTGGGCAAACGTTCTAAATCCGGCATAAAGCCTCAAATAGGAATGAAGAGACTTTGCCATATTCCCGCTCAGGGATGCATCATAAGTCTCTGCTGCCCTGAGCGAGCTGTCTAATGGTGTGCCCCCTCCCGACCCCATCCAGAAGTTAATATCGTTATTTCTATATAGTAGGTGACACTACTGACATCGGGTGTGAAGGGACACTAATTTTTAGTTGTCATGTCCCGGTCCTAAATAGCAGGTACTGCACCCCTGATGCGCCGCCAAAGCCGACACCTTGCAGCCAGGGGGTGCCAAGCCGAGGGAAGAACGCTTAACCCGCCATCAGCCGGCTCCCATGTTAAGGACCATACTAACCTTTTGTGTACAAATTCCTTTGTCAGAGTTTTTTTTGTGTCTCGATGGTTACCTACTACAAACAAGACGTGCGGCGTTGATGCTTTTCCAGACCTATTTGGACTACGTGATCCCTACTTGAACTATGAATGCGGGGGGGAAGGGGTAACGACAGAAATCATGTCATAAGGTGGGAACTACCTAAGGAGAGCATAAGTTGTGGGCAACAGAAAAGGAAACAAGTTTGGCCTACAAAAAAGAGAACATTTTTAAAGTCCACTTCAACGAATAAAATTCTGATTGTGTTATGGAAAGTTCTACATCAATTTTCCATGACTTGGATTAAGATAAGGCGCTGAAAGGAATGAGAAAAAGAGAAAAGAGAGAGGCGACGCAGAACAATTCGGAAAAAAGAGGTGAAAGTAGGGGACAGTGAACATGAATGAGGTGTGTGGGACGAATGGAGGGTCAGGACAGCAGGGAGAGATAGGGAGATGTACAAAGAGAGATGAGAAAGGACGTGACGATTGAAAATAAAGGTAGTAAAAAAAGACTAGATTGAAAGGAAAATGGCGCAGGATGCGACTAAAGGAGGGATACGACAATGAATTACGAAGTAACGCGCGGGTAGAGGACAGAGCAGGGAGGTAATAGGCTGGGGGGAGTTACAACCGCTGGCAACTCACACACCATGTGTAAAGACAACATGAGAAGGTTAAATAGTGGTAGGAAGTGCGGAAAGAGAGAGATAAGAGAAGAGGAGGAACCGATTATAAGCCGGAAGTAAAAGGACACTAGGGGATGAGGAAATAGGCAAACACATAGGGTAGGGACATGGGTAGTTGGAAGTAGGGAGTTGAATCGTTGAATGAATCGTAGACGGGAGAAGCAAGGAGTAGTGTCATTCCTCGCTGTATTCTAGATCTCTGCTTGCTGTCAGTCTATAGAAGTAACAATCGATGGTCTGTAGTCACACCACATGAGCACAACTTGTATCTCAGTGATTTTTATTTCACATAGATGCGGGCTTGTCATATCCTATCCTTGTTTCTGTGGATGTCACACCGGTCACACGCTCGTCATATCCTTGTTCATGTGATGTCCCCACAGTGTAACACGTTCGTTAATATCAACAGTGAAATCAGAATGGTTGCTGTTTTATATTAGCTTGGTCACCTTTTGACATCACAGACACGAATAAATGATCCATCACCTGTGTGACATAAAATGACCTGAGATCACAATCTGTGCACCTGTGTGAACCTCACATGACCAGGATATCACAACCGCGCACCCTTTGGTGCATCACATGATCCCAGGATCTAAAGAGCTGCGCACCTGTGTGACATCACATGAACCAGGTATATAGACGAGTCGTACACCTGTGGACTCACATGACATGGATATAATGATGCCGCGCACACCTGTGTGCCCTCACATTATCAGGGATATAAGAGCTGCGCTACCTTTGTGACATCACATGACCAGGGATATAAAGAGTTGTGCAACTGTGTGACATCACATGACTCAGGGATATAACTAGCCGTGGCACCTGTGAGACATCACATGCCAGGGATATAACGAGTTCGTGCACCTGTTGTGACATCACATGACCGGTATACAAAACGCCGCTGTGCCCTTTGTGACATCCATGACCAGGGATATAACGAGCCGGCACTCTGTGTGACATCACATGACAGGGATATAACGAGTCTGCACCTGTTGTGACATCACATCACCATATATCCCACAGTCTTCATTTATTTTTGTTGCAAATAAATGCAAGCCCTTTTCCTTTGAGGACCTAAGCCTGGTAAAGATTTGTTTTTTTACAAACGGCAGACGACCCACATCGTCACTATGGTGGCAGCAGTGGATCAAAAGAAGAAACGATGCAAACACACAGAACAGACAAATCAGTTCAACCATTCACCCCCCACCCTTCAACACAAACCGTGCAACCTGTGTACATCACATGACCCGGGATAACAATGACTGTGCGCCTGTGTGACATCACATGAACCATGATATAATGAGCCTGCACCTGGTGACGTCACCTACCGGGATATAAGGAGCCTGTGCACCGTTGTACATCACATGACCATGGATACATGAGCCGTGCACCTGTGTGGACTTCACATGACAGGGATATAATGAAGCTGTGGCACCTGTGTGACATCACATGACCAGGATACAATGAACTGTGCGCCTGTTGACATCACATTAACCAGATATAATGACCGTGCACCTGTGTGACATCACTAACCCATACAAGGTTCTATTATTCACTGGAGTGAACATAGAAACTTTCTATAGAATGACCGCAACAGAAAGATCTAGGAAACCGTGGAATTGACACAGAAAGTATATCGAAAATTGGTGGAACTTTTCCTTACACAAACAATCAATTATTGCCAAAAGCTGAAAAAACCCTTTACTGAGCGAGAATAAAAGAGAGGGTTGTTATAAGTGAGGGGGCTCTCGACCAGAGGGATGAGATTGGTTTACAGCGTGCCAATAGTCACACACCACAACTTCGATTTAATCTATGTGGCGTGGGGGTGCTGCTAACATTGAGGTGTGCATAGTTAATCATCTTCTTTTCTTTACATAGATTTCCACTAAAAGACGATATGATGGAGTGTTATGGGCGGGGGCCCAGGAGAATGGATGGAAGGAGAATAATGGGAAGAGTACCCCTTATCCGTCTTGGCCTACCTCAAACGATGACAAACAATTAACAGCTACACAATCCATCCCAAAATCAAATCATCTAAACGCTGCCGCATCTGTACATGGAATAAATAGACGTGTAACGGCCGCGTTTCCCATTGTCTGGATGATAATGGCAACAGCCGTGGTGGTGGTACATGTGCACGGCGCATTGTGGCTGATCCGGGTCCTACAAGAAATGTACTCAGCTTACACCGCCAGAATACTACATCCTAGGGAACAGAGAATATACTATTTTTATCATGGGCATTTACTGACAACCCCCACCAGGGTCATCGCGTCTATAGCCCACAGGGTCATTATATGGTTCACTCACAATACACCCTGGGACGTGCAACCACTCTTACACATATGATAGATCGCCTCTATGTAATGGAGAACCTCTATATTGTCCTGCTTAATTACGCCCTTAGCCTCCATGAATGTTAGAATCTTCCTGTATATTACAAGCTTAGATACGCAGCTGAGCTCTCTGTATGGAGGATACCTCTATAATGGCTGCTTAGAACAGCAACTGAGCTCCATGAATGTTAGATGCTTCTGTAATGACAGCTTAAATGACAGCAGGCTGAGCTCTATGTAATGGAGATACCTCTAATGGCTGCTTATATCAGCACTTCGCTCCATAATTTTTAGATGTATCTAAAAAATGGCACTTGATATACAGTAGCTTCTACCCTATGGCCATGTTAGATTCCTCTATTATGGGCACTAGATCCACATCTATCCTTGTCCTTATTAATGGAGATACCGCTATAAAATGGCTGCTTATATACAGTAACTTAGTTCCATGATTTTTGAATGCTTCAATAATGACATCTAGATACCGTAGCTCTACCCTATCATGTTTACTACTTCCTCATTTGGAACTTAGATACATCAGCTCTTCTATGTAAAGGAGATCCCTCTATAATGGCTGCTTAGATCCTCTGCAACTAGCTCCATGAATGTTCGATACCTTTATGATGGCAGCTTAGAGTAGTAGGTTTAAAAAACTACCACTAGGGCATTTTATATTGCTTTTATAATGCGTCTTAGATCAGCACCTCTTCTCTATCTGATATAGTCAACTTAGCACTCCCCATGAATTGTTAGATCCTCTTTAATGGCATCTTAGATACAGTACTCTGCCTCTATCTGTCTCTAAGAAACAAATATCTCTATCTCATTGTGTCAGAGGAGAGAAAGGGGTGTCAGGCCTTGAACACACCACACCCCAATTTCCCTACCTAATAGCCTCACAAACCCAAGTGGTAAGGACACTGGGTCATGGTCGACAACGAACCCTACTCTGACACATAGAGCCAGAAGACGATTCCAAATTATGAACAGATCGGCTAAATGCAGGTCACTCAGTCAGGTTTGGGGTTATCCAATCAGAGTGCATTTAGTGAGTCCAGACAGAATACAGGTTCCCATGTCATGTCGGGGTTCACTGAAGTTGATCAGAGCAGCAATCCAGTGCTCGTCCAGGTTCCCGGAGTGTCGTGCCTGAGGATTTGCCGTTAATAACTCCAGAAATCAGGGCTAGGTACAGGTTTCCATGATTCAGCAATCAGCCCAAGAGTGGTGGCTAGGATACGAATTCAGAACACAAAACAACAGTTGCAGTTACTACAAAGCCAGAGAAAGTATAATCTCAGCCCTGAGTGCAACTGAGGAATGGGGTGTTGGTGTTACTGGTGCCGCCCTCACAGCTGACTGTCTTGAAGTCCCTCCAATCAAACACACCGAACATCTCTCAGAAGCCAACCAGCTTCCACAACCACACTGCTTTCAGCTTAGCCAAGGGAACTCAAGTCGCAAGGCAGCTGTCATCACCACTCCACCGGGAAGCCTCTTAGTGTAAATGACAAGGTACGAGAGGGGTGGTCTGTTACATGGTAAAGTCAGCGTGTCCCATATGTAGGTAACAGATCAGACGGTCAGGCCGCTCCGCACGCTTGGATTGGATATTCCCATTCTTCATACCAGAGTCAAGCCCCTCTGAATGACACCCCATCATCTTTATTCCTGCATGAAACCTTGTGGTAATCCGTACAGAATCCTATTTTTCTATTATTACACGGTGGAGGCTCCAAGTATCAAGCGATTGTAGATAGTACCTTTATATTCACACAGCAGCACAATCCCATATCGTAACGAGGGTTCCGGTAGCTCCGTCTGCCAGACCACCTCCTTAACAATAGGAATTTTTTTATCACTACCTGTAGTTACTGCTAAATGTTATACTGTAGAATATTTGTTAAAGCGACAACTGCAGACATCAGAGGGGGGTCATCATAGGGAAGATCTGGATGATCCCCGTTATTGTGTAGGCCCGATAGAGGAGTCCTGTACAGGTTTCTCATCCCCTTGTATTAGATCCATTAAAAATCCTATAGATAGGGGATAACATCTGATCCTGGGTCCCTTTTCCTTTCCCTGATGGAGAGGTCAGTTTGTTAGTGATAACAGTGGTCCTTAACCACGTAAAACCTGAGAATTGGGTGGTCCTGCAAATTCGTGGTGTCCTTGACCCTTTCTTATCACATATCCTAGTGACTGTTGGGTCATTCTCAGATTTGTGTGATTTTATACTTGTATTGGCGGGTTCATTTTTGATGGGGTTCCCAGCAGTCAGCTCACCACCATCAAATTTTTTATCACATATCCGTGTAATTCGGTTGGGCTCCATTCTCTTGATCGGTGGAGGCCCAGTCGTTCAGACCCTGACCCATTCAGATTCTTATCACACATCACCTTGTGATTTGTAGAGGGTCCTTCTCATGAGTTGGTTGGGTCCTGTCTTGTATCAGTGTCCCAGCAGGTGGGTCACTACTAGAGATGACGCGAGCACTAAATCTCGGTGCTCCGTCTATTCCCTATACGAGCTTTCCCAGACTGCTACAGGTAAGGATCCTATGTATCGAATCAACGAACCCCATAAAGTCAATGGGAGACACGTAGTCATTTTTTTAGCAAAGAATGACATTAAGAGGACAGTGCATAATACAATATCCAGATGTTTACTGATGTTTTACTTGTAAGAAAAATTGAAAAAACACTATCTTTTCCTTTTCAGGTGGTTCCGCGCGTTGTCTTCCCGTAAAGTTTTAGGAGAGTTTCAAACATCTGAACTGAAACTGGTGTTCTTTCAATGTTCTGCCCTTAATGCTCCTGTATCACATTCTTTTTAATTTTTTTAATTCTATATCCCTTCACTTTGTCAGACTATTTAGCGCGTGTCTTCCGTATAAGGTCGGAGATACGCGCGCACAGCTGCAAAGTGCAGAGTGTGTTATTTACATGTGTTCTGCACTTAAATGCTCCTGTGTTTCAATGTTTGTTCTATGTTTATTTCTATTCTTCACTTGCAGGTCTGCTGCGCGGGTGTCTCCCGATATGGTTCGGAGATATCGCCGCACAAGCTGCAAAGTGAGAATAGAATTAAAACATTAAAAACATTGAAAACCAACTAACATTCTAAGTGCATGGACACATTGAAAGAACACTATTCTTCACATTTCAATTGTTCCGAACATCTCCTAACTTTGCGGGACCACGCGCGACCACCTGGAAAGTGAAGAATGTGTTATTTCCAATGTTGTTCTTACAAGCAAAACATCAGTAAACATCTGGGTTATTTATTGATGTAATAAAGAACTGTTCTTTCCCTTATTAATGCTCGATCTCGAGCCGGCGCGAGATACTCGTCCGCGTAACGACCGCCGGTCCGAGTATGCTAATACTCGACCGAGCAGTATACTCGGACGAGTATACTCGCTCATCTCTAGTCACTCACCTCATCAACTTGTTTGTCCCTAATCCTGGTGATCAGTGGGTGTCCATTACCCCATTTATCGGTGGGGGCGGGCTTCTTGTGAATGGTGGAGATCTTTATTGTGATTGCTTTTCTCTCTTTTAATATGTGGGGTGCCCACAATTGGACTGATCGATTGTAGTACTCATGATAGCGTATACAGCCAACTTGACTACAACCCCATTTAAGTAAGGTGTATAAAAAGCGCTGCATGCTACCCGTACCGTACTGTTTTAATATTGGTAGCTGCGGCCCCCATTCATTTCAATGGGCAATACGGCTTATCCATTTCTTTACATTCTCATATTGGTGCATCATACTCATATTGTGAGCAGACGTAAAAATATAGAGACATGTCCGAATTTTCATGTATTTCATTTCATGTACGATGAAAAACGTCACAACGTCACATATATACTGAAATACAGGACTGAAGACATCATGGGGCTCATTTTAGCTCATTTTCGTTGGGTTTCCCGAAAATTACCGGTTTACAACGAATTGCCCAGGTTTTTGGCGGACGCGATCGGATTGTGGCGGCGCCGGGTTGCATGCGACAGAAATCGGGGGGCCTGGCCGTCAGAAAACTCGGATTCGGAAAAAACCGCGGAATTTAAAAAAATAAATGTATCACACTTGACACGCACTTACATGCACCAGGAATAGGATAGTGAACTCCGGCGGACCTCGGTGCAGCAGCGACACCTGGTGGACATCGGGCGCACGACCTTAGTGAATCGCCGGAAGACCCGAATCGTGAGAGGACCGGGCAAGTAAATGTGCCCACATATGTTTGTGTGAAATTCGGCAAATTGGAATACATCATTCTGTCTCAGGGGTAGCTATTGTTGCAGTGCTGAAATTTTGTGTACCCCTAGGGATGAATCTATACAACTTTAAATCGAGATTACTTGGTGTTTTTTAACTAACAGCAACTGATAGGTAAAAAATCAACAACATTGATTGATTATGTAAGTGCCCAGAAGGCGGTCCTAGGGCCCACATGTGCTTTGGATGTCCTCAGTACTCCTTGCCCAGTTGGCCTTGATTGATGGCTCCACTACTTGTCTACATGTCACCCATACGCTCTCTACCTTACAAACTAAGGGGATGCCATCGATAACATGGAGCCAAAACATCTCACCACCAATGAGACTTAAAGGGGTCGGCCATTTTACCTCATGTATTTTGTCATGTGTATGAGGTAATTTACAAATATACATCTAGTAATAGTTCTGATCCACTTTCTTGATATGTAAAGAGAAGCCTCGTGTATTTTACCTCATCGGCCGGAGATTCCTGACCATAAAATGGCCGCAGCTGGAGGGTCATGTGATCTCTATCTGTCCATGAACGATCGTGTTGTCAGGACCTGATAATAGGATTTATGAATATACTATTAAGGTCTTCACAGAAGACAGATACAGATCACATGAACCTCCATCGGTAGCCATTTTATGGACAGGCAGAGATCACATGACCCTCCATTTGCCGCCATTTTATGGACAGGAATCTCTGAGGTAAAAGTCAGGAAGCTTCACTTTATATATCAAGAAACCAGAGCAGAACTATTACTAGATGTATATTAGTAAATTATCTTATATCCTGCCCCTAAACACTTACGCACACATTACAAAATTCATGAGGTAAAGTGGCCAACCCCTTTAAGAGGCAGCTTCGGCAGAGTTTAGCACATGCTGGGCCTAGGACGGCCTTCACAGTCCTCACCATAACTGTGACGTATAGCAAAATATTATTTGCATAACAAAACAAAGTGTAATGAGGCCCCTCCCTCAAACGGGAGCGGCAGATATTCTGGTAATTACTTAACGCGTTTCCTAACCGATAACCCCATTTAGCTTGTCACGTCTCGTAAAAAGCTCCTGGCCCTCTCTGTGCAGGAGATAAAAACCCATCTCATGCACTTTATCACGAGCGTCTGCCGACCGCACTCGCCTGCGCGCGGGGCCCGAGACGCCTTAACTGCATCAATAACAATAAAAGGAGCACAGGTTTATTGGCAGGGCCATTCCCAGGCCCCGTAGGAATATAACCCGAGCAAGTGCAGCCCTAAAAGATTGAGCGCCGCTGTCAAGTGAAGATGCAGAGAGCAGTATCTAGAGGATGGGGGATGCTGCGCCAATAAGGTTATCATTTGTAAAATCTTCACCTCTCCCTGTACAACGGGGGGCACTAACTTTTTTTTTTTTTTTATAAATATAAAATCAAATATAGGAAATATCGGATCCAGGAAAAGGATGTTATAAAAAGCAGTCGTCATCGGAAAGTCTGGAAAATGGAAGGAATTCACTTACATGTGAAGGACCATAATCGTGGCACGAGACGCTAATTGATGGATGAATCCCCCGCCGCGGAGTCATAAATGACATGAAAAGAAGATATTAATATGGAAGAGGCTCAGCACCGCGGGGCGTAGGACAGGAACTTAGATACAGCAGTATGTTATATTCCTCTATTATGGCAGCTTAGATACAGCAGTTTTGCTCTACGTATGTTAGATTCCCCTATTATCAGGGGTGTAAGTTGAGGGGGTGGAACGGGTGCGGTCGCAACCAGGCCCAAGAGGTTAAGGGGGCCAATAAGGTGTTGCACTGGGACCCATCAGCTTCAAGTTAAGCCACTGCTTACTATGGCAGCTTAGATACAGCAGTTGTGCTATATGTATGTTAGATTCCCCTATTATGGTAGCTTAGATACAGTAACACTCCCCTATGTATGTTAGTTTCCTCTATTATGGCAGCTTAGATACAGTAGTTTTGCCCTGTGTATGTTAGACTCCTCTATTATGTTAGCTTAGATATAGCATCTCTGCTCTACGTATGTTAGATTCCCCTATTATGGCAGCTTAGATACAGTAGCTCTACTCTCCGTATGTTAGATTCCTCTATTATGGCAACTTAGATACAGTAGCTTTGCCCTATGCATGTTAGATTCCCCTATTATGGCAGCTTAAATACAGTAGCTCTAGTCTACATATGTTATTTTCCTCTATTATGCCCCTCTTTCCTTTATTCCCCACTATTAATGCCCCCTATTTTATTGCTCCCCCTAGTGTTTCCCCCTTATTGTTGATACTCATCTCTTCTGGTTTCCCCTCCCTGGTGCAGCTCTCTGTGGATCTGCAGGGGGAGGCATGATGACATCATCACATGGCGCCTTCCAGCTCCAAGTTGTTGAGAAGATGCATAAGAAGGGGGCGGGAAGTTAATGGCTCCCCACTTCACCATTACTGTGAAGACATTACTGCCTGAGACAGCAGGACAGAACCTGCAATCCAAGACTGAATGGATGGCTGGAAGATATAGATTAGTGGTTAATTGGGGTTAAACGAGAACTGGAGAGAGGGGCAGAGACAGGGTCGTAAGCTATCTGGGGTCAGAAACATAGAGGTCACGCACTCGTCCTAGAAGTAGTTGTCTAGGAACCTTTAGCACTCATCTACCTTCCCGTAGAATGAACAGGGCCGGAATAAGAGTGCGGAGGTCCCTGGGCGCAAACTGGTGGGGGCCCTCCCCACAATTTTCTCCCCAAGTAATAAATATGTACAGCCCCCTATGGCAAAGCAGAGAACTTTTTGTAGTATAAAGTATTTTGTCCGTTTCTTGTTCAAAGAAAAGTTGGGGAGCCGGACTGGACTGTACTGTGTCTGATTCGGCCGGCCATGTGACCGCCTGAATCTAACACATTTGGTGGGGGCCCCTTTAAGGGCAAACTGTCCCCCTTTATAATATGGTCCTGAGAATAAAAAAGTGGATTCCGGTCACAGACTACTTATGTCAGTGGTGGCGAACCTATGGCACGGGTGCCAGAGGTGGCACTCAGAGCAATTTCTGTGGGCACTCGGGTTATCACCCTGCAGTCCCAGGCAACTTAAGAGATGCTGCTCTCAGTGCTATTTTTAAGCGAGACTTCATTGGCTGTTTGAGGTCCTCCTGCTGGACTCTTCATTCTTCCTCTACAGAGAGACCCTGAAGAGAGGCTACAATGAGAGTCTGAATTTGCACTCTTTCTTTCAACTGTATTGGTGGCCTCAGGGGACCAATACGATTGAAAGATGTGGAAAAATAGGTAGCAATATGTTACTGCTTAAAATGCCAAATGTTGGCACTTCACGGTAAATAAGAGGATTTTGGTTGTAGCTTGGGCAGGGGTAGAAGCCCCTATCTACGCTTCTGTAGCACGTAGAAACATGCTTTTGGTGTCATATTAAAGATAAGAATAATGTTACTTACCCTGCCGACGGAGTTCCCGAAATACGGAGTGTCCGATGATCATGCACTCTGACGCGATTCACAAAGATCATGCACCCAATTAGCTGCATCTGTTGCTTTTCCGCTCAGGTCCGCCGGAGTTCACCTTCTTCTTCCTGGTGCATGTAAGTGCATTGTCTTGCGACACAATTTTAAAGTTAAATCCTGTTGGATCGTCTGATGGCCCGCCTCCTGATTCCTGTCGCAAAATCCGATCACGTGCGATCCGATCACAATCCCCTTCTAAATACCTGTCCCAGTAGCGCAAACCCCAAAAACGTCGGAATATCTGAGGAAAGTGCGGCCGCGGGACCCTTAGTAAATAAGCCCCATTATCTTTCAGATCCCATCAAGCTCATGGTTTTTTGATCTACAGACCTGGACATAAAGGCAGTTAAAAAAATAGGCGGAAGGTGGATCTTTATCCGCAGTTTGCATTCAGCTGCCTTTATTTCTGGTTCTGTATCGCACAGCCCGATGTGATCTAAAAGATGAGATTCTTATCTTTAATACGACACAAGCAGCATGTTTCTAGGTGCTAAAGAACAAAAGATCTAGGGCTTCTGAAGTAACACTGTCCGTGCAACCACTAAACTTGACTCATCTCATGTGAAAATGAGTCATATTTGCATGACTTTGGTGGAGATTTTTTATAAGTTCACAGTTGAGATTATACTGAGTTCTAGAAAGGACATTTCATTTCATTTTAGTAGGGTTAATAGGACGAATATGAATTGGTAACAGGTGAATAGGAATAGCGAATGTCTACTTTGTTATGGGGCCGCTACTGTGATATATCTTACAAAAAATAAAGATTCAAAAATCACAACTTTAACTCTGCAGCATGGGAGTATGTGCCGATTTCTCTGTTCTGCATCATGTTTTGGGGTATTTTCTCTGTCCCCAGGCAGGTAATGTGCATTTCCCTCCATAAACACATACATAATCCATTGCCATGCAGGTTTCAGCTCAGCTGTGAGTCTGCCCCCTGCTGGCATCACGCCCTCTGCCAAGGCTGAATCCATGCTACACATCCACTTCAGGCGCCAACAATGGACTCTATTGGCAACTGAATAATCAGCCGGGAAAAATAACAGACTAAATCGGGAGAAAAACACTACACATCTCATCATCTACTGCAGCAACAAGGAACCACTGCAATTTGTATCCAGAGGACGGTATTTTTTATTTCCAATGGGGGGAGGGGGGTTGCTATAATAGTTTTTATCTATCACAGCGGAATATATACAATTACGGACACACATTTACATTACGCAGGGTGATTGTGCCTGACCTGTACGAGGATAAAAAGCTAATTATGATAAGTTTGTCATAATACTTTCATATAGTCCTAATATAACACCACCATATACTACCTAATATAACACTGCTATATACCGCCCTCATAATACTTTCATATAGACATAATATAACACTACAATATTGTTATTGTTACCATATAACGTTCCAATCATATATAGTGTCCAAATATAATACTATAATACTGACATATAGTCTTAAAATAATACCACCATAGAAAGTCAAAATAATCCTATCTGTGATTGACTGTGATTGACTTCCCCCTCCCTCTTCCTTCTGTAATCTCACACAGTGGGAGGGAGGATGTTCTCCTGCACAGTGTAACAGCCTGTGAAGCTACAGCATAGAGGGTGCTTTGGTAACACCCTAAGGAGCCCTTCTATTTCAACCACCAGGTTATGGATTGTAAACCAAACACACAGACCTGCAGGTTTGTGCCCCCTCTGGCAGAATCTCCTCTACTTTTACCTTCCTATGCCCTGAAATATATGCAAATTTGCCTGAGGGGCTCCAGGCTCTATTAACACCTATGCAGCCTGGAGCCCCTCAAACTAATTTGCATAATTTTAAAAACCAAGGGCATAAGAAGCTAAGAGAAGAGTGGATCCTGGCAGAGGGGGCACACACCAGTATGTCAGTATGGGTGTACAATCCTTCATCCTGGTGGGAAATATTCTTTCAAATAAGAAATATAAGTAGATACCACAGTTACGGTGCCTGGAGATATGAGATGGCAATGACGGTGCCTGGATGGATTTTGATGGGAGATTTCCTTTAAGTCAACAATATATTAAAGGCATTTTATAAAAGATATTCCCCATTATTATACATAATAACAATGTATAGTTCCAAGATAACTCCGCCATATCGACCAGTATAATACCTGAATATACTGTCCAGATAAACCCTAATACTAACATGTAGCCCCAATAATTCACTGCCATATTATGTATTGCCACTATAATAAAGGCGGCCCCTGACTTACAGACGACCCCTAGTTACAGACGGACCCCTCTGCCAACCTGTGACCTCTGGTGAAGCTCTCTGGATGTTACTATAGTCCCAGGCTGCAATGATCAGCTGTAAGGCGTCTGTAATGAAGCTTTATGGATAATATTTGTTCCCATGAAGGGACAAAATTTTTTTTTTCTGGAGTTACATTTATAAAATATACAAATTCAGACTTACATACAAATTCAACTCAAAGGAAATCTACCATTTGTTTTTATGCATTGTGAACCAAACATACCCTGAGAATGCTGTCGATACACTGATGCAGAAACATATCTTGTTTAATCCCTGAACTGAGTTGTTTTGCTCAAAAAACAATTATAAAATTCAGGACTTTGGGAAAGCTGGGTACCCTGGCTGCTGTACATAAACACATAGGAGCTGCCTGAACTGTTCACACAGGACTAATCGACCTGAGCTGGATGACACATACACAGCAGCTGGAGGATGGTGCAGCGATTGATTACTTCTGCCTGTCAGGGACAATGCAGTGATGACGTATTCTCAGCTTATCCTGGGCAAGACAAGACTGGAGCAGTGTATAATTAGGATAAGAGGAGAAGCGCTGGAGCAGCCACAGGAGCGACAGAGCCTCATTATCATAATTGTATAATTGTTTTATCAGCAAAACCACTCATCTCAGGGATTAAACAAGATATGTTTCTGCATTAGTGTAGCTACAGCATTCTCAAGGTATGTTTGGTCCATAATGCATCTAATCAAATGGTAGGTTTCCTTTAATGCTACCATATAGTTCCAAAATAACACTGCCACATATAATCCAGGTCATTTCTTAAAATAATGCTCCTTTTAAATATCATATATGGCCAATGTAATACTTCCATACACAAAATATTACTCTATGTAAATGCCCACAAAATAGGTCAACAATACCATAGTTAAACCTCATATTACCACCATATCGAGTCCAAATAATATAAAGCATGACTGAGAGCTTGTGATGCTGCAACACAGAGGGGCTCTGGTAACACCACCCCCAGAGCCCTTTTTACTCATTAGCATAATCATTAGAGTTGATTTTAAAAATATGGAGGCCATAGATAACATATATAAGGAGATTATCACAGTCGCGGTGCCTGGATCTATAAGTAAGTGGTTTATTAAGCTTCTGAACAGTGAATGGCAGTGTATAGCGCTATTATTTTATAATGTGCCCTGTTTTGCTGTATATGCGGTATTATTAAGTACAGTATAGTACGGTTATACATAGAGCATGTCCGGGCATAATAAAGCATTTCAGCAGTAAATTCATCCCCATTACTCACGTCCTGTAGTACGGTATGGCGGTATTTTATGCTGAGCGACAGGATTTTTATTTTTGCCCCTGACATGTAATTGCATGTTTTACCTTTATTACTGGGACATCATATTTTTGAAGCTATCCCTCGGCTTATAGCCAGCGGGTGCGGATGAATATATCTCTGCCAGTGTACACGCGGCACAGGCGCGTTGGGGGGGGAGGGCGGCCGACGGATTTGGGACCTTGCTCCAGTGATTTGCAGCCGTGTCAAAGATTGATTTCTATTGGCTGTACTGCCGCGCTATTGACACAGCCACTATGTCATTTTACAGACGGATGAGCAGGATTGTCCATAGATCCCATCCGTCTGTGTGTCAATTTGTCACAGAACATAGGAGCAGAGATTAGTAATCCTCTCCCCGCGGCTGCTCCATCACCACAGATAATAAAAGGGGGCAACTCCGCTCACATATTCCTCTTCTTTGTTCAACCTGTTATAACGTGAAAGGATCAATCTAAAAATCCCGTAATTAAGAAGAGAAGGGGAATTGTAGGCAACGCGAGAAGGTCTCTAGGTTCATTACCGGGCCTAATAGCCTCCAGACTGGCAGAAGCCGACTCGGCTCCCTTAGGCTTCGCTAAAGTTTCTTCTGATTCAGCAGAAGAGGAAATCGGAAATTAGAACAACATCCAGGGGAGCCTCAGTACAACTCTTCTGTTATCCCTCCAAATCGGGAGGAAGTAACTTCAGAGTCTACAAGGAAATCCCAGGAAACAAGTGGATCCTTCACCCCATCCATTTCTCAAGGGAGCACCCACACCTTGAATCTCAAATAGAAGACAAAGCCTCATTTATCACACTCTAAAATGTGCACCAGGGTTGAGGTGGGTGGAGCCTCCTGCCTCAGGCAGCAACATCTGCAGAAAAATGGGGGCGGCATCAGAGGCGCACTCACCTGCTACAAAGCAGAACTTCACACTTAAAAATAGTGTCTCTTCACACCTGTTTCAGCATGGATAACCCAAATACTAAAAAAATAACCTGGTAATACTACGGAATGGGACGGAGGTGGGGGGAATTGTTCTATAGCTCGCCACAGGTCGCAGATATTTTAGGTTCACCCCTGCCCCAGACCTCCTAAACTCGCATTGATGCTAGACCACACCCCAAAACTGATACAAAACCCTAAGCAGACCTCTGAAACTAAAGATAATCCAGACTAGACTACCAAAAAATAAAACTTCTTAAACTAATACAGATTATACCCCCTAAACCTATGAACTCCCATAGTAATATAGACCACAGACCAGAGCCCAGAAACTAATAAAGACTCTAGACCAGGCAACCAAAATAAAGAAATACCCTGGAGTGAACTATTTGAACATATAGGGATCCCATTTCAGACCTGGCTAATGCTGACCCCTTCAACTAACAAAAATCAGGAACAGATCTACTAAACTAAAGCAGACCCCAGACCAGAGAACTGACATAACCCCCCACTGCAAAAAAAAACTCCTTTAATAAAAGCAAGCCTTTAAAAATAATAAAGTTCCAAGACCAGACCCCCTGAGCTCAAGAATAACCCAGACCAGACCCCTAAACTAATAAGTTACACAACCCTAAATCTATAGAGACCCAAGACCAGACTCTAAAATGAATAAGACTTGTTCTCCATACACCCTACACCAGGGGCACCATAACCAGGGGTGGATTATGACCCCTGGGCCCTGGGCTGTATGAATATTATAGCCACTACAAGTCCGGAGTGGCTCCCTACATCTGGTGCTAGAATCAGCATTTTGGGGAATGGAGGATGTGTCCCTTCTGCTACTTTCAATCTGTGGTTTCAGGACCGTTGGAGGGACTTCAAAGGTCCTGAAAGGCTCTTGTGTACATGTGTATTGCAAGCATGAAAAGGTGTACAAGAATTTCATGGGTGAAGGTCCTTCTTAGCATGACATTGGTATGTGGTTTGGGTGGCCATGGGCCCCTTAGAAGCCCTGGGCCCTGAGCTACCGCCCAGACTGGCTATTATAATGCACTACTGACCATAACATACAGCAGGCACCCGGATTGCAGAGGGAAATCCTTTTAAGGGTTACCTTTATTCGGATTCTTATTCACCCATCAGTCTTCAAAATACCTGGGTTACCCCTAGGGTCGGGAGAAAGAGTCCTCCTTACGGAGACTTTGCCAATGTAGGCAGGACTTTAAGGGGACTGTCTATCAGGTAGCAAAAAGAGGCATTTTGTTCCTTGTCCTATCCTGGAAAACCTATTTGCATCCGCTAGTGGAGCGTCACTGGCTTTAAGTCTCGAAATGCCTGCAAGGAGTCTCCTCAAGGAGAACTTTTACCTCCCAACCCTAGTAAAAAGCCTCTCATCCAGCTAAACCAGTTCCCTACACTGTACTGGAGAGACACAACCAGGTCGAAACCGCATTGTCTAGAGTTGGGAATCTGGGAATGTAAAGGTTTTCGGAGTGAAAGGTAAAGACCAAGAAGAAGTCCTCCAACTTTGACCCAATGGACCCATCCATTACTAAATCTATGAGCTGTGGGGGACCAATCCTTTTTTCCTGATATGTGAGTGAGTCACATGTCAAACCCTCCCTGGATCTATGAGTTGTAGCAGGTCATTAAGGTCTCATGAAAATAATTTTCATGACTTTTGAGATGGGTAGACCTAAAAAAAACAACCAAAATACCATAGAAAGTAGTCAAACCCTTAGTGATCTAACATTGGTGACCTATCCCTTCCATCCCCTCCTCGATCTATGAGTATGTAGCAGGTCATTGAGCTCCCATTGAAATGATTTTCTTGGTTTTGGGGTTCGGTAGACCTAAAAAAAACAACCCAAATTCCTTAGAAAGTGGTTAAATGGTACTTGATCTGACATTGTTGAACTATCCCAATATATGATCCTCAGATGTTGAACCCATCCAGATCGACATCTATTTTTGGCTACCATAGAAATCCATCTTCAGCCATATGTGTAACCTATATATTTTCTGCTGGAGAGTCTTCCGGATTTGAATCGTAGAGCGAGGCTATAATTTACCTATTCTAATAAAACAGGAGCACGTATTTCAGTGGAGGCTCCAACAACTGGTTTCGTGTATATTGTTCCGGTGATAATTTGGAGGCCTTTATCTCCTTTGTGTGCTTTGTACTTCCAGAGATGGGTAAAACACTTTTCTCTGCATGAAAACAATACTCCATAGAACATAGACCCGGTCGGGAAGAAAATGCGATCTGGAAGTAGATGGCGGCTCCGATGCATTTTGAGTAAAATGTTGTGCCAGGATGTTGGATACTTTGGATGAATTATTTTCTGCATCTTGCAAACAAAGGAGGATTGATCTTCTTATCGAGAGATTGTTAATCTGACTTTCTGATTTCATTACACGACTGCTTAATCCGAAAAATAAAACCTGCTAGTGCCGCTATCCCATGGTCATAGGGGGTAAATCTATATGTGTCAGGAACCAGGGGTAATGGACCCACTGAACCACGGAGTACGATGACATAAGCCGATTGCCGAGCAGAGTCTAAGTGGCACTCGGTTTTCACCAGACCTGGCCGCAAAGTGGGTTGGACTTGCCGCGGCGTGGTACCACCAGGTCGTTCCACAGGCGCGACTTTTCCCGTGGTGGTGGTCATGGCGAGGTAAAGAGTTGTGAGGCGGAATCGTGGTTGGGGACAGGCAGGAGGTCGAAACAGGGAGCACAGGTTTGAGGTTAGAGGGAGAGCAGGAGGTCAGGGCAGGCAGCGGAGAAGCGTATTCAGGAACAGAACCGGGATCACAACAGGAATTCACCTAACAATCGCAGGGTACAAGGAACAAGTGTTTCACCAAGGCACAAAGATTCAGTGGGGCATAAGGGAAGAGGCTGGCTATTTATTAAGTCACCAGATGGCCAGCGCTAATTAGTGGCGTGCTGGCCCATTAAATCACGCAGAGTCGGCATGTGTACGCACTAGGAGTCAGGGGACTTGTACGCCGGACCACAGGAGCCGTCGTTTGATCATGGGAAGGTGAGTCACGGGGAGGGGCACACAAGGGGCACAGGTGCACCTGTGACCCAAAACATGGGTCGCAGGGGCACCCGTGACAATATGTGAGATGTGCTGTCAGACACAACTCTGTATAAGATATGTTAAACATCAGTTGGTCATCTTTCATGTCCAGACATCAGAGTCCAGAAGGAGTTAGTGCCCAAGACATGTACACACTAGGTCATGGGAATGGGATCTTCACAAGAATAGGATGGACATTTCTAAAACTTCCAAACCAAAAGGCTACAAATGTGACCTTTAAGCGATACCCGAAAGGAACTTAATAAAACTTCTTACATAAATAAAATAAAAATATAGCTAATAGAATGTGAACTACGAATTTCACCATTGGAACGAACTCTTCTGAACTCTAATTCTCTCAACGAGATGAGAACCAGGTGAAGCGTTGGGTCTACTAGGACTTTATTTTTACTTATGTAATAACTTCATGCCACCAAAAGTTGACCTGAGGATGTCGCATGAGAAAATGACAACAGTGCCCAACACTTTGCATGATTTGGATTTTGTTCCTTGTGGATGAGGTTTGCTAAATCTTTGTCAACTTTACTAAAAATGTGTACTGCCGTGGATTCTCCACCAAAACAAAAAATAAACCCCAAATGTATGCTTTATTTGGACCTATCCTGAAAGATGACCAGAAGATAGAGTATTCCAGATAAAAGTTGGATTGGAAGAGGTTGTGTCAATGGAAATTAACTATTTCCTTTGGTGCTGGAGACTTTGATTGGAGAATACCGGACCATCATCACTCAACTTATAGCCCTCCTTGCCAAAGTGTCTTCTGAAGTGGTCTCCAGTCTTATCATGAATCTTATATTTATCAGATATCCCAGGAATATTTTTAGTGACCTCTACCACCAATTTAGTAGACGATATCTATGACCTGAACCAAAGGCCATAAACCAAAGTTGTAGCCTGTAACCATTTTCTGACATACCCAATTGGACTTTTGGTGGACTTTTTCTTCAGTATTTTTTCTTTTTTGGTACTAGATAAATATTATTTTTCCAACTACAACTTAAAAAACCCTTGACATATGCAGTTAAACATATTCCTTCTTAGCATTCATCACAGCCCATTGTTGTCCGTGTTTTTTCCTTCACCTCGGAGTTGTTCAGGGTCTCCTTCTCCGATGTTCCTTCTTGATGTTCTTTGTGTGTTTGTCTTTATTTTGCCTCTTTGCCTCCCCTTGCTCTCTACTTCCATTCCCTCAGCACCTCTCTCCGCGAGAACTATACAATGGGAGGTGTCTGTTTGGCAGGCTGGAAAAATGAGGCTATTTTGTATGAGCTGTGAGAGCGGCAGAGCCATAAACATGCTCATTGTATACAGACAATAGCCCAGAAAAAGAAATGACATTTAGGAAAATGCTACAATCATTTGTAAGTGCTAATATCCTGAGATTCCCCATCCATTATCCACGCACTTTTCATGCTCGGCGTGGAGCTTGGTTCCATCGCTCTGAAAGAGACATAAAGCTGGGAATGGGCTATCTATTTCAGTGTGCCAATACATTATCAGTCCTGTAGTAGACACATGACAAGGACGGCTATTAGACTGAGATAATGAGCCGGGATATTAGAATAAGATACGTTTCGGGGTTGGAACTTACTAATTTTGACCAGGTACTAGTAATCAAATGATAAGAGCCCACCATTGGCTCATATTTCTCAATCATTGGGTTTGGTAAAGTATAGAGGTTTCTATACAATTCTGTTGGTAAGTAGTGTTGGAGTGGACAACCATTGTAACACCAGAGGCTCAGCCATGATCCCTACTGGATAGGTGTATCTCCATACAGATTGTAATGAGGTCCAATTATCCATAATATGTCTATCCTCTTACTAGAAATTGTCAGGACTCAGGGTCATTAAACCCCTTGGACCACCGGGGGAGATGGTAATAGCCGACACCTGGGACAGAAATCTAAGTGGCACCCGGTCTTCACCAGAACGCGCTGCAAAGCAGGATGGACTTTGTGCGGCAAGGTGCCTCCAGGTCGTTCCACAGGTGCGACTAGCCTGCGGTGGCAGCCAAGGTCGCGGCACAGAATCGGAATTCAGACTCGGGGTCAGAGACAGGGACGTAGTCAGGGATGGCAAGGTCACAGGTCAGGTCCGAGGTCACAACAGGAATTCAAACAAAGGAGACATGGAAACACAGGGAACTCACAAGGAAGCTTTCTCTAAGGCAAGTAGCTCAAAGATCCGGTGGGGAATGATGGGAATAGCCGGCCTCTAAGGAAAACCCGGAAGTGGCGGCGCGTGCGCCCTAGGGAACGGGGACGCGTGGCAGGGACAGGAGTAGGATCGCGGAGAGGGAAGTGAGGGCCGAGGAGGCTGCCACGGAGAGGGAGAGGATCCGTGACATGGATTGCGGGGACACCAGTGACAGAAATATCCCTTTTTGTTAAAAGATTGTTCAAATCACCTTAAACTGATCTTCTGGCAGACCATAGGTGCCCATTATTTTGTGTCAGAGCTTGTTGGAGTGGGTAACCACTAGCCAACCTGAAGTAATGGTACGGAGGGCTCAACTGCAATCTATAATGGATTGATGCATCACCAGACAAGTTCTAATGCGGTCAACTTATCCGTCATATTTCATCTTACTCGAAAAATATCCCTTTGTGCTCAAGTCACCTTCAAATGATCATCTGGTGGACTGTGGATGCCCTTACCATGAATCAGAGCTTGATACCCTCTGGTGGACCTTCCCAATTCAGTTGTTAAGAGACTTCTCCTTATCCTGTAACAGTGTCCTAGACAGTTCCAGATTGGACAAACCTTCCCTACAACGAGAAAATTAAAAGGTTCATAGGGTAAAGAATAAAATTTTTATATTTGGGCCCCCAGGCAGGACTTTGATTAAGGGATAGTCTATTTGTTCTCAGGTCAGGAGACGCAATCCACACTAACTCCGACTGGAGACATGGGAAGTGATGGGTTTACAAGGAGATGGACTAAAGCCAACAAAACCATGATCAACCTAGGCTATCAAAGGTCATCATGAACCAGTGGAAGCTGGGTAGCTCAATAAATGGAACAGGACCTTTATGGTAAGTGGTGTTCTGAGGTAGGAGATCCAGAGGCTAGGACCTGTGTTGCTGACTACCATCTGGAAGAGACACTGAAGATGTCAACCCAATGGGGCTCATATACTTAGTGTCCGAACGCCGCACTTTCGTCGGGTTTCCTGAATATTTCCATTTTGCGCTGAATTGCCCTGGGTTTTTGCTGCACGCGCTCGGATTGTGGCACATCAGCGTCGGCTTGCATGCGACAGAAATAGGGGCCGTGGTCGCCAGACAACCCGACGGATTCGGAAAAAACGCAGAATTTAAAAAACAAATTGTGTCACAAGATCAAGCACTTACATGCACCAGGAAGAGGATGGTGAACTCCGGCGGACCTCGGCACAACAGCGACACCTGCAGGGACTCGGGCGCATGATCTTAGTGAATCGTGGCAGACCCGAATCCTCGTTGGACAACGCACCATGGGATCGCGACAGGACCGGGTAAGTAAATCTGCCCCAATGACTTGGAGTGTTGGAGAGAAGAGAAAGAAAATGAAAAGAGGGGAAACCTCAAGGGGAACCATGACTCAAAACTTTGGGCATCTGGCCCACATATTCCTTACTGGACAACCCTGAAATATAATCGTGCCCTACAAAATGTATCCGTGTCTCACCCAGATTGGTTATTATGTAATGATAAAATTAAAATGGAGCAGGGTGAAATCAGAACATATCATTTTACGTCTCATCTCTGGAAAACAAGTCGATAAAGCAATACCTCAATTGTCAAGATGTTTGATCAACACGAGAGACGCTGGGACGCCGCACTACATCCTCGCAAAAGCGCTGGAGGGAGACAAGCAGGAAAATATCTACGCTGCAATTTAAGCGAATGAAAAGGACTGAAGTCAAAGAGAAGAAAAATCTGCAAAATAGTCACAATCAGAAACAATTTCCATGTGATGAAGAGCGAGAAGAGAGATAGTTCTAGGTCCATTATCTGGAAGGCTTATAAGGGAGGACTGTATTCCTGACCCTTTACGTTGACCCACGAGATAATGAGTCGTTTACTTGTCTCTCGTTATGTTGTGTACTTACTGTTTGTGTGCTGCAGGTCCTGGACTATGTTACAATACTTGTTATATTGTAGCTGGACATGAGAGGCCGGATATTGAAGATTGAGTGTAATTCCACCGCACTTTTTGCAAGATTTGATCTCCAATTTTATGATTACGATTAAGGCATCAATGCGATAGCAATGTCAACTCATAGGAAAGTATTTATAGGTTTCTAAAGCTCAGGGGTCTCTTACTTGGGGGTTCTCTGATGTCTATGTTGCCCCTTGCCACAGCTGGAATTATGCCATAAGTCTTCTGATATAGGTCTGTACGAGGCCTCCGGCGCATGCGCAGTGCACCCGAGTCCCTCTTGCTTCCCTAGAGAGTCACTCAATGGGGCAGATTTATTTACCCAGTCCTGTCGCGATCCCGCGGCGCATTGTCCAATGAGGATTCTTGTCTGCCGCGATTCACTAAGATCGTGCGTCCAATTTCCTGCATGTGTCGCTTCCCCCTGCTGAGGTCCGCTGGAGTTCACCTTCTTCTTCCCGGTGCATGTGAGTGCTTGATCTTGCAACACAATTTCGTTTTTAAATTCCACGGTTTGTCCGAATCCGTCAGGCACCCCCTCTGATTTCAGTCGCATGCAAGCCGGTGCCGATGCGCCACAATCCGATTGCGCCCAAAATCAGGGCAATTCGGCGCAAAAAGGAAATCAGCGGAGTCTCACTTCAGATGCCCCTATCTTCGTTTCTATAGCTCCTGGAAACATGATTCTGGTGTCATATTAAAGATAAGAATCACATCAGGTATGTGTTTCTGTGGTATACAAAACCAAAGATACAGGCAGTTACTGTAAATACATGTTTGGAAATGCTAATGAGCAAGAAGGGGTCTGCGGGATGTTACAGACTGTCTATTCTTTCCCCTTCCCTTTGCGTGATGTAATCTCACACAATGAGAGGGGGAAGCCGGTGAAGTTGCAGCACGGAGTTGCACCCCCAGGAACCCTTCAGGCTCATTAGCATCATTTTAAAAATTGATTTTAGAAGGAAGGAGACCATGGATAAAAAATATGATTACCACAGTCCCGGTGCCTGGATCTATGAGTAAGTGGACTTGGGAGTGTCCAAGGAAGATTAGGCACCACCTCCTGGGCACTTGCCATTGCAGTGGCTGCAGATTATATTGATCTCAGAGAAGGTCTTATCACTTAGCACAAGGTCATTTTGACCATATTTACCTTACAAGACCATAATATTAAAAAATTACATTTTTTCCATTATTCACTTTAATACCACTAGGGGCGCCATTCCATTCCGTCCCTTCCATATCATTTCATTTCTATATCTGCTGATATTGTTTCGTCCAAACGGATACAGACGGAGAATATGAATGAATGGAAATTTGCATAGAAATAAGGTTTTTCGTCCAGAATAACTTATGCCCAGATGATTTACTAAATATTTATAAATCCATAAAGCTCCAAATGATTCCCGCCAACAAATTGGGTAGATTTCACTTTAAATAAAAAGAATCTCTGATTTGCAATTTACGGCCTATTTTGCTTGCGGTTCCCTCGGAAATGCTATAGATTATTAATGAGAAGCACGGGGTTAATTTAATCAACATGCAGTATTTATCAGCTGGGTATATGTTCTGGATGAAGGTCTGTATTGTATGCATGTATTCCATTACCTCCATGCTTAGCGCTGAGATCCGGCTGATGTCTTTATATACAAAAAAATATTCACTCCACATTCATTGCTCCATCAATGACTTTGTATTGTTCTTGGAATGGAATTGATAATCATCTGAAAATCAAAAAAAACGTCAGTGAGTTTCTGTGTACGAGGCCGACGAGGGGACGTCCTTGATGGTAGAAGAAACAAAGACGGATAAAAAAGTCTATAGAATATTCCTGTGTTACGTGGATCTGTAATTACTGTTTCGTGCCGTCAACTTTTTGACCAACCTTCCTTTGGAGATTGGTTCTATTGGCGAAGAACTTGAGGCTGACCAGTGTTGGACTGGCCCATTGGGGTATGGGAGGATCCTGCAGGAGGTCATGATGTGACCCAACAGTGAAACCTAAAGATCAGTAGAAGACAATCTAATTTAGAGGTTACAGAAGCTATTTCCTAAGAGTTGATGGATACAAATTTATCTGGTGGACCCAAGAAACCCTAGTGAGACACTGAACGTGACCACCAAAAGTCCAATCACGAAGACTATAGTTATGGTTGACTGACCATCGAGCCATCAAGCTCCTTCTTGATCCCAGTCTTTAAGAGGCAGATACAAATGACTATAGTCAACACCGGCACTGCAGACTGCAAGAGAGTCACTAAAGACCTAATCTATTCTGCCATTGGATAGGCCTTTAGTATCTGATCCATTGGGTCACAACACCTGGAACCCTCACTGATACGGTGCGCTTAGTAGCTCTTACCATTATACTATAGTTGGAGTAGGGCATAGACATCTCCATTGTTGGCGCAGTTCTCATAGACGTAAAATGAGAGTTCGGTATCGGATCTCCCTCTCCTGAATTGCCAAAACCTATATGATCATCAGAAAAAGAACAGAGCTATGTTGAAGGACCGTGTGGGTTCTTCAGGTCCTTCAACAATGATTATGTCTATAACCACATAGATAATTGGGTGCTGTTAAGAGAATTTTGGAGAATAGGCTTGAGACCTAAGAGTTTAACCTTAGATCTTGGACCACTTAACATTCAGTGTTTACTGAATGGACCCTCTACTTTAACGCAAGGGTTTTGCCACCTGGTTTAATCGATCTTGGTGTATGTTCATTTTCCATAGGCTTTCCATGATCCTAAGGCTATATTCACACTGCCGTATGGGGGGCGTATATACAGCCGATATACGTCCCCCATAGACTGTAATGGGTGCACGGCGCCTAACGGGAGCGTACCCCATGAAAAGTTAGGACATGTCCTATCTCTTCTCAGCAAACGACGCTGTGCGCCATATTCCTCTATGGAGAGGGGTGGAGTGACAGCCCTTTCCCCGGCACCGCCCTGTGCCCGCTGTGCTATGGTAAGGTGGGCAACGGCAGTGTGAATGCGCCCATAAGACCCACTTGTTGCTTATAATATAGCTCCTCGTGGGAGGGGCCTGGCATAACCTCTCCTAACATCTCACCAATACATTTCCTAATCGATTTAGTTTGTTCTTTCTCTACTGTGAAAGTGACATAATTCTATTTTATAAAGTGGGCGGCATCATGATATTACTTAGCCAAAAAGTCATTAATTTACTAATATATAAAGGAAACCATCTCGGCGGCTACAATACCTATCAGCATTACTATCCTCATCGCCCTCCTTTCTAATTCCTCCGTAGTCCCTTTGATCCCAATAAAATAAAACCAGCTCTGACAACTTGTAGAACATCACGGCGAGATCTGCCAACGCTAATATTGCCAAAATGCCCACGCGCCTCCTCCCACCTCCCCATCAATTGTGTAAAAGAGACGCGCTCATCTGCCTGTTAATCGGAGAGAGAGGCGCCAAGGTAAATAAAATGCACATTTACTTTTTCAGATCCTTTGAATTTTTAAATTTTTTTTTATCTTTGTAAATTTTTGATTCTTCCGCGCCTCGAGGCAGTAAGATAGTTAAAGATAAGAGAACAGGGGGGGGGGGCGTTATCAGTGCCCGAAATGCATGGACATGTGCACGTCAACTCCCCATCTGTTTGGTGATTGAATGAGGCAGGATCCTACCAGCTGCCAGTCTCGCGCTCTCCATCTCTCCTGTGCGGTGATTGCAGTGCCAGCCTTGTGGCGGGAGAGTCAATCAATCACCGAGGGGCGGCTGTACTGCGAGAAGCCGAGAAGAATAGGAAAAGAGTCTTTCTTTTACATACAACAACCTTGGAGAACAATAACTTCTCTATGTCAAAAAAATTTCTTGCATCTTATTCTTCTCTTCAACTTCAAAGCCAATCCGAGGAATGTTCTTTCCTGCTTATTGTTCTGGGAGATGGCGGCGTATAGAGTCATTAACGGTGACCTTCATTATCCGGAATGTAACGGTAGAGACGTCGAATGATGGCTACTAGACATGTTTTTCATGTTCTTCTTGGCTGTCGTCAACAACGTTGGTATTGTCTACGGAGCTCTTAGCACGCCTGCCTTAAGAACAATAGTTAGAGCTTTTAACATGCACTTGACTCTGGGATTGCTCTTTTCTTGTTCCGACCCTATTGTCAACCTCTATTCAGTTGGATCCTTGTGCTATCTCTTCCCACTTGACCAACGAGTGGTCATCATTAAACTGATGACATTATGAGTAGATAAGTGTTCGGTTGTTTATGGAGATGGTGGCCTGTTGTCTCATCAGAAAATTATAATACAGGCGGTCCCCTACTTAAGAACACTCGATTTACATATGACCCCTAGTTACAAACGGACCTCTGGATATTGGTAATTTACTGTACTTTAGTCCTAGGCTACAATAAACAGCTGTAACAGTTATCACAGGCGTCTGTAATGAAGCTTTAGTGTTAATCCTGATTCTTACAACAACCCAACATTTTTAATATCCAATTGTCACAGAGACCAAAAATTTCTGGCTGGGATTAGAATGATAAAATATACAGTTTCGACTTACATACAAATTCAACTTAAGAACAAACCTACAGACCCTATCTTGTATGTAACCCGGGGACTGCCTGTATTGAGAACATAGAAGACACATATGAAGGGCTATAGATATTGATGTTACAAAGCTGCAATACTAGCCATTACTAGGACCTTGAGATTATTTTCCTCCAGAACATGGACTCAGATGTAGAAGCCGTCCCATTCTGACTCATTGCTGATGCTGAGCTTCACGTGGTTGGCAGATACAGAGTTAACCTCCCTCTGGCCTTTTTTTAGTACCTTGCAGCTATTTCCGAATGAAAAATCAGGTCCTAAATCTCCAGCCAGGAAAGCAATTCAGCTGTCAGGGGCCTGATCTAGGACAGAAGACACCTGCGTGGAACTCATAATTTTCTCTGGCTTTTAACGGCCAGGGGGATGTCACATCTGACAACCTCTGGGAGGGACTGCAAGGGGGGCAAGGGGCTTAAACGCCTCCATATTCTGGAATGTCTCCAGA
>CM033646.1:2828906-2839520 GCA_019512145.1 Engystomops pustulosus | reverse complement strand
ATATGTTCCAGTGTCTGCAGTGTATCTCATGTATCTATTATATGTTCTAGTGTCTGTAATGTATCTAATTGTATCTATTATATGTTCCAGTGTCTGCAGAGTATCTAATGTATCTATTATATGTTCCAGTGTCTGGCTGAGCTCTGCTGCTAGAAATGAGCTCTTCTGCAAAGGGGCTCAGTGCTTTCTTCTCAGATAACGCCACCTTCGAGCTGGAGTGTTTTTGCGCCCGTTTTTGCGCCTAAATGCAAAAGTCGCACGTGATGAATATCATTAGGCGCAGCAAAACATCTGGAATTGAACGATAGATGAGGGAAAGGTGGTTATTTTAGCTGCGCGGCTAATTTGACGTTTAATCGCAAAAATGGCGCAAAAACGGTGCGCCTAAACGAAAAGGCGCAAAAACAACAGAAAAAACAAGTGATAAATGTGGCCCAATGTCTAGGATTGGGGCAGGTGCCATGTCTCAAGTCGAGAAGATCAGCCAAGTCAGATTTTCACTTAAGCAATGTCAAACACTAAGAGAACGGAGATCTCATCTTGCATCAGATCCTGAAATTTGTGAAGAAGACCAAGACTGGTTACATTTTATGAAGACTAAAATCAAAAATAAGTAGGACATATGGTCACATGGACCTTCCATGGTCTACTCCATGGAATTTAATGGAGCGAATTGTAGATTCAGGTGCGTCCACTGGTCTTGACAGTTGTTTCCTGACTATGGAAGGGCTTTGAGATGTACATCTAATATCTCCACCCCTCCTATAGCTACACACCTGTCTCCGGACATATGGCTGCCCCCTGTGATCCAGGCTACTGGGGTATTATATAAACACTGGCAGCTCCTGTCCCTTATACCCAACCTTGGGCTAAATGATCTATTACAGGTGGAAGCTGACCACTGACATGAAGTTAAGCGAGAGTTAACAATCTGTGGTTAACCAGTCTGGGGAGGACGGTAATTAAGTGCTACATCATTTTCCTTAATGAAGTTCTGTAGTTGTCGCCTGTGAATCGTTAATGAGGCGGAATAATAACGAGCAGATTCTTTAATAAAGAGTCGGCATTGGCAGAGCCCTCCTCGTTATCGGTATAGATGTCGAATGTAGAAATATGATTTTTGTTATTGCCCCCTGGATTTATATTAGTTTTGCAAGGATTTGGAGGTAACCTATCCCAAAAAGGAAGGGGAAGTAACAGGTTAAAGGCGTTTCTGGTCTCCTGTCTAACGAATGAGCCACAGTATCCACAGGGTAGGTCATTAGTAGTCAATCGGTGGGGGGCCATCAGTTGAGTACAGTGATGCCGGAGGAGGCCGTGAAGGAGCGTAGTCTGGGACGGCGTTCAGGTGATTAGTGGTTTTCATATGTACAGACTATGGTGCCAAAAGGGTGTTGCCAACTGTTTCCGTCCTGTGCCAGGAAGCTCTGCCAATGTGCCCTCTCCAGCAATTAGGGAAGAAAATCCTGTAGATACCTGTTAGTGTCGGATGTCGGAGAACTGAATGCTTAAAGAGCAACGCTACCTGGAAGTCCTTACTATGGGCATGAATGGTGCCCATGCCCGAGTGCCTCATTGCAGTCAGCTGCCATTTGGAAGCCAAAATTTTGGAAATCAGCAGGAGCACCATATAGAGCACCATGTATGGTACAGGAGGTGATGTAAAAACTAGTGTTCTCACTCTTTTCCGTTGCTCTGAATTATTCTTCATATCCGGGGGACCAGGAATCAGTGACACACATGACCACAAATCTCCACCTGTCAGAGTCTCATGTGACCAGGAGCAGGAATCATGTCCCCCCAGTCACAGCAGCTGCCAGACAGAAAGGCCGGCTGTGACTGAGGGGGCTGGATGTCTTCAGTGTAGCGATATGAATCCTCATTCTCAAGTAAAAGGCTACAATGATAATGTATTAAAGCTCTAACCTGGAGTCGCACTGGCACGGCGAGGCAGTGTAAAAGTCCTGCCTCCTGATCCCCCGGACCAGATGAATTAAGCAGATCAATGAGGAAAGAAGAAACCAATTAGTAAATTACCACACTCAGTTTTTATGCTCTCTGGATAAACACTTAAACATCATCTAGTAATGAAGCAAGTGTTATGTATTATCCATGGAGAGATGTGTAATCATACATATGTTGTTAGTAGCAGCAGGACTGTGATATATGGATATCTATCCAAGGATTCTATCTTCCGGGAGCTTGTCCTCTTACTGCTGTGCACAGTGCTCCCTGCAGACAGTGTTAGATGTATTGCCTGGTATGATGTATAATCCTACTTTTGTATATGTAGTTAGTAGCAGCAGGACAGTGAAATATAGACTTATATTCCCGGATTGTAGCTTCTGGTGGCTTGCCCTCACATTGCTGTGTTCTGTGCTCTCTGCAGACAGTATTAATTCTTGTCACTAAAGAGCTGTGTAACAATACTTTTGTGAATGGTGATAGTAGCAGCAGGACTGTGAAATTAGGACTTAAAGCTTCTCCAGTGCACTGATGGAGGGGTGTCCCCACACTGCTGCGTTCTGTGCTCTCTATAGACAGTGTTAGGTATTGTCCCTGGAGAATTGTGTAGTCATACTTTTGTGTGTGTTCTTAGTAGAAGCAGAACTGAGATAAATGGTTTTATATTCCAAAATTATAGTACACTGGGGTGTGTCCTCACACTGCTTTGTCCTTTGCTCTCTGCATCAACGCTCACCTTAATCACAAGCCCGATACTGCTTTTAATCAGATCAGAGGGGAGGAGCTATGCAAAGATCTAAGCGCACAGCAGTGTGAGGACACCCCCTCATCAGTGCAGTTGGGAAGCTATAAGTCCATATTTCACAGTTCTGCTGCTACTAACAACATTCACAAAGGTGTGATTACACATCTCTACAGCGACAACACCAAATCTAACTTTTTTTGTCATCGTGCCATTGTTGGGCATTTCCAAATACTGGGGCTTATTTACAAAGCGGACGCATTTCCATCGGGTTTTCCGACTTTTTGAGGATCGCGCTGCTGGGACAGGCATTTAGATGGGGATTGTGTCGCACGCGATCGGATTTTGGCACATTGGCGCCGGCTTTCATGCGGCAGAAATCAGGGGCGTGCCATCAGACGATCCGACGGATTTGGACTGAGCGCGGGATTTAACATTTAAAATGTGTCGCAAGACAATGCGCTTAGATGCATCGGGAAGAAGAAGGTGAACTCCGGTGGACCTGAGCGGGGAAGCGACACAGGATGCAGGATATCGGGCGTCCATGATCGTCAGACAACGCACAGTGGGGCTCGGTAAAATAAGCGAGAAGATCAACAAGTGGCTCAGTGGTTAGCATTACAGCCTTGCAGTGCTGGGGTCAAAATCTGCAAAGAGTTTGTATATTGTCTCTGTGTTTGCGTGGGTTTCCTCCGGGTTCTCCGGTTTCCTCCCACACTCCAAAACATACTGATTAGATGAGGACAGGGACTGATCTGGCAAATTCTGTGTAATCTGTGAGATCTATATATAGAGGAATTATTATTATTATAGAAAGTGTGAGGCTTTATAGCTGCCCCCTGGCATTGATGCACACAGTAATGTCTAGACGAGACACTTGAAGACCCCATCTGCGGCTCCGAAATGGTGAAATCTTGAGAAAAGTTCGAAATTGACTTGACAATTGATGGTTAATAGATAAACGTAAGAGCGCGCTACTTCAACCACACCAACTTAGGAGAGTGTGACCTTGACAGAAGCCTCCCGTCAGTCTGGCTGGCACAGCGCCTTATTGTTATGGTAATGAAGGCGATGGCGTTTATAATAAAGACGAGCGCTGGGATAGGGGGGAGGGGGGCGTACGTCCAGCTGTAGAGCAGAGCACCGAGTCTTCTGATGAAAGCCCCCGCCGCTGGTTCTGCTGCATGCTAAACACGCTCCTCGCACGGGCACCTAAACAAAAGGGCAGCGGGTGCTGCCAACTTCCAAATGGGGCTGGCCAATCGCCAAATTATCCCCTGCCAGTAGCGCGAGCGTGACTCAGCAACGGCCAAGCGCTGGAATCAGCAACGCAAAGTCACTAAGTCTTGTTGTCATGTTTGATAACCTTATTGAAATAAGATGTTGAGATCTGCCAGAATGTAACACAACAGAACAAAGAGCTGTGGGCGGAGCGCGCAATAATTAATACTCCGCCATACCAGGGAAAATCAGCAGAAGACATGAAAAGCCCACTGAGAAGCCATATTTTCATTTTAAAGGAACGCGAGACTCAAGATTATAGAAAGCTGCTGCAACTTTGTTTCGAGTGTGGGGAGAGTGCCTACTGTATAGTTATTTCAGTGTACTACTACTCTCATCCTTCTTATTCAGGGTGTACATATATATGTATATATATGGGCACAGCACAGTACTACTACTCCTATCCTGTATGGGCACAGCACAGTACTACTACTCCTATCCTGTATATATGGGCAACTACTACTCCTATCCTGTATATATGGGCACAGCACAGTACTACTACTCCTATCCTGTATATATGGGCACAGCACAGTACTACTACTCCTATCCTGTATATATGGATACAGCACAGTACTACTACTCTCATCATGTATATCATCATGTATATATCATTTGAGTGAGGGGGGTCTTACCTTTGTGACCTTTGCACTGAGCCCACCATTGGCTTTGGAGGGAGGGGGGACAGTCATTGAATTGTAGCTAATTTGGCTATTTACATGATGTTATTGTGAAGGGCGTCCTGTGCTCTTCTATCTGCAGAATTATTGTAAAAAAAATCCCAGAAACAATTGTATCAGCAGAAAATCCCGCTCTCGGCTGTATTTGTGCATTCTGAAGACATTTACTGTAATAACATTGGAATGCAGATCCGCCGCAGCCTTCATTACCGGCTCTGTGATCTGCAGGGTTCTGTCAATGGTTTTACTCCTAATTACAACCAATTCGTTATTTCGGCTTTTGTATGGGGGTTTTTTTCTTAAAGGGATTGATGAAGATTAGTAAAAAAAAAAGTCCAATGTTTATACAAAGATCCGTTTCAAGTAAATGGAGCTGAGCTGTAATACCGGGCTCATCCTGCAGACTAGGGTGGCGCTGTTTCTATAGGAAATAAAACATTTTTAGAGTTTTTTTCTCTAATTTCAGAAAATCTATTATTAACATAGAATAGAAACCACTGGTGAACTATTAATGTGGCCTTGATCGACCATAAGGGCCACAGGTAAAGGCCTGAAACGCGGAGGTTTGGCTACTTTTTACGTTATAATTGGATTTTATCTTTGTACCAGTATGGATTGAATAAAGGAACCAAGATTTTTTACCATATTTTTGTGTGTGCTGGAGGAGTAAATTTCTTCCTTTGGATCATATTCCCACCATTGGTCCATGCGGGTCCCCCCTCCCCCTCCCTATTCCCATGCACCAGTATGAAGGACGTCTTCGGTGGGTTCATAAGATGAATTGTGAATATAATTAACTTTTTGTTTGAACTATTAATGTGCCCCTATATGGCGGTATTATATGGATTCTTTAAACAAATTCATACAAATATGTATAATGAGGACAGTATATTGCGGTATTATGCAGACTCTCAAAATCAATAATTATTATCAATAATAATAATAATTCCTTTATTTATATAGCGCACACAGATTACGCAGCGCTGCACAGAACTTGTCACATCAGTCCCTGTCCCCAAAGGGACTCACAATCTAATCTACCTACCAGTATGTTTTGGAGTGTGGGAGGAAACCGGAGGACCCAGAGGAAACCCACAACTTTTGGATATTTGGATTCTAGATATAATTAGGACTGTATAATGTTCCATAACTGTGGATAATTGGATACATTTTACTTTATGAGGACAGTATATGGTGGTATTGTATGGACTTTTTAAGTAAATATTTAAATTTAAGGATTGTATGAAGAGTGTATGGAAGTATTACATGGACTCTTTAAGTTGGTAAAAATGTGTATTTGGATTCCTGATATTTTGAGGACACTCCGTGGAGGTATTGGGGCACATTTACTTACCCGGTCCCTATGCGATCCCTAATCCGGACTGTCCGACGAGGATGAACGTAGATCATGTGCCTGATATCCTGCATGTGTCGCTTCCCCGTTCAGGTCCCAGGAGTTCACCTTCTTTTCCCGGTGTATGTAAGTGCTTGGGCTTGCGAAACAAATTTGAATCTTAAATCCCGCGCTTAATCCGAATCCGTCAGATTGTCCGATAGCTCAGCCCCCGATTTCTGTCGCATGAAATCCGGCGCCAATGCACCAAAATCTGATCACTTGCGACACAATCCCCAGCGCGATCCCCGAAAAGTCGGAAAACACAACGAAAATGCACCCGCGGAGTAAATAAGTCGGTTATTTAAGGGAAATACATATTCAGGTTCTATATATTATGAGGACAGTATATGGTGCTTTATCATTGACTATAGATGGTAGGAGCCTTGTACAGCCTTGTTCACACTGCAGATTTTGACAGATTTCCATCTAGAAAATCAGAATTAGAAATAGAACATTCTGTATATACACGGTACAAGTTATTGCCGCTGAGATGGAGTCCTGAAAGTGGTACATATTTTGTTTGTTTTGTCAAATTTTATTAGTCACACATCCCCTTTAACCTGATCCAAGGTTCATGCAGCAAAGCTTCATTTATTCCTCATGTACGAGGCATTCAACATCCATTAATAAAGGAATCTGTGATTTACATCTAATGGAGAGCTACAATATGTCACAGATGTCAGGGAGAAGGAGATTAGATAAATAGGTGATAAATCCCCCCCAATGGGTTCAGTTTGTGTTTAGCTGTTACTTGAATGATAAACGGCCAGTCAGCTGCTGGGGGCAGCGTCCAGGAACTCTTTTTATATATATATCTGCCAAGATCTGATGACTGGTTGTTTGTTAATTCAGAATTCTGTCACTTTGTCCTCTTCTCGTGCCTTTTGCCTTTGCTATTCTGTGTCTCTGACCCTTGTTATGTTATTTGACTATTCTCTTGCTATTTTATTCTGTGCCTTGCTACCATCTTGGATTTGACCCGGTTCTATCTGTCTTTGCTTGTCTTTTGTTTGTCCCTTTGTCTTTTGTCATCTTTCCTGTGCTCTCATTCAGACTAAGGATTGTCAAGTGCGTCCTATTATTCTGGTGGACGTCAACCATAAATTGTACATATTGGCAGAACTGATGGCATGACAAAGAGTGCAAAGCTCCTCAGAATGGCCTCCAACAAGAAACACAACAATGCCTGGCTCAGGGAAGCCTACAGCATACAACATATATACAAGTCACAACCACATCCACATCTCCAAAGAGCTTACACAACTCCAAGAAGCCCTTAAGGACAAATCATTCTGGCCAATGATGGCACAACATGGTTAGTGACTCATGCACCAGTATTTTAGGTCAACAAGGATATCCCAAAAGAGGAGGAAAACCAAAATCAGAACAAATAGAGAAGCCCTTGGGAAAAAATGAAAGACTTCCAAAACCCTCTAGATGCCTTAGTAACCCAGAAGGAAATAACAGAGAGCATCTCCTTAATGAGATGTAAAAAAGCTGGTGGCCCCGGTGGCATCCTACCACAGATGATAAGATACAGTCCTCCCGAAAGAAAGGCTGTAACAGCCAAACTCTTCAAAATTGTGCTAAGTGTCGGCTACTTCCCACCTGGAACCAAGGCCTCATAACCTCCATACACAAGAGGGGGGACAAGTACAACCTGTCCAAGTACCGAGGGATCTGTGTGAGTAGTAACCTGGGAACGCTGTTTAATAGGGTCCTGTACAGCTTCCTCGCCCAGCACAATGTCCTCAGCAAGAGCAAAGCAGGATTCATGCCAAACCATTGCACCACTGACCACCTCTATACCCTGCACAGCCTCATCCAGGACCACGTCCACAAGGCAAGCCCGGATAGATATACGCCTGTTTTGTAGACTCTCATCTCTTTAACTGGGACTATTCTTGAAACACCTGGATAGCAGAATAGGAAGAAAAATCCACAAGTCATAAATACCCCCATACACTAATTGTTTGGCTAGAAAAAGGCTCAACACAAGCCGAAACGTCACTACTGCATATGGAATAAAAGGACCACTTTTTGTTTGACTTGGACGTCTGCAGTGCTGCTTTTTTTCTATTTGTTGTCCATGGAGGAGTCATTGAACCGACTCAACAAAGCTTGCACCCATAGTTGATTGATTGCAACGTGTGCTGCCTGGACATCATCAATAGCTCCTAAACCAAGAAAACCTGCATCGCGAAGGTAAACGGAAGGAGAGCGGCCTATTTCCAGCAGAAACGAGGGGTCAGCCCTGGGTGCCTCCTCCTCACCAGGACTAAACCTACATGACATCGATTTGAAACTTCTCCTATATACATGTGACCTTTGGATATTGTCATCAACTGAGAGACCTCTAGAGGACCAACTGTAAATCCTGGTGGAGAAATGCAGCACCACCTGGGCACTACTCATCCATCTGCATAAAACCAACATCATGGTGTCCGGAGGAGAAACACAACAACTACTAGACTTCCCTTCTTCATGCGGAACAGCTGCCCACTGACAGGGACAGATGGATACAACTGCATGCAAGCCATCAAAGTACTCAAGGACAAAGAACCGCAGAACCTTCCATATAATGCAGCAGGAGGTCTCTGGAAAACCCAAACCCAGCCAGACCCAAACATGGACCAATTACAGATGACCAAAGCCAAAATCATGGCGACGTTAAACAAGGCCTAGGAGGAATATATTAGCCACTTGAGGAACACTGTAGAACCATCCCTGAAGATGATCGTCTAGTAGAGTCTAGAGAGAGACTACAGACTGGACCTGTACCTGGAGAAATTACAGGCCCCCAGAAACCGCTGGATCCTGACCCGCTACAGACTGAGCACCAACAACCTGCCATGGAGTCCGGACGGCACAGACAGACGTACATGCCCAGGGAGAGCAGACTGTGCCAACAGTGCCAGGACCAGGAGGCCACCAATGATGAGGTCCACTTCCAGCTACACCGCTCCAAGTACTCAGCAGTGAGGGACACTCACTTCAGGAGACTCTCAGATCTCCTCCTAGCCTTCTACTCCATGGAGGAGGGGGAGAAAATCCATCCTGCTGGTGGAAGAGGGGTCACAATGACCACACAATGGGGGGGATGTATTAACGCACTAGTGCCAAAAACACAGTCTAAAATACCTTGCGCAACATGAAGGCTTTTAGACCCTTTTTTGGCAGCTTTCCGACTGACTTGTCCGAATAAGGGGTGTGACCTTTGGGAAAATGGGCGTGACCTCACAAGAACTCTTGTGGCTTGTGGAAAATCGCCCGTGCACCCAAAATTCCAGCACACAGTCTAGACCAACTAAAAGTAGGTCCGACTTATCCAGCACCAGAATTCATCATGACCGTGATAAATGTGGCGCAGGGAAAGACTAGTGTTCTCCAGCTAGAAACTGACCCTGAGCAATGCAAAGTACTACTACTCCTATCCTGTATATATGGGCACAGCACAGTACTACTACTCCTATCCTGTATATATGGACACAGCACAGTACTACTACTCCTATCCTGTTTATATATGGGCACAGCACAGTACTACTACTCCTATCCTGTATATATATGGGCCACAGTGACTGCATTTTATATAATTAGGGGCACAGTGACTGTATGTTATATAATCAGGGGCACAGTGACTGTATTTTATATAATCAGGGGCACAGTGACTGCATTTTATATAATTAGGCGGCATAGTGACGGTATTTTTTATACACAGCGGGACAGTTACTGTATTTTATATAATCAGGGGCACAGTGACTGTATTTTATATAATCAGGGGCACGGTGACTGTATTTTATATAATGAGGGGTCACAGTGACTGTATTTTTATGATTCCTTAAATGGGTCCTCTCAATGTTCTGACAGCTTTCAAATTATCAATAATCCAACTTCTTATCGCCCTGAAGAGATGAAACTTATTTTCATACGTTATTTATGAATAATCATAGTGAAGTGTAGCTACAATGAGCAGCTTCCATTCTCTAGGACCTATCCCGTCCTGCATAACAGAGAGAACCCATTCATTGACATGGTCATGGTGTAATGCTCATCTTCTCCAGTGGTGGTGCTACAGGATAATTAAACTTTCACTTTCAGGTTTCCAATAGTTTACAACTGGTCGATGGGGTTCCCAGCAGGGTATGGCTCTCCTTACTAATGGTAAGGACCTGCGACTGAGGAATATAACAATTCTGTCTATGATGGGACAACCCCTTTAACAGTCCAAAGTCATCTTCATAGATAACAATGTAATAATCTTAAGTATATGGTAAAGATTTTTACCAGAAAACACCAACAGTAGGGGTAAGGACCTTTTAGAGGTCCTCAGGACAAGAACTGTCTCAATTGTAAGGAAAAGTCTGAAGTTGATCCATTAAAAAATAACAATACTTCCCTTCCATGTGACTGATGAAGGCCTAGGCCAGAGTCAACGGTGATTCTTTAGTTTTTGTTTTAATCTTTTTGTCTTACCATCAGGTTCCACCTGGAACGTTGGGTTCCATACATCACGGTGATTGATAAGTGTAATTTTGCTTACACTAACTCATCGA
>CM033646.1:2702327-2821158 GCA_019512145.1 Engystomops pustulosus | reverse complement strand
TACTAAGGGCCCGAGTCGCTATTTGTCGTCGCATTTCCCGAAAACGTTGCGCAGAATTGCCCTGGGTTTTTGGATTGTGGCGCATTGGCGCCGGCATGTACGTGATGGAAATCGGGGGCGTGGCCGTCAGAAATCCCGACGGATTCGGAAAAACCGCCGTATTTTTAAAAAAAATATGTCGCTTGACACGCACTTACCTGCACCCAGCAACGAATGGTGAACTCCTGTGAACTTCATCGGACTTCAGCGCAGCAGCGACACCTGGTGGACATCGGGCACACTACCTTAGTGAATCCCGGCCGGACCCGAATCAGCGTAGGAGAACCCGCCGCTGGATCGCGACTGGACCGGGTAAGTAAATCTGCCCCTTTGAATCCATAAAGATGCATTTTTTTCAAATTTTTTTCAAATATTCTAAACACAGAAAATGATAAAGAGAAGACAATCTCAAGACATAACATTCTATAAACCTCATTCCAAAGACAGAGAGGGGCATTTATTCATTTTGGCGCAGGGTGGCATATAAGCCGTGCTGTATTTTTCAGTGGGATGTAAGTTTGTGGGGCACCAATTGGCGCACGGACTAAAAGGTTTAGAACTCCCTACACCAGCCTTTAGCTGCTCTCTTTTTGCACCACAAAATGCGCCAAAAAAATGCGTCGGAAAACTAGATGCCCCAGAAAAATGGTGGATTCACAAGTGGTGCCAAAATTTGGAATATTGGAAAACACCAATATTGTGGCGTTAGGTGCAAGAGACGCAGAGAGAAAAAAAATACACCCCCAGTTTTCCGTTTGAAAGGCCATTATACATGCCCCCCCCAGAGTATTATAAAGAGAACACATTCTAAACAGCAAACAATCTACAGACAGAGGAGGAGAGAGTAGACTAAACGCAGCAATTTAAAGTGAACACATTTTTGACAAAATCTAAACAGAGAGCATTCTATAGAGAGAGCTTTCTAAAAAGAGCATTATATAGAGATTTCTAAACAGAGAGCATTCTATAGAGAGAACATTAGATAGAGAGCATTCTATAGAGACAGCATTCTATAGAGAGAACATTATAGAGAGCATTCTAAAGAGAGAACATTCTATAGAGAGCTTTCTAAAAAGGGCATTATATAAAGAGAGATTTCTAAACAGAGCATTCTATAGAGAACATTATAAAGAGAGAGCATTCTAAAGAGAGATTATATAGAGAGCTTTCTAAATGGAGAGCATTCTAGAGAAAACATCCTAAAGCAAATTCATTGTGAACACAGATCGTTCTAAAGAAATACTATTATAAAGAGAGGCCAATTTAAACAGAACACATCCTAAAAAGACAACATTGTATAGAACATTATAAAGAGTGAACATTATAAAGAGAAAACATTCTATAGAGAGAACATAATAAAGAGAGAGCATTCTATAGAGAGAACATTATAAAGAGAGAGCATTCTATAGAGAGAACATTATAAAGAGAGAGCATTATATAGAGAGAACATTATAAAGAGAGAACATTCTATAGAGAGAACTTTATAAAGAGAGAGCATTCTATAGAGAGAACTTTATAAAGAGAGAGCATTCTATAGAGATAACATTATAAAGAGAGAGCATTCTATAGAGAGAACATTATAAAGAGAGAGCATTCTATAGAGAGAACTTTATAAAGAGAGAACATTCTATAGAGAGAACATTATAAAGAGAGAGCATTCTATAGAGAGAACTTTATAAAGAGAGAACATTCTATAGAGAGAACATTATAAAGAGAGAACATTCTATAGAGAGAACTTTATAAAGAGAGAACATTCTATAGAGAGAACATTATATAGAGAGAGCTTTCTATAGAGAGAACATTATAAAGAGAGAGCATTATATAGAGAGAACATTATAAAGAGAGAACATTCTATAGAGAGAACTTTATAAAGAGAGAGCTTTCTATAGAGAGAACATTATATAGAGAGAACATTATATAGAGAGAACATTATATAGAGAGAGCTTTCTATGTACAACACATTCTAGAGAAAACATTCTGAAGTGTAAAAGGACAAGAAAAGAAGTTTCCCCAGATACCCCGCCCCCCCCCTCCCGCCCTTAAACATTATAGGTAATTACAGCGTTTCCTCCATAGTGTACATATACATCCTCCTAATAAGAGGGGATTGGAGCCGATCCGGTGACACTGAACATGAAAATGAAGCTGCCCAACTTCCCATAGAAATATTGATCTCGGCGCTCCAGGGACCTCCTGGGTAATTAACAAGAAATTTGTAGCAGTGAGCAGAATAGAGGGGTCAGAGGGGACGCGGCTACATGGTTACAAATCACCCCCCCCCCCCTCCTAGGAACACCGAAGGGATTCTTCCAGCAACAACTCCTCTCTTTTATCTATGGAGATGGTATGTGGAGAGGGACAATGCGCTGATACTGGTGCCTTCATTATAGGGACATGAAAGGACGTGTAGGAGGGAAGTGCCACATGGGGGGCTTACAGGAGCCATTACTGACTTGTGGTACATGTAATTCTGTAGATGTGGGTCTCTTCTTCTAATATTGAGCACTTTCTTAAAGAAACTTTCCATTTTTGTGGCTTCTCTGCAATCATCTGGGGCAGTTCCTTAAAGGGGAGTTCCATTTCTATGTAAAGGGCAGCATTGTGTACTGCACATAACCCCCTTTATCACACACCAATTCACTACAGACGAAGACAAGACCCCAAAACAAGTAGACTTTGAGACGAGACCACCTACAGAAATACAGACCCCTTAAACCTAGGTTCAAATCCCATCAGGCTTATTAGGAGCTACAGGCAGTTAATAAATAGGTGGGAACTGGATCTTTATCTGCAGCTTGCATTTCCAACTATGCCTGTATTTCCAGTTCTGTAGCTTACAAAGTCCTAAGGCTGGTGTCATCTAAAAGATGAGTTCCCTAACTTTAATATGACACCATGTTTCTAGGTGCTAAAGAATAGAAAATAGCGGCTTCTGAAGTGACACTCCCACTGCAACCACTAAACTTGACTCAACTTGTGAAAATGAGTGAGAATAGTGAGAAGAATCACATCTGAGTTTGGGGGGTGGGGGGATTTTTTTTATAGGTAAATGGATGAAATTTCACATAAAAGAGTGAATTCTAGAAAGGACATTTCATCCCCTACCTGAGGGGGGCTGATGGTTTAGTGGGGTAAAACCTGGTGACTAAAACCTTCCTAAACAAGTAATAATTTTCTATACACATGCAAATTCCAGAGACCCACATAATGTCACAGACCCCAGACCAAATTTACTGTCATCAGAATTGACCAAATAAACCAGTACCAATACATTGTGCAGGAGCTTTATATCTTCCCGATCATGTTGGTTTCATGGCCCAACATGGACACGACAAAAACAATGGGGGTCATTTACTAAGGGCCCGATTCGCGTTTTCCCGATGCGTTACCCGAATATTTCCGATTTGCGCCGATTGTACCTGAATTGCCCCGGGATTTTGGCGCACACGATCGGATTGTATCGCATCGACACCGGCATGCACGCGACGGAAATCGGGAGGCGTGGCCGAACGAAAACCCGACGGATTCGGAAAAACCGCCGCATTTAAAAAAAAGGAAATTGTGTCGCGGAGCTTGCACTTACCTTCATCCAGGATAGGATTGTGAACTTCAGTGTATTTCAGGGAACTTCAGCGCAGCAGCGCCACCTGGTGGACGTCGGAGGAACTGCCTTGATGAATCCCGGCCAGGCCCGAATCCACCGTAGAGAACGCGCCGCTGGATCGCGAACGGACCGGGTAAGTAAATCTGCCCCAATATTTCAAATGAAAAGTGAACTAGTTGCGTAGATGGAGACGTTTAGCACTGAAGTAAAACTCTCCCTACCTCTGGATGCCCCCTCTGCTGCGGCTGGTATCTTATATCATATAGTGATGCCCCTGGATGCAGAATTTTCAATCAAAGGAGAGGGTGTTCTGATGAGTGGAGAGCTTGACTTCAGTGCTGAACTCTCCGCCTTTGTGACTTTATACAACCAAATTCCATCCCACTTTAAAGTTGATTTTCTGGATAATGCGTCATGAAAGGAACATGATCTAGAAGGCAATCATCTGCTTGGCAAGATCCTGGTAGTGGTTTATTAGGTCAATTTCTTCTGAAAGGTTCCCTTTAATGATCCAGATCTCAGGCTAGACCAGTGATGGAGAACCTTTTAGAGACCAAGTGCCCAAACATCAACCAAAATCCACTTATTTACCATGAAGTGCCAACATGGCATTTTCAGCAGTAACTTATTGCTACCTGTTATTCCACATCTTTAAATTGCATCGTCCCCCTGAGGCCACCAATACAGTTGAAAGAAGGAGGGCAAATTCAGACTATCATTATAGCTTCTCTCCAGTGTCTCTCTGTACTAGAAGACTGGTGGGTCCAACAGGATGACCTCCAAAGGTCTTCTATCAAAACCTTTTCATTTTTACCACAGTTTTAAACAGTTAATGAAGTGTCGCTTTAAAATATCCCTGAGAGCAGTTGCCCAGGACTGCAGGAAGATTCGGTGGATTTGGTCTTGTTTTGTGAACTCTGTCCTGGAGCGACAGCCTGAGTGCCCACAGAAAGGGCTCTGAGTGCCACCTCTGGCACCCGTGCCATAGGTTCGCCACCACTGGGCTAGACCATTAAAAGACCAGAGGAAGCCATTAAACACATGCAGACCTGCTACTTAAATGCAGACACCAGACACAAGAATGAATTGAGACCTTACAGCCGGGGGTAGCAGGTAGAGACGTTAATTTTCCGGATTGGCTGCACGGCCGCCAATCCGGGAATATGTCCTGGTTGCACCTGAATAACGGACCCATAAAATGCTCATCTCTACTGCTTACCTAGGTCCAACTCAAAACCCAGGAGCTTAAAGGATCGGAGGGAGCTGAATATTTGTTTGCCGACAAGCTAGATCTTTTAGATTCCAAAAGTTTTGGCCCCTGTCTTTGTGCACATTTGCTCCAGCAATCCAAAAACATCAGGAATGAATGGCTGAGTGGTTTCTACATTCACCACTCATCCGTTATACCAGGATCTGTTACATGTGGGTCCTCCTGGACCACCAGGGTTCAACGCCAAAGCTGAGGTCAACTATCGATCGGACTTATCTACACATGCAGTTTATGAAATGAAGTTACAGACTCCTGGAAGTTATCAGAGATATGGTGCCGCATAGGGACGAGATGTGAAGTGAGACAAAGCCCTGTTTGTGGCATTTTCCATTCCATTCGGATCCTATGATTTGCTGTGCGGAATAATAAGCTTGGTGGATGCACGGGCATGTTCTGTATTTGATCAGCTCAAGATTCACAGTGACAAACACAGTGGGAAGGATACATGCACCCCTGAACGTCTAACTCGAAAGCTTAGAGATGACCCAGCTGAAGGAACATGAAATATAACAAATATATAACAATAGTAGCGTAAATGAAGTCAACACAGTCCAGGCCGGCTAATTCTGTTGACTTGATAATGGGTCATCAGTATGTGCGGCCGTACATGCGAGGGGTTTAGAAAAACAAAGTTCTATGAATTAATTATTTCTGGGAAGGAAATAACATCTACATGTTAATGGGAAAATTCTTCTTCCAGTTGACATGAGGATCATCGTTCCGATACCTTCATGAGGTTCTTAACGTTCATCCTGCACCTATTATGCCTAATATGCTACCTGCGATCTCGATACTACCAGGGCTCTTCATTCCCATCATCGTCTCTTTACTGGTTCACATTTAGTTGAAGATCCAAGTAGATTCTTTCTGACAATACTATGAAAACTCAATGGTTTTTACTCAATGTCATAAGCAACCCGACCATCAAATATGACCTACCGTACATACTCGAGTATAAGCTAAGCTTTGGAGCACAAAATTGGGCTGAAAACCCCAAACAAGGCTTATATTTGAGTAAAAAAAACATCAACTTTTTTGACATCCCCCACAAGTCTTCTTCCGACATCATAGAGGCACATTTACTTACCCGGTCCTGGGTGATCCCTGATCCGGAATGTCCGCAGAAATGCACATCTGCCGCGATTCAAGAAGATTGTGCGCCCGATTTTCTGCATGTGTCGCTTCCTTGATCAGGTCCGCCAGATTTCACCATCTTCTTCCTGGTGTATGTAACTGCATGACTTGAGACACAAATTTAAATGTTGAATCCCACACTTAGTCCGAATCCATTGGTTCTTCCGACGGCCCGCCCCCAATTTGTGTCGCGTGAAAGCCGGCGGGATTGTGACACAATCCCCCGTGCGATCCCCGAAAAGTTGGGAAACCCGACGAAAATGCGGCCGCGGGACCCTTAGTAAATAAGCCCCATAGTGTGTGCACGGCCAGCACAGGACAACTGTCTTCCAGTTGTCCCTTATTAGAGTAAAGTGAGGCAAATAGGTAGTGAAAGCTGCAAAGGAGATTAGTCTCAGGTTCCACTGTCTATGTCTGGGTCTTTAGTCTGTTCCCAGACCCTGCGTGACACCTAAATGTGGATGTCCAAGGGAATCTGGTAAAAAGTCCTATTCGTTAGACTTATTGTAAATTCCCAGAACACGTCTTGACCACATTCCAATTTTCATGGAGGCGGAGAAGCTGAATTACAATGGATGGTCAGAAAGGTTTGGTCACGAGTCATCATAACAGGGACTATAAATTATATGCATAGCCGGGTCTGTATTGAGAATATGTGAATTGGTCTCACCGCTGTACGTTTACATTTGACCATTTCTTTCCTATTTTCGTTGGAACATTTAGTCAAGTCGAATTCTGTTACAGCCGTCCCCATGATAGTATATGAATAAATGCAGAGAACGCACTCTCCTCGCGTATAACACTTCACCATATGTTTTATTACACAGTTAGGGAAATATAAACACTACTGGCCTGATGGGTGTAGTTATACTTTAAGTGAAGTTCTTGTCTTATTTACATAATGGTAAAGTGTGAGTGTATAAGTGGGATTCATGGCAGCGCTAAATCATAGGCAGTCAGGCTGTGATCTAAACATTGGGGCAGATTTACTTACCCAGTACAGTCACGATCCCACAGTGCGTTGTCCGACGAGGATTCGGGTTATGCCGGGATTCACTGAGGTCGTGCGCCCGATATCCAGCAGGTGTCGCTGCTGCGCCGAGGTCCGCCGGAGTTCACCTTCTTCGTCCCGGTGCATGTGAGTGCTGATCATGCGACACAGATTTTTTTTAAATTCAGCGGTTTTTCTGAATCCGACGGCCACGCCCCCCGATTTCTGTCTCGTGAAAGCCGTCGCCGATGCGACACAATCTAATCGCGTGCGCCAAAATCCCGGGGCAAATATTCGGGAAACCCGACGAAAGTGCGCAATTCGGACCCTTAGTAAATGAGCCCCATTGTATCCCAAACATTCTAGAGTTCTCAAAGCAATTTCAGGACCAGACCCACAAATATATTCAGACTCCAGACCAGATACCCCAAATGTGTTCATACTTCAGACCAGATACCCCAAATGTGTTCATACTTCAGACCAGATACCCCAAATGTGGTACAGATATCTTTATGGTGCAAATTACGACAGAATTCTGTCGTAAAATAAATTGATAAATCTACTCAACTGGGTCTGGAATAAGTACACAAAACAGAGGAAGAATCAGGTGAAGTCTCAATTCACCAATATTGTGAGCCCCCACAACTACTTCATATTCAGGACTCGGTCTAACAGCTATGAAGGGGCAGAAATTTTCTGGATGTCACCATTGTAGCAGAGCCAGTACACTTCCAGTGCACCAATGGCCTCACTCATTGAAGATCCTCACTCCATCAAGTAGCCACTTACAAAGCTCAGCCTTTTAACTCCTTCGAGGTTCATATCCCATGTTCCTGCCCAAAATATTGTTAATGTCTCTAAATATCTAATTTTCCAGTCTAATCCCCTATATTTAATATTCTCAGACCTATTTGATATTGAGACCCAAGACCAGAGTTTAAAAAACTACTATTTTTCTGTATCTTGGTAACCTATAGGCTCATCAGGACATTGGGGCAGATTTACTTACCCGGTCCATTCGCGATCCAGCGGCGCGTTCTCTGTGCTGGATTCGGGTCCAGCCGGGATTTATAAAGGTAGTTCCTCCGCCATCCACCAGGTGGCGCTGCTGCGCTGAAAAGCATCAGAACGCACTGGAGTACTAAGAATAACGCCCGTCATATACCCACCTGGCCAGGGCAACACACGAACGTTTTATATGTTACTAATCCAATTTCTCAGATGGGTCACAGAGACTTGACGTAAAAGAAAATGACTATTAAAAAATTCACCGGCTTCCCTCTGACAACACTTTGCCGCTCCATGAGCGCTGCACCTAGATATGGGATGCAGCTTGGAAAGAGATGTCACTCAGCTTCTGCAGACTCTGAATGGCCCCCAATGGGGGTGGTTATTTACTAAGGGCCCGATTGCGTTTTCCCACGCTGTTACCAGAATATTTTCCGAATTGCAGAGATCTCCTGAATTGGCCCAGGATTTTGGCGCCGCGTCGGTAGTTTTGGCGCATGGCGCTGGCATGCACGCGGGGAAAATCGGGGGGCGTGGCCGAACGAAACCCGAGGACTTCGGAAAAACCACCGCAGTTTTAAAAAAAATGTTTGTGGAGCTAGACTCAACCTTCACCAGAATAGGCCGGTGTACTTGATGTGCGTTCCGATGCTCTTTACGCACGCAGCGCCACCTGGTGACGTCGAGGAACTGCCTTAGTGAATCCTGGCCGGACCGAATCCAACGCAGAGAACGCCCGATGGATCGCGAATGGACGGGTGAGTAACACTCGCCCCACTGAGTCTATGGAGGAGGATTTACCGTATATCTGGGTTTGTCATTCAGGGATTTGTGAGATATAAAGGCAGCTGGTTCAGTTCAGTACGCGGACAGCACAACAGAATTGCTGAAGATAAAAAGAGCAGGTAAGGAATGAAACGCCCTCCAGACAGAACATTAAAAGAAAAAAGCATTCTAAAAGAAACAGCATTCACCACACAGGGAATTCAAAGACAGAACAATGGAAAGAGAAATGAATCTAGAAGAGCACATTTTAACATAGAACATTCTAAATGTCTTTGGTCACCCCCTCATCCTCATAGACTAAGCTCTTGTGTCACCCCCTCATCCTCTAGACTGTAGTTGTGCCACCCTCATCCTAATAGACTGTAAGCTCTTGTGTCCACCCCCTCATATAGACTGTAAGCTCTTGTGTACCCTATAATCCTCATAGACTGTAAGCTCTTGTGCATCCCTCCTACTCATAGACTGTAAGCTCTTGTGTCACCCCTATCCTCATAGACTGTAAGTCTTGTGTCCCCTCATCTCATAGACTGTAAGCTCTTGTCCCCACCCCTCATCCTCATAGACTGTAAGCTCTTGTGTCACCACCTCATCCTCATAGACGTACAGCTCGGTGTCCCCCCCTCATCCCAAGACTGTAAGCTTTTTGTGTCACCCCTCATCCTTCTAGACTGTAGCTCTTGTGTCACCCCTCATCCTCATAGACTGTAAGCTCTTGTGTATCCCCCTCATCCTCATAGACTGTAAGCTCTTGTCCCCCTCATCCTCATGACTGTAAGCTCTTGTGGCCCCCTCATCCTCATAGACTGTAGCTCTTGTGTCCCCCTCATTCTCCATAGACTGTAAGCTCTTGTGTCACCCCCTATCCTTATAGACTGTAAGCTCTTGTGTCACCCCCTCATCCTCATAGACTGTAAGCTATTGTGTCCCCCTATCCCTCATCAGCAATGTAAGCTCTTGTGTCCCCCACCTATCCTCATAGACTGTAAGCTCTGGTCACCCCCTCATCATCATAGAGCTAAGCCTTTGGGTACCCCCTCATCCTCATAGACTGTCAGCTCTTGTGTCCCACCCCTTCATCTCTAGACTGTAAGTCTTTGTGTCACCCCATTAAGACTGAACTTTGCCCCCCCCCCCTAATCCTCATAGAACTGTAAGCTCTTGTGAGAAATTGTTGATTCTAAACAGAACATCATTTAAAGACAGATGACTTGAGGACAGAACTCTGAAGACACAAAAAAATTACATAAAAAAACATTCTAAAAAGAGATAAATAATAAAAATAATAATTTTTTTATTTAGATGCGCACACAGATGAGCAGTGACTGCACAAGCTTTCTAATCGTCCCTGTCCCAATGGGGCTGCACAATCTAAAACAGCTCCATATGTTGTTGGAGTGTGGAGGAAACCGGAGGACCCGGAGGAAACCCACGCAAAGATGGAGAGAAACATAAAACTCTTTGCAGATGTTTGACCCTGTATGGACTTGAACGCAGGACCCCAGCATGCAAGGCGTAAGTGCTAACCACTGGACACCGTGCTGAGAACAGAACCTAAAAACAGAAAATCTAAAGTGAACTCTTATTAAAAGACGAACATTTTTTTATTGAAACAAGGAAATGCATTAAAAATTGAAAAGAGAAGCATGCACACACAACTTACTAAACTGATAACATTTTGGGGGTCATTTACTAGAGGCCCGATCGCTATTTGTCGTCGCATTTCCCAAAACGTTGCGCAGAAATGCCTGGGTTTTTGGATTGGGCGCATTGGCGCCGGCATGACGTGATGGAAATCGGGGCGTGGCCTCAGAAATCCGACGGATTCGGAAAAACCGCGTATTTTAAAAAAAATATGTCGCTTGACCGCACTTACCTGCACCCAGCAACGAATTGGTTGAACTCCGTGAACTTCATCGGACGTCAGCCGCAGCAGCGACACTGGTGGACATCGGGCCACTACTTGAGTGAATATCCCGGCCGGACCGAATAAGCGTAGGAGAACCGCCGCTGGATCGCGACGGACGGGTAGTAAATCGCCCCTTGAATCCATAAAGAGCATTTTTTTCAAACTTTTTTCAAATATTCTAAACACAGAAAAATGATAAAGAGAAGACAATCTCAAGACATAACATTCGATAACCTACATTCCAAAGACAGAGAGGGGCATTATTCATTTTGGCGCGGGTGGACATATACGTGCTGTATTTTTCAGTGGGAGGTAAGCTTGTGGGGCACCAATTGGCGCACGGACTAAAAGTTTAGAACTCCTACGCCAGCCTTTAGCGCTCTCTTTTTGACACAAAATGCGCCAAAAAAGGGCGTCGGAAAACTAGATGCCCCAGAAAAATGGTGGATTCACAAGTGGTGCCAAAATTTGGAAATCTGGGAAAACACCAATATTGTGGCGTTAGGTGCAGAGACGCAGAGAGAAAAAAATACACCCCCAGTTTTCCGTTTGAAAGGCCATTATACATGTCCCCCCCAGAGTATTATAAAGGAACACATTCTAAACAGCAAACAATACAGAAGAGGAGGAAGAGTAGACTAAACGCAGCAATTAAAGTGAACAACATTTTGACAAAATCAAACAGAGACATTCTATAGAGAGAGCTTCTAAAAAGAGCATATATAGAGATTTCTAAACAGAGAGCATTCATAGAGAGAACATTAGATAGAGAGCATTCTAATAGAGACAGCATTCTATAGAGAGAACATTATAAGAGAGCACTTTAAAGAGAGAACATTCTATAGAGAGCTTCTAAAAAGGGCATTATATAAGAGAGATTTCTAAACAAGTCATTCTATAGAGAACATTATAAAGGAGAGCATTCTAAAGAGAGATTATATAGAGAGCTTTCTAAAGGCGAGCATTCTAGAGAAACATCTAAAGCAAATTCATTGTGAACACAGATCGTTCTAAGAAATACTATATAAAGAGAGGCAATTTACAACAGAACACATCCTAAAAAGACACCATTGTATAAGAACATTATAAAGAGTGAACATTATAAAGAGAAAACATATATAAGAGAGAACATAATAAAGAGAGAGAGCATTCATAGAGAGAACATTATAAAGAGAGAGCATTATATAGAGAGAAACATTAAAGAGAGAGCATTAGATAGAGAGAACATTATAAGAGAGAATTCTATAGAGAGAACTTTATAAGAGAGAGCATTCTATAGAGAGAACTTTATAAAGTAGAGGCATTCTATAGAGATAACATTATAAAGAGAGAGCTTCTATAGAGAGAACATTATATAAAGAGAGAGCATTCTATAGAGAGGAACTTTATAAAGAGAAACTCTATAAGAGAACATTATAAGGAGAGAGACATTCTATAGAGAGAACTTTATAAAGAGAGAACATTCTATAGAGAGAACATTATAAGAGAGAAGCTTTCTATAAGAGAACTAGAAAGAGGAAAAATCTTCATAAAGAAACCCCCCTTATATAGAGAGAGCTTCTATAAGAGACATTATAAAGAGAGGCATTATATCGAGATATATAAAGAGAGAAATTCTATAAGAGAACTTTATAAAGAGAGAACATTCTATAGAGAGAACATTATATAGAGAGAGCTTTCTATAGAGAGAACATATAAAGAGAGAGCATTATTAGAGAGAACATTAAAGAGACTTATAGAGAAACTTTAAAAGAAACTTTCTATAGAGAACATATATAGAGAGACATTATATAGAAGCACATTATATAAGAGAGCTTCTATGTACACACTCTAGAGAAAACATTCTGAAGTGTAAAAGGACAAGAAAAGAGTTTTCCCCAGATACCCCCCCCCCCCCCCCCCTTAAACATATAGGTAATTACAGCGTTTCCTCCCATAGTGAACATATACATCCTCCTAAAAGAGGGGATTGGAGCGATCCGGGACACTGAACATGAAAATGAAGCTGCCCCAACTTCCCATAGAAATATTGATCTCGGCGCTCCAGGGACCTCCTGGGGTAATTAACAAGAATTGGTAGCAGTGAGCAAGAATAGAGGGGTCAGAGGGGACGCGGCTACATGGTTACAAATATCACCCCCCCCCCCTCCTAGGAACACCGAAGGATTCTCCACAACAAACCTCTTTTATCTATGGAGATGGTATGTGAGAGGGACAATGCGCTGATACTGGTGCCTTCATTATGGGACATGAAAGGACGTGTAGGAGGGAAATGCCCATGGGGGCTACGGACCATTCGGACTTGTGGACATCTCTTCTGTAGATGTGGGTCTCTTACTTCTATATTGAGCACTTTCTAAAGAAACTTTCCATTTTTGGCTCTCTCACCTCACCTGCAACATTGGGGCAGTTCCTAAAGGGGATTCCATTTCTATGTAAAGGGCAGCATTGTGTACTGCACATAAACTCCTTTATCACGCACCAATTCACTACAGAAAAGACAAGACCCAAAACAGTAAACTTTGAGACAAGACCACCACGAAATACAGACCTTAAACCAGGTTCAAATCCCATCAGGCTATTAGGAGCTACAGGCATTAATAAATAGTGGGAACTGGATCTTTATCTGCAGCTTGCATTTCCAACTATGCCTGTATTTCCAGTTCTGTAGCTTCAAAGTCCTAAGCTGTGTATCTAAAAGATGAGTTCCCTAACTTATAGACACCTGTTTCTCGGTGATAGAATAGAAAATAGCGGCTTCTGAGGTGACACTCCCACTGCACACTAAACTTGACTCAATTGGAAAATTAGTGAGAATAGTAGAAGAATCACATCTGAGTTGGGGGGTGGGGGGGATTTTTTTTTATAGGTAAATGGATGAAATTTCACATAAAAGAGGAATTCTTGAAAGGACATTGATCCCCACCTGAGGGGGCTGATGGTTTAGTGGGGTAAAACCTGGTGACTAAAACCCTCCTAAACAAGTAAGAATTTTCTATACACATACAAATTCCAGAGAAGACCCACATAATGACATGGACCCAGACCAATTAGTGTCACAGACCCCAGACCAATTTACTGTCATCATAATGACCAATAAACCGACCAATACATTGTGCGGAGTTATATCTTCCCATACAGGTTGGTTTCCATCCAACATGGACACAACAAAACAATGGGGGCATCAGTCTAAGGGCCCGATTCGGGTTTTCCGACGAGTTACCCGACAATTTCCGATTTGCGCCGATGTACCTGAATTGCCCGGGATTTTGGCGCACGCGATCGGATTGTGGCGCATCGACACACGACATGCACGCGACGGAAATCGGAGGGCGGTGACCGTCGACGAAAACCCCGACGGATTCGGATTTAAAAAGGAAATTGTGTCGGGGAGCTTGCACTATACCTTCATCCAGGAGGATTGTGAAACTCAGTGCATTTCAGGAACTTCAGCGCGCGCAGCGCCACCTGGTGGACGTCGGAGGAACTGCCCTTGATGAATCCCGCCGAACCGAATCCACACGTAGAGAGCGCCGCTGGGATCTGCGTAACGTACGGGTAAGTAATCTGCCCCAATATTCAAATGAAAAGTGAACAGTTGCGTAGATGGAGAACGTTTAGCACTGAAGTAAAACTCTCCCTATCTCTGGATGCCCCCTCTGCTGCGGCTGGTATCTTATCATCATAGTGAGCCCTGGATGCAGAATTTCAATCAAGGAGAGGATGTTCTGAGTAGTGGAGAGCTTGATTCAGTGCTGAACCTCCGCCTTTGTGACTTATACAACCAAATTCCATCTTTAAAGTTGATTTTTCTGTGATAATGCCGTCCACTGAGTCATGAAAGGAACATGATCTAGAAGGCAATCATTGCTTGGTAAGATCCTGGTAGTGGTTTTGTAGGGTCAATTTCTTCTGAAAGTTCCCTTAATGATGCCAGATCTCAGCTAGACCAGTGATGGAGAACCTTTTAGAGACAAAGTGCCCAAACATCAACCAAAATCCACTATTACCGTGAAGTGCCAACATGGCATTTTCAGCAGTAACTTATTGCTACGTTATTCCACATCTTAAATGCATGTCACCCCTGAGCCACCAATACAGTTGAAAGAAGAAGGGCAAATTCAGACAATCATATAGCTTCTCTCCAGTGTCTCTCTGTACTAGAAGAGGGTGGTCCACAGGATGACCTCCAAAGGTCTTCTATCAAAACCTTTTCATTTTACCACAGTTTTTAACAGTTAATGAAGTGTCGCTTTAAAATCCTGAGAGTAGTTGCCCAGGACTGCAGGAAGATTCGGTGGATTTGGTCGTGTTTGGAACTCTGTCCGGAGCGACAGCCTGAGTACCACAGAAAGGCTCTGAGTGCCCACCTCTGGTCACCGTGCCATAGGTTCGCCACCACTGGCTTAGACCATTAAACGACCAGAGGAAGCCATTAAACACATGCAGGACCTGCTACGAAATGCGACACCAACCAAGAATGATTGAGACCTTACAGCGGGGGTAGCAGGTAGAGACGTTAATTTTGCCGGATGGCTGCACGGCCGCCAATCGGGAATATGTCCTGGTTGCACTGAATAACGGACCCATAAAATGCTCATTCTCTACATGCTTACCTAGTCCAACTCAAAACCCAGGAGCTTAAGGATCGGGGGAGCTGAATATTGGTGGGCCGACAAGCTAATCTTTAGATTCAAAAGTTTGGCCCCTTGTCTGTGTGCACATTTTGCTCCAGCAATCCCAAAACATCAGGATGAATGGCTGTGTGGGTAATTCACCATCATCCGTTATACCGGGATCTGTTACTGTGGGTCCTCCTGGACCACCAGGGTTCAACGCCAAGCTGAGGTTCAACTATCGATCGGACTTATCCACACATGCAGTTTATGAAATGAGGTTACAGACTCCTGGAAGTTATCAGAGATATGGTGCCGCATAGGGACGAGATGTGAAGTGAGACAAAGCCCTGTTGTGGCATTTTCCCTTCATTCGGATCCTGATGCTTTGCTGTGCGGAAATAAGCTTGGTGGATGCAGGGCATGATCTGTATCTGATCAGTCAAGATCACAGGGAAAACACAGTGGGGAAGGATACATGCACCCCTGAACGTCTACTCGAAGCTTAGGATGACCATGAAGAACATGAAAGAAACAATATATAAATAGTAGCGTAAATGAAGTAACACAGTCCAGCCGGCTCATTCTGTTGACTTATAATGGGTCATCAGTATGTGGGCTACATGCGAGGGGTTAGAAAAACAAAGTTCATGAATTAATCACATCTTATTTCTGGGAAGGACATAAACATCTACATGTAATGGTATTCATCTTCCAGTTGACATGAGGATCATCGTTCCGATACCTTCTAGGGTCTTAAACGTATCCTGCACCTTATGCCTATATTGCTACATGCGTCTCGATAACTACCAGGGCTCTTCATTCCCATCATCGTCTCTTTACTGGTTCACATTAGTGAAGATCCAAGTAGATTCTGTCTGACAATACTATGAACAACTCAATGGTTTTTACTCAATCCTAAGCAACCCGACCATCAGACATGACCTCCGTACATACTCGAGTATAAGCTAAGTTTTTCAGCACAAAATTGGGCTGAAAAAACCAAACAAGGCTTATATTTGAGTTAAAAAACAACAACTCAGGACTCACTTTTTCGGCGCTCCTCCGCAAGTCTTCTTTGAATATAGACGTCATATGGGCACATTTACTTACCATCCGGTCGCTGCGCGATCCCGATCCGGAATGTCCGCAGGAATGCACGTGATTCTGCCGTGATTCAAGACGATTGTGCGCCCGATTTCCTGCATGTGTCGCTTCCTTGATCAGGTCCGCCGGATTTCACCATCTTCCACCTGGTGTATGTAACTGCATGACTTGAGACACAAATTTAAAATGTGTGAATCCACACTTAGTCGAATCCATTGGTTCTTCCGACGGCCCGCCCCAATTTGTGTCGGTGAAAGCCGGCGGGATTGTGACACAATCCCCCCGTGCGATCCCCGAAAAGGGGAAACCCACGAAAATGCGGCCGCGGGACCCTTAGTAAATAAGCCCCATAGTGTGGACGGCCAGCACAGGAAACTGTCTTCCAGTTGCCCTTATTAGAGTAAAGTGAGGCACAATAGGTGTGAAAGCTGAAAAGGAGATTAGTCTCAGGTCCCTGTCTCTGTCTGGTCATTAGTCTGTTCTCAGACCCTGCGTGAACACCTAAATGTGGATGTCCAAGGGAATCTGGTAAAAGTCCTATTCATTAGACTTATTGTAAATTCCCAGAAGCACGTCTGGACCACATCCAAGTTTCATGAGGCGGAGAAGCTGATTACAAAATTGCTGTCTTCCAATGGTGGTCAGAAAGGTTTGGGTCACGAGGGACCATACAGGGACATAAAATTAATGCATAGCGGGTCTGTATTGAGAATAGGAATTGGTCTCACCGCTGTACATACATTTGACATTTCTTTCCTGATTTCGTTGGAACATTTAGTCAAGTCGACTGTTACAGCCGTCCCCATGATAGTATATGAATATAATGCAGAGAACGCACTCTCCTCGCGTTTAAACATTCACCATATGTTATTACACAGTTAGGGAAATAAACACTACTGGCTGATGGGTGTGTTATACTTTAGTGAAGTTCTTGTCTTTTACATAATGGTAAAGTGTGAGTGTAAAGTGGGATTCAATGCAGCGCTAAATAAGGCTATCGGCTGTGATCAAACATTGGGCACATTTTACACTCCCGGTCCAGTCGCCATCCCTGGTGCGTTGTCCGACGAGGATTGGGGGGGGTTCTGCCGGGATTCACTGAGGTCGTGCGCCCCGATATCCAGCAGGTGCGCTGCTGCTCCGAGGTCGCTCGCGAGTTCCACCTTCTTTCATCCGGTGCTGTGGACGCTGCGACGAAGAAGGGACATAAATTTGCGAACAAATCTTTTTAATTCAGCGGGGGCTGGCGATGCAAACACATTCTGATAGCGCGCCCAACATCCGCGGTGACAATTCAGCCGAAAATCGCAAATAGTCGGGCAACCCGACAAAAGTGTGCGATTCGGACCCTTAGTAAAGAGCCCATTGTATCCCAACATTCAGAAGTTTCAAAGCAAATTTCTGACCAGACCCTGAATATTCAGACTCAGACCAGACCCTAATGTGTTATACTTCGACCAGATACCCCAAATGTGGTGCAGAGAATCTTTATTGTGCAAATACAACTCATGGGTCTGAATGCACAAACGGGAGGATCAGGTGAAGTCTCAATTCACACAATATATGTGGAGACCCAACATACTTCATATTCAGGACTCGTTTAACAGCTAGAAGGGGCAGGAAATCTTGCGGATGTACCATGTAGCAGAGCCGTACAACTCCAGTGCACCATGGCCTCATCCATTAAGATCCTCACTCACATCAAGTACCAACTTACAAAGCTCCAGCCTTTACCTCCTTCGAGGTCAATCCCTGTTCCTCACCCAAATATTGTTAATGTCTCTTAATTGCTAGATTTTCCAGCTAATCCCCTATATTTATTCTCAACTATTTCCAATTGAGACCCAAGACCAGAGTTTAAACAAAACTACTATTTTCTGTATCTTGGTAACCTATAGGCTCATCAGACATTGGGAGATTTACTTACCGGTCCATTCGGACCAGCGACGCGTTCTCTGTGCTGGTTCGGGTCACCGGGATTTAATAAGCGTAGTTCCTCCGCCATCCCCAGGTGGCGCGCTGCGGCTGAAACATCATCAGAACGCATGGAAGGTTCCGGGCTCGGCTGGAGTGACGAGGTAAGTGCCAGCTCCGCGACAGATGTTTTTTTTTAAAATGACGTCAGTTATTTGCCGAATCCGTCGGGTTTTCCGTTCGTCCACGCCCCCGATTTCCGATCGCCTGCCAGGCCAGTCGCTGATGCAGCCAAATCCGATCACGTGAGCCAAAATCCCCGGGGCAATTCAGGGGAACTCGGCGCAAATCAAAATCGGGAACCACGTTGGGAACAACGTGAGAATGGCCCTTCAGTAAATGACCCCCATTGGTGCCACAGCAGCGGTAGTGGACCCATTGGGCCAATTTACTAAGAAGGAGTACAGGGTCTGTTAATGTGCAGTTGCCTGTGTAGTGTGCAGCGGTGCACCAGATTCAGAATTTGTGGTGCCCATTTGCATGCAACGGGTGGTCCCTGCATGCACCAATTTTTTATGGTGCAGATCCTTTAATGGTGGAGTGCGACCAGACTCGTCAGATTCTGCATGAGAATATGGACGCAAGGTTGGTATGAGCACCGAATGCCCTTACATGTACTAATTTGTGTCACGGTATACTGTGCATCCACACACAAATGCGGAGTCGTGTGTTGACATTGTGGCGCTATAACTTCTTGAATACACTGTGCAAGAGTTTTATACATTAAAGAACTGACAGTCCGACAGAAAACTGCGGCAAGGTCCTAGTAAATGTCCCCATGGATCCCTTATAACCGTCTTAGTTGACACAGTGGAAGTATCTAAGACACCTAGCTATGGAGGGTCAGGTAAGTATTCAACATCAGGGCCAGGGACCGGGGGGCATAGTATATGCACAATATGTCGCAAGTTTAAAAGTGCAAGTTAAAGTGGCAAAGATGCCATCTACTCGTAGTTGGCACGCTGCCTTCATGTCATTGGCTCATTCCATGCATGCTACATGTACGTTGTGACCATGCTGAAGCTCAGGTGACGGTATGTCTGATACATTACAAGCTCGGGATGTGATGTTGATAATGTATAAGGCTCGGATGATGTGTAGCTGAACATGTAAAGTCGATGCTGTGAGTGTTGATAAATTTACAGACTCGGATGATTGATGTCTGTACCTGTACAGCTCAGGCATGCTGTGATGTCGATACATGTACAAGCTCGGATGATGTGATGTCTGTACAGGTACAATCCAGATGATGTGATGTCTGATACATGTACGAGCTCAGGATATGTGATATGTACTTACGTCAGGATGACGGATGACTGAGAACATTACAAGCTCAAGAGATGATGCTGATACGTTGCAACCAGGATGTATGTCAGAGTTACTTACAGGCAGGATATGTGATGTCTGATACGTTTACAAGATCGGATGATTTATGTCTGAGTACAGTACAAGCGGATGAGTTGTGTAATTAAGCAGACTGACTGTACTGTACAAGCTCAGAGTATGTGATGTCTGATACATGTAACAAGCTCGGGATGATGTGATACTCTGATACACTGTACAAGCTCGGGATGATGTGATTGTTGAATACCTGTAAAGCTAGGATGAGTGTGATGTGTGATTCATGTATAAAGCTCGGATATGTTAGTCTGATAATGTACCGCCAGGGTGATGTGTATCTGATACATTACAACGCTAGATTGATGTGTATGTCGTGATACAGTAAAAGCTCAGATGATGTTGATTGCTGATACTGTACAAGCTCAGTATGATGTGATATTGATCACATGTACAAGTCAGGATGAGTGTATGTCTGGATCATGTACAACTCAGATAATGTGATGTCGTCTAATGAACAAGCTCAGGAATGATGGATATCTGATACATCTTACCAGCCGGGATGATGTGATGTCTGATACAGATACAAGTCTACAGGATGATGTGATGTCTGATACATGTACAAGCTCAGGATGGTGTGTATACCTGGATACCTGTAGCAAGCTCAGGATATGTGATGCTGGATACATATATACACTAACGAGATGTATGTCTGATCGTTCTACCAACAGACTTTTTTTTTAAAGCTCAGCTGGAGTGGATCCATTTACCATATTACCGGTTTAGCTGACAGGTAAGACAGATAGAGAGACACTGTTGGTGCAGGTCTTGGTAAGTGATCAAAATCAAGACCACAGTACTGTGCACAGTCAGTCTCTAGGACAATAGGTCAGGGTGGGACCTTGAAAACCACACGAAAAGTGACCCTTGCTCAGGCATCTTCCCTTATACTTAATCAGGGGTAATTCTGACTCTTAAGGGACCGCACCCCCTACTGGTAACCGCAGGAACACAGCATTGATTGCCTGAGTGGGACGCAACCCCCTGGACTCTGGATAGCGCGCCACTAATGCAAAAGCTGAAGAAGGGCCAAGAGTTAGGTACAGCCACCATACTTACATCACGATGGACACTAAATCTCTATATATAAAGTGATCCAGCAGAGAAATAAATGCAGCATTTGTCTACTTAGCCAGAGATTTCATAACGGCTGACTGTTAATGAGAATACCTTTCCATCTCTGTCACATTAATTAATGTTTGGTTCGCTGTGGGTAAGTGTGACATAAACATATAACGTGAACACGAATTGTTACGTTGGTCAGCGCCGCTCGCGCACTTTCTACGGCACGTTCCGCACGTCCATGGTGCACGTTACAATCAGGTGTCAGCAGAAACCTCCAGATCTGTATTACGGACCATTAGCCCGGCAGACCTCTGGCCCAGCCCCCCGCACTACCCCAAACACTCTAATCCATAGTCCTCCGGCTAAATGCGCCTAAAACCGTCTACATTTGCTGAAGTATGTGTTTCACTTTCCGTTCTCCCCTGGATTGATGACTCGCCTCTCGATTCTCGTATAATCAGCTCCACATTCGTCTTCCCTTGAAGGCGAAAGTGCGAAAACTCATGGGGCCTCAGAACAAGCCGCATCACCCGGTTCAGCGGCTGCGGAACCACTATTCTATTGATCGCAGGTGGAGTTCCAGCGCTGAGGTTTGAAGGGGTTTCGGCGTCAATTGTAACTATCCCATATAAACTGATGAAGACAGATTTGCGGGGTCCGAACTGGGAGCAATGGCGGTGCCCGAACCCTGTCATTTGTCACATAATGCATGAAGTTACAGAAAGACTTTGGTCCCACTATGTACAAATTCTGGTGTCAAGCAGAGTTGGACCCCAGACGATCTTACTAACCAATAAGACAATTGGCGGCACAGGAGTGGGTACAGAACCATAAAAACTATCTAACTTTGTTAAAAAAAAAAAAGATTTTACATAGTCATTCACCAAATTTGGTTGAGATATGTAGACATCAGTATTATCAATGTTGTCATGTAATGGGGGCTCGTTTACAGATCTGTTTTCGCATGATGGACAAGCAGCTCTCTGCCACTCGCGCCAGAACATGTAACTACATACCTGTATAGAGTGATTAGACTCTATGTCAGAGTGTAGTGGGATTACCTACATGACTATTAGTCTGGCGAATCTGTTTTAATGAAATCAGGGGATAGGTACTATCGACAAAGTTACTGTAATGTTAAACATGGTTTTTTAAAAATATCTGATTATATTGGGTTGGAGATAAATCTGAGCAACTTTATCTGGTCCCCTGTAGCGGTTCAACTGAGTCCAGAAGAGGAAAACTGAGACAACAGTTTTGTCTGTACTATATTCTGCGCTATGGTAACTCTAATTCTGATTCATCTCCCCCACCCCAGCACCCCGCAGATGGAATGTTTGAAAATGTTCCTCTCTGGGGACTCATCCCGAGCATCTGGCAGGGAGCCAGGTAACCAGTTTCACCTATTTGATTTCAAACACCAAACATAGACAGTTTTTAATTAAGCATAGTGTGCACTACAGTTGCTGTCTATAGCAACTGTCCCCTGACAAAAAATGCATCCTGGTGACACGTTCCCTTTAAATACATTGTTATACAGAAAACACAAAAAACTCTAAATTATGTCTCCTCTTCTTGCCGCCCCACCCCCAATTTTAACCCTATGTCCACATAACAAGATGGTTTACTTGTTCCAGAACCAGCTTATCTAATATGCTACTAAGTTGTTCTCTGATTTCCAATATGAAGTTTTTTTTCTAAACTTCAAGTATTATCACGCATTGAATGAGAGGTTTTTTGTTACAAGTGCCTTTGGTAAAACGTGCAAGAACAGTTGAAGTGTTTTGTCATAACAGAATTTTTCAAGGTCTTTTTGTATATTTTAGCATGTGGTGTTGTAAATTTATTTCGTTTCTTCTGGCGACGCTTTTTATGTTCCATTTACAGAACTTCTCCTTTGTATACTTAAAGGGGTTTCCTAAATGAAAGTGAAGCGCGTCCATAGTATAGGGGATAACCATCTGTTCCGTTGAGACCCCAACAGTCCAAGTTGTAGATAACACAGTTGGTACCTTGCCCTAAACTTGGCAAGTGGCCTTATGTCATTGGTTCACCCTGTCGCTGCCCCACAGGATGGTGGGACAACATGTACAAGCTCAGGATGATGGTTATACCCTGATATACACTCACCGGCCACTTTATTAGGACAACACGATAGTAAGGTGGGACCCCACTTTGGCAGTCAGACTGCCTCAATTCTTCGTGGCATAGATACAACAAGTTGCTGGAAGCTCCTCGAGAGTGGTCCATCGTGGACATGATGGCATCACACGAGTTGCGCAGATTTGGGGCGGCACAGCCATGATGGTAATCTCCCGTTCCACCACATCCCAAAGATGCTCTACTGGATGAGATCGGGACTGTGGAGGCCATTTGTGTCCAGTGGACTCATTGTCATCTCAAGAGCCCAGTCTGAGCGTAATTCCAGCTTTATGACATGGCGCATTATACTGCTGATAAGTAGCCATCGAGTTACAGGGGGTACATTGTGCTCAGTAAAGGGAGGACATGGTCAGCAACAACTCGGTAGGCTGTGGCGTTTGTACCAGGGGCCCAAAGAGGGCCAGAAAATATTACCCACACCATGACACCACCACCACCGCTGAACCGCTGAGACAAGGCAGGATGGGATCATTGCTCATGGTGTTGACGCTCAAAGTTCTGACCTACATCGAATGTCCAGCAGAAACGAGATAACAGACCAGGAAACGTTTTCAATCTTCTACTGTCTCTTTCGATGAGCTTGTGCAAATTGTAGCCTCAGGTTTCTGTCTTAGGAAGGAGTGGCACCCGTGTGGTCTTCTGTGCTGTAGCCCATCTGCATTCAAAGTTCGACAGTACTGGGCGTTCAGAGATTCATCTTCGCCACCTTGGTTGGAACGGGTGGCGATTTGAGTCACAACTGTTGCGTTTTATCAGCTCGAAGCAGTCTGCCGCAGTCTCATCGGACATTGGCATCAACAAGGCATTTCCGACCACAGAACTCGCTCAATGGATGTTTTTTCTTTTTTGGACATCTCTGAAAACCCTATGAGCTGGTTGTGCATAAATCCCGTAGATCAGCAGTTTCTGAATAAATCAGATCAGCATCGGCAGCAACAACCATGCCACGTTCAAAGGCCAATCAAATCACTTTTTCCCATACTATGCCGGTTTGAACTGCCAGGAGTGTCTTACCATGTCTACATGCCTAAATGCATGAGTTTGCCGCCATGTGATTGGGCTTTAGAAATTAAGTGTTAACGGGCAGTGGAAGGTGTACCTATTAAAAGTGGCCGGTGAGTGATGTACAAGCCAGGATGATGTGAGTCTGATTACTGTACAAGCTCAGGATTGCTAGCACGATCGCGGGGGTTTTACAGCGTGGGCTGCCGGCAAAAGCTGCAGGCAGCCTCAACAGATACGGCGAAGGGCGCCGCCATTCTTACTGGGATCGCCGCTCCCAGTGAAGTCATCGGGGGGGCGGCGATCGTCCCATGGTAGCCTCGGGTCTTCCGAAGACCCGATTGCTATTTTGTTTTAACCCTTCATACAATGTGCTGATAGCACTGTAAGGAATGAGGAGGAAATCCCTGATACTGCCATAATGTAGTATGGCCGTATATGGAGGATCGATCAGACAACTAGGGTTAAAGAACCTAGGAAGTTGAAAATCGTATAAATAAAAATAAAAAGTTTTAAAAAAAAAATTTAGAATAAAAAAAATTAAATTTCAAACTCACCCCCCCCCCTCCCTAGAACTGACCATAAATATAAATAAACAGTAAAAATCATAAACACATTAGGTATCGCGCGTCCCCGAAAATGCCCAATCTACAAAATATAAACGGTTTACGAATGCGCTTTACACGTTACGGAAACTAGCGCCCAAAGTCGAAAATGGCACTTTTGAATTTGAAAAAATATAATAAAAAAATCTATAAAAATGATCAAAAGTCGTAAAGCTCCTAAAAATGATAATCATTGAAATCTTATCAATTTCGCACTGAGCCCCTGGACTGGGCTTTCAGTGAGGGGTAGGAGCTTGGGACCCCTCGTGCACAGGACGCGTTCATAGAGGAAAACACGTCTCCAGCTCGGGGCTTCCTTGCGCTGGGGACGCCATGACATTGGAATCTGACTAATGATATTTTGTAAGAGCATTTTGTGTGGAAAACTGATGCGGCCCAGCCTTACCCAGAATCTAACCTCAGCGGCCCCCAGGTAAATTGAGTTTGAGACCCCTGATTACAAGCTCAGGATGAGTGATGTCTGATACATGTACAAGACCAGGATGATGTGATGCATAATACAGTCAAGCTCAGGTTGATGGTTATTCTGAACGTGTTACAAGCTCAGGATTAATGTGTACCTTATACATTTACAAAGATCAGGATGATGTGACGTCTGATACTATGTACAAGATAACGGATGATGGATACCTGATACATGTACAAGCTAGGATGTATGTGATGCCTGATTACTTGTACAAGCGCAGGTGATGTGATGTCTGATACATGTACAAGCCCAGGATGATGTGATGTCTGATACATGTACAAGATCAGGATGATGGCAATGTCTGACTCAGTACAGACCAGGGTGAGGTGAGTATTGATACATGTACAAGATCTAACGCTGATGTGATGTCGATACATGTACAAGCCAGGATGATGTGATGTCTTATTACATGTATACATGTCAGGCTGAGTGATGTCTGCTCATGTACCGACTCAGGATGATATGATACATGTACAATTTCAGATGATGCAAGTTGACACAGGTAAAAGCTCAAGTGATGTGAGGTCTGATACATGTACAAGCTCAGGATGATGTATATCTGATATGTTTGTACAGGCTCAGGATGTGTTGATACATTATACCATTTCCAAGATCACGGATGATGTGACGTCTGATACATGTACAAGCGCAGGATGATTGTGATACCGAGTACAGGTACAAGCTAAGGATGAGGTGATACCTGTACAGGTACAAGCGAAGGATGATGGTGATTTCTGCTACATGTACAAGTCAGGGATGATGTGATGTCTGATACATGCAAAAGCTCAGGAGATGCAATGTCGGACACATGTACAAAGCTCAGGGAGATTGCAAGTATGACACATGTAATAGATCAGATGAGGTGATGTCTGATACATGTACAAGCTCAGGATGATGTGATGTTGATCAATGTACAAGCCTCAGGATGATGTGATGTCTAATACGATTTACAAGCTCAGGATGATGTTAGGCTGATACATGTACAAGCTCCGGATGATGTTATGTCTGATAAATGTACAAGCCAGGTGATGTTTCAGTCTGATTACATGTAGAGCTCAGGTGAGGTGAGTCTGATACATGTACACGCTCTAGGAGTGATGTTGCATGTCGATTAGTGTACAAGATCAGCTGATGATGGATGTCTGACAAATGTCAAGCTCAGGATGATGTGAGGTCTGATCTGTAAGCGCTAGGATGAAGTGATGCCTGAATTTGCATAAACGTGATACTTTGGAGGCTATGGAGTATCCCCCGTCATGTGCACTCCTGGACCAAATCAAGACTTTTTTAGACAAGAAGCAGAATTGACTCTGGCGGCGCTGCACGAGGCATACCTGGTCAAGCTGACCGAGGCCAAGAGCGCTGGGGGTGGGGGGACCCACATAAGGTGTAATAAGGAACCATGGGTGTGTGGGGGCTGTAGCAATGAATAAATAGGGAGTGAGGGGGACTTTATATAAAATAACCATAAGGGGGGCAGTTGGGATGAGAAATAGGAATATTTTAGGAACGGAGACTGTTTAGTTCTGATATTTTAATGAGGCTCTGCACCCAGGGGGCCTATTAAACCGGAGTGGATCTATGACTACCACTAATATTGAGCTGGGGCTTGTGCTGCAAGTGACTAAGGCTAAGTTACAATACCAGACCACAGCTCAGAGACAAAAATGCGCTAATTTCGGAAAATAAAATCATGTTTTTAACCTTTATGCTATACGCAGATTTAACACTCTTATGGTTTATGGCATTTCTTACAATTTACTCATTTAGTCATTCCTGACAATTGTTCAACCCAGAGAGGAGATTATACAATCATTTCAGGAAGCAGTCCATAGAATTAGAATTACTGCTACTGAAACATATCACAAAGCGAAAAATAGAGAGTCAAAACACACGGGAAGGGTTAACACATTTAAAAACATCAAAATATTATTTAAGGCAGCGAGCGTCACATATCTCCCGTTACATGAAAAAGGCAATACTGCAAAAACTGAAAAAGGCACCCCCTACCCGCACCCAATCCGCAAAACACAATCGCCCCAAATAAAATGGTCATAGGTACGGCTTTATGCAGAACTTACAGCCGTCTTCTCATTTCACAGGGAGAATAAATTGGTGAAAGGGTATTCACAATTAGGGATTGTGCACGATTATGGGGACATCTAGTGACATGTCCTAGGGGCAGTTACTGAGGAAACTGCTATTTTCTCACCAGAGGCATCTATGATATAGTTAACACGGTCATAGAGAACTCAGGTCAAAATTATTAGTAGGTGCAATCCTATTACTTATTACCTGACGGGTAGGATCATAGCGGGTCCTACTAAAGTTCTTATGTGTAACCCCCAAGATTTTGGCGCGGAGTAATGATCACCTCACTCTAACCACTACGCAGCAGGTAGGTCAGTTCATACTCCCCTCTCTAAATAAGTGAGGTGATAATAACAACATCCCATGCTCGCCTTTCTTGGCACTATGTTTTTTTGTCTATATTACGTTTAATATGTTCATTGTGGTAATATGTTTTCTCTCAATAGAAGCAGTGGGAATTCTGTTAGCTGGTCGCTCCGAACTTCTAGAAGGGAGAACCCTAAATTCTTCCCAGCGTCTGTTTGTGTGTTGGGTTGGATCGTCGGAAGTAGGTTAGTGTGTAGTGGAGAGGAAACAGAGCCAGCATACAGATCAATACTGAAAGCGGTAGAAACTTATCCAGCCCGTGAGTAAAAGGACGTGGCGGTACTTTGGCTTTCTTGGGAGGAAATTAGGGTATTACTAAGGGGCCGCGGATCACATTCCCGACGGTTTGGGGTTGCACGGGACAGATTTTAGAAGAGTAATCGTGTCGCAGCAATCAGATTTGGTGAAATCAAGTCGGCTTCTGTAGGAGATCAAGACGGATCGACATGAGCGCGGGGATTTAACTTTAAAATTGTTTTTTTTTTTTTATGAGCATTAAATGCATTACATGCCCCGGGAAGAAGAGGTGAATGCATTAGGTGACCTCTGACGGTCAGGAAGTAAAATGTGCACATTTTGTGCAAGCCACAAGTATGAGAATAGGCCATTCCGACCAGAATCCATGGCTGTAAGAGGCCCTACTACAAGAGAACAACCCTTGTGCTTACTGTTTCATGCTCTTTAATTCCAGTTACGGAATAAAGAAGAGTATGGATTCTACGCATCATGTTAGTACCAGCTGGTAGTTATCCAGGGATTCTTACATACGTGGTAGCCCTCTTCTTACAGCGGCACCTTTCACAACCCACATGGGTGTAAGAGGACTACCATAAGCCAGGAGAGGACCACAGGGCAGGCTAGTTCGAGGATCGTGAAGAATGGCTTCTGGGCTGTAGATACCTTCCCAGGTTTTGCCACGGAGGGGAACATCCCATTTACTTCGATCCATCTAGGCAATAGATGGATCTAGCAATAGCATTAGCTTGATGACTCGCTCTGAGTTTACCTGAAAATTTAGGGAACTGCTAGTCGTACCTACTTCTCGGGGATTTTAATGATTTTGGCAGGGGAACGCAGTTACTTATAGAAGCTCTTTGGCCTAACCTTGATATATTGGTGGAACTCGTCATGGGCGGGGGGGGTGCCGGGGTCATGTATTATCTCTTTTTTAATAGTTCTTATTGATGCTTCTTCTTAGGGATGGAGAAGACTAGTGTCAATAAGGGGGACTTATTGCCGTCCTGCTTTCTAAAAGGAACGTTTACAATTATGTAATTAGCAGAGAAGGGTACGGGGTGTACCAAGCCCTCTGTGCTGCAGCTTTCACAGGCGATTAAATTCAAACTCCCCTCATTTAAGTCAGAGGACAGAGGAAGTTTCGGCACAAAGTGGGAACGGGGAAGTGCTCCTGTGCGAGTACACAGCAGTTGAATGCATCAAACAAAAGTTTAGATGATTGTAAATTCATGAACAAATGAATCTGCTTAGGCACACATGCAGATAAGAATAACAGGATTGGAATGATCTATCTTAAGCGTAAGTGCCGAGCAGCTGGAGGTCGGTTAATGGCCGCAGTTAACGCTGTACTGAGTCACCGGACACAAAAAGAAGTCTGAAGTATACTCTATGTATGAGCTAGAAGCCGGTGTTCATAGCAGGTGGAAGGGTTAAGTGTTGTTGGATCGGCTGTTTTTGGCGAAGAAGGGAGATGCTGGTTGGGGTCCGACTTGCACGTGCATCGTCCACTATGCCGGGATTAAATGAGAACGGATGAATTCGAGCAGCCCCGCTGCCTCACCTGGACTTTTCTCTGCCTGAGACGCGTCATCCGTCCTGATATCTCTTTCATTCACCTTAATTGGGAGTTTGCTTCCTTGGTAGGCTTCGTGTACATAAAGACTGCAGTCTTTCTGTGTCAGGATAAGCCCCCAGCCCAGGCCACCCCACCCATCTCTTATAATGGGGGGAGGAAGAAAAAAAAATGCAAAAGCAACCTTCACCGCTTGTTAGGAGGCACAAGCAATCTTAGGCATGACCAGAGAGGAGTGGGAGATGGGGCCAGTCATGCCTTCATCACTCACACAAAAGTGGCTTTTCTGAGGCGTGGAAAATACGTTTGGATCAGCTGTCAAGCTGACTGTTTTTACTTTGATAGTATGTTGCGCTAAAGAGGAGTAAGGAAGCCGGATGGGCTTCAGAAATAGGTCCTGGTGTGTACGAGGCTCCTCTTATGAGAGGGTAGGAGTACATTTAGTTTTAGTTCTTTTGAGGACTGAAAAAGATTTGGTCAAAAAAAGAAGAGGTGGATTAGAGTTGGCAAACAAGTCTTGTCCAGAGCACTAAAAGCTAATGTCTACTGTTGAAGCCGGACATGAAGGTTGTGTTGGAACAGTTGACGCATAGAGTTTGGCTTTCAGGCGAGTCGATAAAAGAGGATCAAACTAACCAGGGTTCGAATAATTGTCTCAACAATGGGAGAGACAACGGCTGGTCAATTTGGCCAGAAAGCTAATACCACAGGAGTCCAGGGTCGGAGACTGGCAGCTGCTTTTGTACCCACCAGATGTGGCACACTTGTACTTTTTATAAGTTGACTAGTAACCCGAAAAGTTCAAAATCCAAAAGGGGTCATCAAGTGCATAACTACCTAAAATGAGAAGGACCCCCCTCCAACTAGGGGGACACCTGTATAAACTCCAGGTCAAGGGACATAAGAGCACTGTGTGACCCAGAGATTGACGGAGTCCAAAATTTCAACTTCTCGAGACAATCCAATTAATTAGGAAGCCTAAGGAATGGAGTGACAGTTTGTGGTTATTGTCAGTGGAGCTATCTATTAAATGGTTAATAATGATATAGAATAGGTAGTGCGATTTGGCTATGAGGTCCTCCAGCTTCAGGGGGAACCAAATTTCTTTTTGAAGGGTTTTTTGGTGGCAAATGTGAAGGAATCATCAACGAACATTCGGAACCCAAATGCGGAAGGAAAGTTTAACATAGAGTAACCATCTTGGTTGGAGACATGGAAGCTTCTAGGAGGCTGAGTAACTAAGAGACCATCTCGGTAATCCTAAGAATACGGAAACTGGGAGGGCAGTTGGTGGTTTGTTAGTGGTTCTATCCATTTTAATGGTAATATAAATAGATGAATAGATTTTGCTATGAGGTCCTCCAGCTTAAGTTTGTGCAATGTTAAGGAATCATAAAGAAAAACCCTTTAACATCACAAATTGGAAGGCGATTGACTAAAGATGAACCATCCGGGTGAAGAGAAAGGCAGCTTCTAGAAAAAGAGTAGCTAAGAGGCCACATTTACACTGCAAACCATGACAAAAGTTCTTAATTGTTCAATCACTAAAATCTAATATTCAGATTTCAAAGAATGACTAAATTACAATGTAACGATCTTATTATATTTGGTTCAATGGCTGGTAGATTGATATTGAATGTGCGGCTCCAACATTTGACTTGTTATGAATTTAGATCTGGTGGCCCACCTGACCTTTAAGACTACCATATTCCAGAAAATTAGGAATGTTTATTGTTCCTTATATGATTCGTTTCAGCTCCCTAATGTCAACGTCCTGTTAAAATGTTACATGAACATGGATACTTGAATTCGATCATATAATGGCATACCTACCAACTTCACATCGTAGAATTTCGGGTGTAGTCTTGGCCCCTACTGTTATGTCCTCATCCGTCCATGAGAATGTCCACCTTGTCAGACAGGTACTAGTGAATTAGAATCTGATAGTCTCGGGAGATATTCTGGATATTCCCAGGAAAATGTCAAGATGTTTGTGGCCATGTGTGAACATACTCATATATGGTATGAAGCCCATCCAAAGATATTAGAAGAATAATGTTAGTACGCCCAACTTTTCTATAATAAGTACATGTGTTAAAGTCCATCCCTCATCTCAGAACAATATCACCAACCTGTTTTTTCGTAGAATGATGTCTGCGCTCAATGTTGGGACATAGATGAGGGAAGGGGGCTTCCTGGCCATTGACTGGCTATTTGTTCTTAGGGTAAGTATACCTTCAAAAGGTCCAACTTGGTTGATAGAGGTGAGATATGATCAGGAAACTGAAAATGAAATATGAAATCGTAAAAAAAATCTTTTGTATAAAAAACAAAACAAAAAACCCTGTTATGCGGGAAAAACGTATCAAATAAACGCTCTATTATCGTGAACCTCTTGTATTCGTTTTTGGAGGCTGCTAAAAAAAATCTACATCTAAAAGCATGCTCTGCCCGACTGAAGAAAGCCTCACTGAAATGAGCTCACAGACCGGACAGGCGTTTTATCTACCTTTTGTTTTTTCATATACTGTACACGAAAAAAATCCCCCCAAAAAATGCTTTGATGCTCTGTATCGTAACATCTTTGTATTTTTTTGGCCATATTCAACATATATAATAAAAGACTGTTTGCGGCCAAAGGTTTATTGAAATGGAACAAGCATAAGTTTTTAGAAACTGGTTTTATGTTAATCATAAAACTTGGAAAGAAAAATGGGCCGAAAAAGTACTAAATGACAACAAGTTTGTTCGTTAAATATACGAGAACAATTCCACTTTGCTACTACTTTTCCTTTGACCCTAGATCTCCCCTGGATAATCATAACTAACATTTCCCTGTTCCTGATCATAGATGTACTTTCGACTAAGTTAGATTCTCTAGGCCACGCGGGACATAATTTTAGGGCTATTCATGAAATCTTTGGGCATCCTAGACGACCAGGAATGTTACTTGAAACTCATTAATATCCCTTTGATCCCTAAGAAGTTAAAGTACCACCTGGTCTCCTAGGATGACAAGTAAGATTTGCTATGTGGAAACCCTATGGCCTGGGAAGTACCAACATGGGTCTTCTAGGATTACTAGATAGATTACTAATGAAGCCCTAGTTGGCCTGGGACGTACTATCCCTGGTCTTCTAGGTGAGACTAGAAGAGTTTTACTTAGATGATAGCCCTAGTGGCCTGGGAAGTACCATCCCTGGTCTTATAGGATGACATAGAAGATTACCAATTATGAAAAACCTAGTGGTCTTGGGAAGTAGCAACCCTGGTCTTCTAGGCTGACGAGAGATTACTAATGATGAAACCTATGGCCTTGGGGAAAGTACCATCCCGGTCTTCTAGGATGACTGAAGATTATAATGCTAAGCCCTAGTGGCTGGGAACGTTACCATCCCTGGTCTTCTAGAGATGCCCAGAAGCTACAAAAGTGATAGCCCTAGGGGCCTTGGAGTAGCAAACCCTGGTCTCTAGGATGAGCGAGAAGATTACTAATGAAGCCATAGTGGCATGGTGGAAGTACCATCCCTGGTCTGTAGGATGATAGAGATTACCAATGATGATAAACCTAGTGGTCGTTGGGAAGTAGCAACCTGGTCTTCTAGGTAATGACGAGAAGTTACTAATGATGACACCCTGTGGATTGGGGACGTACCATCCCGGTCTTCTGGATGACAAGAAGAGTACAAATTTAGCCCTAGTGGCCTTGGGACGTAGCAACCCTGGTCTTATAGGACGACTAGAAGATATTAATGATAGCCTAGTGGCCTTGGAAGTACCATTCCTGGTCTTATAGGATTACTAGAAGATTACTAATGATAGCCTAGTGGCCTTGTGGAAGACCATCCTGGCTTCTAGGATAATAGAAGATTATGGGTCACAGAGACTTGACGTAAAAGAATAAATGACTATTAAAATTCTACCGGCTTCCCTCTGACAACACTTCCTGCTCATGAGCGCCTGCACCTTAGATATGTGGATGCAGCTTGGAAAGAGATGTCACTCAGCTTTCTGCAGACTCTGAATGGCCCCCAATGGGGGTGGTTTACTAAGGGCCCGATTCGCGTTTTCCCGACGCGTTACCAGAATATTTCCGATTTGCGCCGATTCTCCCTGAATTGCCCCGGGATTTTGGCGCACGCGATCGGATTTTGCAAAAGGAGAAGTTCTGTAAGATGGAAATAAAGCGTCGCCCAGAAGAAACGAAATAAATTTACACACCACAATGAACAAATAATAACAAAAAAGACCTTGAAAATTTGTTATGACAAAACACTTCACTGTTCTTGCACGTTTTCCAAAGGCCTTTGAACAAAAACCTCGTTCATTACAATGCGTGATAATACTTGAAGGTTTAGAAAAAACTTCATTATTGGAATCAGAGAAAACTTAGTAGCAATAGATATATGGTTCTGGACAATAAACATCTTGTTATGTCGGACAAGGGTTAAATTGGGGGTGGGGCGGCAAGAAAGGAGACATAACTAGAAGTTTTTTGGTTTTCTTATAACAATGTATTTAAAGGGAACGCTGTCACCAGATGCATTTTTTGTCAGGGGACAGTTGCTATAGACACAGCAACTGTATGTGCCACTTATGCTTAAAAACTGTCATTTTGGTGTTTGAAATCAAATTAGGTGAACTGGTTACCTGGCTCCCTGCCAGATGCTTCGGTGAGCCCCAGAGAGGAACATTTTCAACATTCCATCTGCGGGGTGCTGGGTGGGGGAGAGATTGCCAGAATTAGAGTTACAGTAGCGCAAATATGACAGACAAACTGTTTCTTCAGTTTCCTCTTCTGGACTCAGTTGAACCCTACAGGGGACCAGATGAAAGTTCTCTAATTTATCTGCCAACCCATATAATCAGATATTTTTAAAAACTATTAACTATACAGTACTTTGTCGATGTACCTATCCCTGATTAACCAATATCATTCTGTTAAAGATTCCCTAATAGTCATGTAGGTAATTCCCTACAACTCTGGACATAGAGTCATAATCACTCCATATACAGGATGTAGTTTACATGTTCTGGACGCGGTGGCAGAGATAGCGCTTTCCTCAGCCGAAAAGCAGATCTGTAAAAGAGCCCCCATTACATTGACAACATTGATAATACGATGTCTAACATATCTCAACCAAATTTGGTGAATGACTATGTAAATCTTTTTTTTTTTTAACAAAGTTAGATAGTTTTATGGTTCTGTACCACTCCTTTGCAGCCAATTGTCTTATTGGTTAGTACGATCGTCTGGGGTCCAACTCTGCTTGGACACAGAGATTTGTACTAGGGGACCAAAAGTCTTTCTGTAACTTTGCAACTTATGTGAACCAAATACGACAGGGTTTCGGCACCGCCATTGCTCCCAGTGTCTGGACCCCCGCAAATCTGTCATTCATCCAGTTTATATGGTGATAGTTACAATGTACGCCGAACCCCTTCAAACCTCAGCGCTGCGAACTCCCACCTGTCGATCAATAGAATAAGTGGTTCCGCAGCCGCTGAACCGGGTCGGCGGCTTGTTCTGAGGCCCAGATGAGTTTCTCGCACTTTCGCTTTCAAGGGAAGACGAATGTGGAGCTGATATACGAGAATCCGAGAGCGAGTCATCAATCCAGGGGAGAACGGAAAGTGAAACACATACTTCCAATGTAGCGGTTAGGCGCATTAGCGGAGGACTATGGATTAGAGTGTTTGGGTGTAGTGCGGGGGGCTGGCAGAGGTCTGCCGGGCTTAATGGTCCGTAATTACGTCTGGAGGTTTCTGCTGACACCTGATTGTACAACGTGCACATGGACGTTGCGGAACGTGCCGTAGTAAAGTCGTCAGAGCGCGCTGACCAACCGTAACAATTCTGTTTCACGTTGGATATGTGTGTATGTGACACTTACCCACAGCGAACAAAACATTAATAAGTGTGACAGAGATGGAAATGGTATTCTCATTAACAGCAGCCGTATGAATCTCGGCTAATTAACAAATTGCCATTTATTTCTTGCCTGGATCACTTTATATATAGAGATTTTAGGTGTCCATCGTGATTAAGTATGGTGCTGTACCTAACTCTGGCCCTTCTTCACTTTTGCATTAGGTGCAGCGCTATCCAGAGTCCAGGTGGTGCGTCCCACTTCAGGCAATCAATGCGTGTGTCCTGCGGTTACCAGTAGGGGGTGCGTGTCCCTTAAGAGTAAGATTACCTGATTAAAGTATAAAAGGGAAGATGCCCTGAGCAAGGGTCAACTTTTTCGTGTGGTCTTTTAAGGTGCCCACCCTGACACTATTGTCCCTAGAGACTGACTGTGCACAGTAATGTGGTCTTGATTTTGATCACTTACCAAGACCTGCACCCCAACAGTGTCTCTCTATCTGTCTTACCTGTCGCTAAACCGGTAATATGTAACAATGGATCCACTGCCAGCTGCTTTAAAAAAAAAGTCTGATTGGTAGAACAGAATCAGACATACATCATCGTTAGCTTTATATGTATCCAGCATCACATCATCCTGAGCTTGTCAGTGATCCAGGTTACACACCATCCTGACTTGTACATGTATCAGAACATCACACATCCTAGCTTGTACTGGTATCAGACATCACATCATCCCGAGCTGGTAATGTATCAGATTCCATATTCCTGAGCTTGTTCATTAGCAGACTCACATTATCCTGAGCTTGTACATGATACTCAGACATTACATCATCTGACTTGTACATGTGATCAATATCACATCATACTGGAGCTTGGTACATATCACAATCAACATCATCACTGAGCTTGTCTACATGTATCACGACATACACATCAATCTGAGCTTGTAATGTATCAGATGACACATCACCCTGAGCGTTGTACATGTATCAGACATACACTATCCGAGCTTTAACATGAATCACACTCACACTATCCTGAGCTTTACATGTATCAGACATCACATCATCCCGCGCTTTACAGGTATCAAGTATCACATCATCCCGAGCTTGTACATGTATCAGACATCACATACCTCCTGAGCTTGTACAGTAGCAGCATCATCATCCTGACTTGTAATTATCAACATAAATATCCTGACTTGTAACCTGTACTCAGACATCACATAATCCTGCGCTTGTACAGGTACTCCGACATCACATTATCCCCTGAGTTGCTAACGTATCAGACATCACATCATCTTGAGCTTGTAATGTACTCAGTCATCCTCATCCTGAGCGTAAATGATCAATATCACCATATCCTGAGCTCGTACATGTATCAGACAATCACATCATCTGAGTGTACTGTACAGACATCACATCTCGAGCGTTGTACATGATCAGACATCACAGCATGCCTGAGCTTGTGACAGTGTAACAGACATCAATCATCCGAAGCTGAATGTATCAGGACACTCCAGCATCTGAGCTTTAATGTTGCAGCTAACACATCATGAGCTTATACATGTATCAACATCACATCATCCGCTTGTACTGTATCAGACATCGTCACCCTGAGCTTCAGCATGGTCACAACGTATGTAGCATGACATGGAATGAGCCAGCATGAAGGCACGTGCCAACTCGAGTAGATGGCATCTTTGGCCACTTTAACTTGCGATTTAAACTTGCGAACAGTATTGTGCATATACCTATGGGCCCGGTACCCCCTGGCCCGATGTTTGAATACTTACCTGACCCTCCATAGCTGTGTCTTAGATACTTCTCAACTGTTTCAACTAAGACGTATAAGGGATCATTGGGAACATTTTACTACGGACCTTGCCGCAGTTTCTGCGGACTGTGCAGTTCTTTAATGTGAAAAAACTTCTTGCACAGGTATTCAAGAAGTGTTAGCGCCACAATGTCACACACGACCATTTGTGTTGTGGTGCCGTAATTACCGTGACACAAATTTAGGTACATGTAAGGGGATTCGGTGCTCAGTACCAACCTTGCCCATATTCTCATCGAATCTGACGAGTCTGTCGCACTCCAACCATGTAAAGGATCATGCACCATAAAAAATGGTGCACTGCAGGGACCACCCGATTCATGCCAATGGGCACCACAATTCCTGAATCTGGTGCACCGTGCCACACTACACAGGCAAACTGCACATAACAGACCCTGTACTCCTTCTTAGTAAATGTGGCACCAATGGGTCCACTACCGCTGCTGTGGCACAATGGGGGTCATTTACCTGAGGGCCCTATTCTAGTTGTTCCCAACGTGTTACCCGATTTTGACTTTGCGCCGAGTTTCCCCTGAATTGCCCCGGATTTTGGCTACACGTGATCGGGATTGTGGCTGCATCAGCGTGGCATGGCAGGCGATCGGAAATCGGGGGGCGTGGACGAACGGAAAACCCGACGATTCGGAAAAACTGACGTCATTTTCAAAAAAAAATCTGTCGCGGAGCTTGGCACTTACCTCGTCACTCCAGCCCGAGCCCGGAACTCCAGTGCGTTCTGATGATTTTCAGCCGCAGCGCGCCACCTGGGGGATGGCAGGAGGAACTACCGCTTATTAAATATCGCGGCTGACCCGAACCAGCACAGAGAACCGCAGTCAGCTGGGTCGCGAATGACCGGTAAGTAAATCTCCCAATGCCTGATGAGCCTATAGGTGACCAAGATACAGAAAATAGTATTTTTAAACTCTGGTCTTGGGTCTCAATACTGAAATAGGTCTGAGAAATTTAAATATAGGGGATTAGCTGGAAAATTGCTAATTAAGAGACATTAACAATATTTGGGGAGGAACAGGGATATTGACCTCGAGGAGGTAAAAGGCTGGAGCTTTGTAAGTTGGTACTTGAGTGATGTGAGGTATCTTAATGGTGAGGCCATGGTGCACGTGGATGTACGGCTCTGCTACATGGTTACATCCCAGAAGATTTCCTGCCCCTTCATAGCCGGTTACACCGAGTCCTGCATATGAAGTATTGTTGGGTTCTCCACATTATTGGTGAATTGAGACTTCACCTGATCTCTCCCTGTTTTGTGACTTATTCAGACCCATGAGTGTATTTGCACATAAAGAATTTCTGCACCACATTTGGGGTATCGGTCTGAAGTATAACACATTAGGGTCTGGTCTGAGTCTGAATAGTTCAGGGGTCTGGTCCGAAATTGCTTTGAAACTTCTAGAATGTTTGGGTACAAGGGCTCTTTACTAAGGTCCGAATCGCACACTTTGTCGGGTTCCCGACATATTTGCGATTTTCGCGCTGAAGTTGCCCGGGATTTGGCGCGCTATCGAATGTGTTTGCATCGCCGCGCCCCCGCTGAATGTAAAAAGAATTTGTTCGCAAATTTTATGTCCCTTCTTCGTCGCACGCTCCACATGCACCTGGATGAAAGAATGTGAACTACGAGCGACCTCCGGAGCAGCAGCGCACCTCTGGATAATCGGGGCGCACGACCTCAGTGAATCCCGGCAGACCCCGAATCCTCGTCGGACACGCACCAGGGATGGCGACTGGACACGGGGGTAAAAAAAAATGTGCCCAATGTTTGGATCACAGCCGATAGCATTATTTAGCGCTGCATTGAATCCCACTTTACACTCAACACTTTACCATTATGTAAATAAGACAAGAACTTCACTAAAGTATAACTACACCCATCAGGCCAGTAGTGTTTATATTTCCCTAACTGGTAATAACATATGGTGAAGTGTTAAACGCGAGGAGGTGCGTTCTCTGCATTGTATTCATATTATATAGGGGGACGGCTGTAACAGAATCTCGACTTGACTAAATGTCCCAACGAAATAGAAAGAAATGTAAATGTAATGTACAGCGGTTAGACCAATTAATATTCTCAATACAGACCGGCTATGCATCTATTTATAGTCCCTGTTATGGTCCCTCGTGACCAAACCTTTCTGACAACCAGGGAAGACAGCAATTTGTAATCAGCTTCTCCGCCTCATGAAAATTGGATGTGGTCCAGACGGCTTCTGGGAATTTACAATAAGTCGAATGAATAGGACTTTTCCAGATTCCCTTGGACATCCACATTTAGGTGTCAGCGCGGGTCTGAGAACAGACTAATGACACAGACAGAGAGGGGACCTGAGACTATCTCCTTTTCAGCTTTTCACTACCTATTTGCCTCACTACTCTAATAAGGGACAACTGGAAGACAGGTCCTGTGCTGGTCGGCACACACTATGGGGCTTATTTACTAAGGGTGCCGCGGCCGCATTTTCGTGGGTTTCCAACTTTTCGGGGATCGCACGGGGGATTGGGTCACAATCCCGCCGGCTTTCAGGACACACAAATTGGGGCGGGCCGTCGGAAGAACCAATGGATTCGGACTTAGTGTGGATTCACACATTTTAAATTTGTGTCTCAAGTCATGCAGTGACATACACCAGGTGGAAGATGGTGAAATCGGGGACCTGATCAAGGAAGCGACACATGCAGGAAAATCGGGCGCACAATCGTCTTGAATCAGCAGAATCACGTGCATTCCTGCGGACATTCCGGATCGGGGATCGCGCAGGACTGGTAAGTAATGTGCCCGAGTATGAGTCAGAAGAAGGGACTTCGGAGGAGCGCCGAAAAGTGAGTCCTGAGTTGTTGTTTTAATCAAAATATAAGCCTTGTTTGGTTTTTTCAGCCCAATTTTGTGCTGAAAAACTTAGCTTAACTCGAGTAGTAGGAGGTCATGTCTGATGGTCGGGTTGCTTAGGATTGAGTAAAAAACCATTGAGTTGTTCATAGTATGTCAGACAGAATCTACTTGGATCTTCACTAATGTGAACCAGTAAAGAGACGATGATGGGAATGAAGAGCCCTGGTAGTATCGAGATCGCAGTAGCAATATGGCATAAGAGGTGCAGGAGGAACGTTTAAGAACCCATGAAGGTATCGGAACGGGTTGATTCATGTCAACGGAAGATGAATACCATAACATGTAGATGTTAGTCCTTCCCAGAAATAAGATGTGATTAATTCATGGAACTTTGTTTTTCTAACCCCTCGCATGTACGGCCACATACTGATGACCCATTATAAGTAACAGAATGCCGGCTGGACTGTGTTACTTCATTTACGCTACTATGTTATATGTGTTTTTATGTTCCTTAGTGGTCACTCTAAGCTTCGAGTAGACGTTCAGGGGTGCATGTATCCTTCCCACTGGTGTTTCCCTGTGATCTTGAGCTGATCAGTAAGTTCATGCCGTGCATCCACCAAGCTTATATTCCGCACAGCAAAATCATAGGATCCGAATGGAAGGCAAAATGCACAAACAGGGCTTTGTCTCACTTCAATTCGTCCCTATGCGGCACCATATCTCTGTAACTTCCAGAGTCTGTAACTTCATTTCATAAACTGCATGTGTGGATAAGTCCGATCGAGAGTTGAACCTCAGCTTGGCGTGAACCCTGGTGGTCCAGGAGGACCCACAGTCACAGATCCAGTATACGGATGGTGGTGTGTGAAACCACTCCGCCATTCATCCTGATGTTTTGGGATTGCTGGAGCAAAATGTGCACACAGACAAGGGGCCCAAAACTTTGGAATCTAAAGATTAGCTTGTCGGCCCCCAAATATTCAGCTCCTCCGATCCTTAAGGCTCCTGGGTTTTGAGTTGGACTAGTAAGCAGTAGAGAATGAGCATTTATGGGTCCGTTATTCAGTGCAACCAGGACATATCCCGATTGGCGGCCGTGCAGCAATCCGGCAAAATTAACGTCTCTACCTACCCCCGGTGTAAGGTCTCAATCATTCTGTGTTGGTGTCTGCAATTAAGTAGCAGTTGCATGTGTTTAATGGCTTCCTCTGGTTTTTAATGGTCTAGACAGTGGTGGCGAACCTATGGCACGGGTGACAGAGGGTGGGCACTCAGAGCCCTTTCTGTGGTACTCAGGCTGGCGCTCCGGACAGAGTTCACCAAACAAGACCAAATCCACCGAATCTCCTGCAGTCCTGGGCAACTACTCTCAGGAGATTTTAAAGCGACACTTCCTTAACTGTTAAAAACTGTGGTAAAATGAAAAGGTGTTTGATAGAAGACCTTTGGAGGTCATCCTGTGGACCAGTCTTCTAGTACAGAGGACACTGGAGAGAAGCTAATATGATAGTCTGAATTTGCCCTTTTCTTTCAACTGTATTGGTGGACCAGGGGGACGATGCCATTTAAGATGTGGAATAACAGGTAGCAATAAGTTACTGCTGAAAATGCCATGTTGGCACTTCACGGTAAATAAGTGGATTTTGGTTGATGTTGGGCACTTGTCTCTAAAAGGTTCTCCATCAATGGTCTAGCTGAGATCTGGGGATCATTAAAGGGAACTTTCAGAAGAAATTGACCCTATAAAACCTATACAGGATCTGCCAAGCGATGATTGCCTTCTAGATCATGTCCTTTCATACTCAGTGACGGATTATCCAGAAAAATCAACTTTAAGGGGAATGGAATTTGGTTGTTAAAGTCACAAAGGCGGAGCGTTCAGACATGAAGTCAAGCTCTCCACTCATCAGAACATCCTCTCCTTGATTGAAATTCTGCATCCAGGGATCACTATATGAATAAGATACCAGCCGCAAGAGAGGGGGCATCCAGAGGTAGGGAGAGTTTTACTTCAGTGCCTAAACGTTCCATCTCGCAACTAGTTCACTTTTCATTTGAAAATGGGGAGATTACTTACGGTACGTTCGCAGACAGCGGCGCGTTCTCTACGTGGGATTCGGTTCGGGGGATTCATCAAGGGCAGTTCCTCGACGTCCACCAGGTGGCGCTGCTGCGCTGAAGTTCATGAAATGCACTGCAGTTCACATCCATCCTGGATGAAGGTATAAGTGCAAGCTCCCCGACACAATTTCCTTTTTTAAATCCGAATCCGTCGGGGTTTTCGATCGCCACCGCCCTCGATTTCCGTCGCGTGCATGTCGGTGTCCGATGCGCCACAATCCGATCCGCGTGCGCCAAAATTCCCGGGGCAATTCAGGTACATCGGCGCAAATGGAAATATTCGGGTAACTCGGGAAAACGCGAATCGGCCCTTAGAAATTGCCCCCCATTGTTTTGTTGTGTCCATGTTGGGATGAAACCAACTGATCGGGAAGATATAAAGCTCCGCACAATGTATTGGCTGCGTTATTGGTCCATTATGATGACAGTAAATTGGTCTGGGGTCTGTGACAATAATAGGTTGCGGGTCCATGTCATTTGTGGGTCTTCTCTGGAATTTGTATGTGATAGAAAATCTTACTTGTTAGGAGGGTTTAGTCACCAGGTTTTACACCCATAAACCATCAGCCCCCTCAGGTGGGGATCAAATGTCTTTCAAGAATTCCTCTTTATGTGAAATTTCATCCATTTACCTATAAAAAAAAATCCCCCCCACCCCCCAAATCAGATGTGATTCTTCTCATTATTCTCACTTATTTTACAGTTGAGTCAAGTTTAGTGGTGCAGTGGGAGTGTCACCTCAGAAGCCGCTTTTTCTATTCTATAGCACCTGAAACAGGTGTCATATAAAGTTAGGGGAACTCATCTTTTAGATGTACACCAGAGTAGGACTTTGAAGCTACGAACTGGAAATACAGGCATAGTTGGGAAATGCAACTGCAGATAAAGATCCAGTTCCCACTATATTAAATGCCTGTAGCTCCTATAAGCCTGATGGGATGAACCTGGTTTAAGGGTCTGTATTTCTGTGGTGGTTGTCTCAAAGTTTATTGTTTGGGTCTTGTCTTGTCTGTAGTGAATTGGTGCGTGATAAAGGAGTTATGTGCAGTACACAATGCTGCCCTTTACATAGAAATGGAATCCCCTTTAGGAACTGCCCCAGGATGCTGTGCAGAGCAGACAAAAATGGAAAGTTTCTTTAAGAAAGGCTCAATATGAAGTAAGAGACCCACATCTACAGATGAGATGTCCACAAGTCCGAATGGCTCCGTAGCCCCCATGTGGCCATTTTCCCTCCTACACGTCCTTTCATGTCCCGATATGAAGGCACCAGTATCAGCGCATTGTCCCTTTCAAATACCATCTCCATAAGATAAAAGAGAGAGTTGTTGTGGAGAATCCTTCGGTGTTCCTAGGAGGGGGGGGGGGTGATTTGTAACCATGTAGCCGCGTCCCTCTGAACTCTATTCTTGTCACTGCTACCAATTCTTGTTAATTACCCAGGAGGTCCCTGGAGCGCCGAGATCAAATTTTCTATGGGAAGTTGGGGCAGCTTCATTTTCATGTTCAGTGTACCGGATGGCTCCAATCCCTCTTTTAGGAGGATGTATATGTTACACTATGGAGGAAACGCGTAATTCCTATATGTTTAAGGGGGGGGGGGGGGGGGGGTATCTGGGGAGGGAAACTCTTTTCTTGTCCTTTTACACTCAGAAGTTTTCTCTAGAATGTGTTGTACATAGAAGCTCTCTGATTATAATGTCTCTCTATATAATTCTCTCTATAATGTTCTCTCTATAGAAGCTCTCTCTTTTAAGTTCTCTTATAAATGTCTCTCTTCTAATGTTCTTTATAAATGCTCTCTCTTTTAATGTCTCTCTATAGAAAGCTCTCATATATCTATTATAGATGTTCTCTCTATAGAAGTTCGTCTCTATAGAATGTTCTCTTTTATAATGGTTATCTCTATATAATGCCCTCTTTTAATGTTCTCTTATAGAAAGCTTCTCGTATATAATGTCTTCTACTCTATAGAAGTTCTCTCTTTATAAGTTCTCTCTATAGAATGTTCTCTCTTATAATGTTCTCTCTATAGAGTTTTCCTTTATAAGTTCTCTCTATAGAATGCTCTCTCTTTATAATGTTCTCTATATCGAAGTTCTCTCTTTATAAGTTCTCTCTATAGAAGTGCTCTCTCTTTATAATGTTCTCTCTATAGAATGCTCTTTTTATAAGGTTATCTCTATAGAATGCTCTCTCTTTATAAAGTTTCTCTTATGAATGTCTCTCTTTATAAAGTTCTCTCTATAGAATGTTCTCTCTTTAATGTTTCTATCTAATTAATGCTATGCTCTTTATAAGTGTCTCTCTATGAATGTCTTCTCTTTATAAGTTCTCTCTATAGAATGCTCTCCTTATCTTATGTTCTTCTCTTATAGAATGTTTTTTCTTTATAATGTTCACTCTTATATAATGTTCTTATACAATGTGTCTTTTGAGGATGTTTGTTCTGTTTAAGGCCTCTCTTATATATGTATTTCTTGGAACGATCTGTGTTCACAATGAATTTGCTTTAGGATGTTCTCTAGAATGTCTCATTTGACAAAGCTCTCTATATAATCTCTCTTTAGAATGCTCTCTCTTTATAATGTTCTCTATAGATGACTTGTTTAGAAATCTCTCTTATATATGCCCTTTTTAGAAAGCTCTCTATAGAATTGCTCTCTTAGAATGGCTCTCTTATAATGTTCTCTCTATAGAATGTGTCTCTATGAATGCTCTCTATCTAATGTTCTCTCTATGAATGCTCTCTGTTTAGAAATCTCTAATAATGCTCTTTTTAGAAGTCTCTCTATAGAATGCTCTCTGTTTGATTTTGTAAAAATGTTGTTCACTTAATTGCTGGTTTAGTCTACTCTTCCTCCTCTGCTCGTAGATTGTTTGCTGTTTAGAACTGTGTCTCTTTATAATACTCTGGGGGGGGCATGTATAAGGCCTTTAAACGGAAAACTGGGGGGGTATTTTTTTCTCTCTGCGTTCTGAACCTAACGACCAATATTGGTGTTTTCCCAATATTCCAAATTTTGGCACCAATGTGAATCCACCTTTTTTGGGGCATCTAGTTCCGACGCCCTTTTTTGGGCATTTTGTGGTGCAAAAGAGAGAAGCTAAGGCGGCTAGGGAGTTCTAAACTTTTAGTCCGTGCGCCAATTGGTGCCCCACAAACTTACACCACTGAAAAAATACAGCACGGCTATATGCCACTGCGCCAAAATGAATAAATGCCCTCTCTGTCTTTGGAATGAGGTTTATCGAATGTTATGTTGAGATTGTCTTCTCTTTATCATTTTCTGTGTTAGAATATTTGAAAAAAATTTGAAAAAAATGCTCTTTATGGATTCCAAGGGGCGATTTACTTACCCGGTCCAGTCGCGATCCACGGCGGTTCTCCTACGCTGATTGGGTCCGGCCGGGATTCACTCAAGGTAGTGGCCCGATGTCACCCGTGTCGCTGCTGAGCTTGAAGTCCGATGAAGTTCACGGAGTTCAACCAATTCGTGCTGGGTGCAGGTAAGTGCGTGTCAAGCGACATATTTTTTAAAATAAGCGCGGTTTTTCCGAATCCGTCGGGATTTCGCGCCACGCCCCGATTTCCATCACGGACATGCCGGCGCCAAGCGCAACAATCCAAAAACCAGGCAATTCTGCGCAACGTTTTCGGGAAATGCGACGACAAATCAGCGATCGGGCCTGAGTAATGACCCAAAATGTTATCAGTTTAGATGTTGTGTGGCATGCTCTCTTTTCATTTTTAATTGATTTCCTTGTTTCAATAAAAAAATGTTCTGTCTTTTATAATGAGTTCACTTTAGATGTTCTTGTTTTAAGGTTCTGTTCCAGCACGGTGGATCCGTGGTTGCACTTGCCTTGCAGTGCTGGGGTCCTGCGTTCAAGTCCATACAGGGTCAAACATCTGCAAAGAGGTTGTATTTCTCTCCATCTTTGCGTGGGTTTCTCCGGGTCCTGGTCTCCCACACTCCAAAACATATGGAGGCTGTTTAGATTTGTGAGGCCCCTTGGGACAGGGATCGATTTAGAAAGCTCTGTGCAGCTGCACCGTCATCTGTGTGCGCATATAAATAAAAGAAATTATTATTTTTATTATTTATCTTCTTTAGAATGTTTTGTTTACTGTATTTTTTGTCTCTTCGAGAGTTCTGTCCTCAGTCATCTGTTTTAATATTTCTGTTTAGAATCAACATTTCTCACAAGGATACATCTATGAGATAGGGGGGGGCAAAGTTACATTCTAATAGGGGGTGACACAAGAGTTACAGTCTATGAGATGGGGACCCAGAGTTACAGTCTTGGCATGAGGGGGGACACAGAGCTTACAGTCTATGAGATGAGGGGGTGACACAAGAGCTTACAGTTATGAGGATGAGGGGGGGGGACACAAGAGCTTTCAGTCTCTGAGTGAGGAGGGGGACACATAGTTACAGTCTATGAGGATGAGGGGGGTGGGACACAAGAGCTTACTAGTCTATAAGGATGAGGGGTGACACAAGAGCTTACGCTATGAGGATGAGTTGGGGGACACAAGGAGCACAGTCCATGAGGATGAGGGGGACACACAAGAGCTTACAGTCTATGAGGATGAGGGGTGACAAAGAGCTTACAGTCTATGAGGATGAGAGGGGGGACACAAGAGTCTTCAGGTCTATGAGGATGGGGGTGCACCAAGACTTACAGTCTATGAAGGATGAGGGGTGGACACAAAAGCTTACAGTCTGATGGCATGAGGGGGTGGACACAAGAGCTTTATAGTCGATTGAGGATGAGGTGGTGACACAAGAGCTACAGTCTATGAGGATGAGGGGGGGACAAGAGCTTACAGTCTATGAGCTGATGGGACACAGAGCTTACAGTCTATGAGGATGAGGGGGTGCACAAGAGCTTACAGTCTATGAGGATGAGGGGTACACAAGAGCTTACAGTCCTATGAGGAGTTAGAGGGTGACACAAGAGCTTACAGTCTATGGGATGGGGGGGGACACAAGAGCTTACAGTCTATGAGGGATCGAGGGATGGGCCCACCCACAGAGTACAGTCTAGAGGATGAGGGGTTTTGGGGTTGACACAAGCTTAAGTCTATGAGGATGAGGGGGTGACACAGAAGAGCATTTAGAATGTTCTTGTTAAATGTGCTCTTTCTAGATTCATTCTCTTTCCTGTTGTCTTTGAATTCCCTGGGGTGAATGTGTTTCTTAGAGATGCCTTTTTTTATTAAGTTCTGTCTGGAGGGGTTTCATTCCTTACACTGCTCTTTTATCTTCAGCATATTCTGTTGTGCTGTATGGTACTGAACTGAACCAGCTGCCTTTTATCTCACCAATCCCTGAATGACAAACCCAGATATACGTAAATACCTCCTCCATAGACTCAGTGGGGCAGCATTTACTTCACCCGTCCATATCGGATCAGCCCGGCGGTTCTCTGCGGATGGATTCGGGTCCGGCCAGATTCACGTAAGGACGTTCCTCGGACGTCCACCAGGTTGGCGCTTTGCTTGCTTTATAAAGAGCATCGGAACGACCATCAAGTACACCGGCACTTTCTGGTGAAGGGATAGAGGATAGCTCCACAAAATTTTTTTTAAAAATGCTGAGGGTGGTTTGTCCGATCGTCGGTGGTATGCGTTCGCCCGACCCCCCGATTTTCCGCCGCGTTACATGCCAGCGCCGAATGCGCAATCCGATCACGTGAGCCAAAATCCCGGGGCAATTCAGGGGAAATCGGCGCAAATCAGAAATATTCGGGTAACACGTTGGGAAAACGCGAATCGGGCCCTTAGTAAATGACCCCCATTGTTGCCACAGCAGCTGGTAGTGGACCCATTGGGCCACATTTACTAAGAAGAGTACAGTGTCTGTACTATGTGCAGTTTGCCTGTGTAGTGTGCAGCGGGCACCAGATTCAGGAATTGTGGTGCCCATTGTGCATGAATCGGGTGGTCCCTGCAGTGCACCAACTTTTTTATGGTGCACCTTTAACATGGGGAGTGTGACAGACTTCTGTCAGATTCTGCATGATGAATATGGCACAAGGTTGGACTGAGCACCGGAATGCCCCTTAATGTACATAAATTTGTGTCACGTCATACTGTGCAGCCACAACACAAATGAGTCGTGTGTGACAATTGTGGCGCTAACACTTCTTGAATACCTGTGCAAGCAGTTTTTCACATTAAAGAACATGCAAAGTCCGACAGAAAACTGCGGCAAGGTCCTTAGTAAATGTTCCCCAATGTACCCTTATACCGTCTTAGTTGACACAGGTGATAAGTATCTAAGACACAGTAGGTTGGAAGGGTCATGGTAAGTAATCAAAATCAGGGCCAGGGTAGGCATAGTATATGCACAATCTGTTCGGCGGAGTTTAAAGTCCAAGTTTAAAGTGGCAAAGATGCCATCTTACTCTAGCTTGGCAAGCTGTCTTCATGTCATTGGTTCATTCCATGTCATTGCTACATGACGTTGTGATTCATGCTGAAGCTCAGGATGACGTGATGTCTGATACATGTACAAGCTCAGGATGATGTGATGTCTGATACATGTATAAGCTCAGGATGATGTGATGTCTGATACATGTACAAGCTCAGGATGGCTGTTGATGTCTGATGATCAGGACAAGCAGGATGGGATGTGATGTCTGTACATTTTACAAGCCAAGGCATGATGTGATGTATGATACATGTACAAAGCTCAGGGATATGTGATACTGATCAGTACAAGCTCGATGGGATGTAGTGTATTACCAATAATGTACAAGCTCAGATTGAAGTGTGATACCCAGATACATGAAAACTCAGGTGATGTGATGACTGTGATACATGTACGCTCAGGGATGAGTAGTTTATGATGAATACTGTAAAGCTTCAGGTATGATGTGTTGATCTGATTAATAGTACAAGCCTCGGTGATGATTGTGTATCGTCGATACAATGTACAAGCAGGATACGTCTGATACAGAGTCAGGATGTGTTGTTGATGTCTGACTCATGTACAATGTCAGGGTGATGTTGATGTGATGTCTGAACATGTACAAGCTCAGTGATAATGTGATATCTGATACTATGTCCACGCGTCGGGATGATGTGAGTGTCTGATACATGTACAAGCTCAGGATGAAGTGATACCAATAACAATGTACAGAGTCACGGGTGATTGATGACTGCATAAATGTACGACTCAGGATTGACGTGATGATGATACATGTACACAGCTCAGGCATGATGTGTAGGTCTTGATACATGTACAAGCTCGGGAGATTGTGATTCGATATCCTGTATACCAGTGTGTGATTCTAAATGACGTCAGGATGATGGTTCGATGTCTGATACATGATACAAGCTCAGGATGATGTGATGTCTGATACATGACCATTGATGTGTTAGTCTTCAATGTACAAGCTCGATGAAGTGATGTCTTGATACATTTACAGCTCAGGATGAAGTGATACCTGTGGGGACATGTACAATCTCAGATGATGGGTGATGTACTGATAAATGTACAAGCCAGATGACGTGATTCTACTGATACATGTACAAGCTCAGGATGAGTGTGTCTGTCTGAGATCATGTACAAGCTCAGGATGATGTGATATCTGATACGTACAATCTCAGGATTGATGTGAATGGTTCTGATACATGTTACAGAGCTCAGGATGAATGTATGTCTGAATACATGATATCGCACATATGAGTGAGTCATGATACATTAGAAGCTCAGGATGCTGTTATGTCTATACATGTACAAGCCTCGATGATGTGATGTCTGATACATGTACAAGCAGTCATGATGTGATGTTTGATACAGTACAAGCTCAGGATGAATGTGATACCTAGTACAACCAATGTTTACAAGCTAAGGTGAGTGATCTAAGTGAATACCAGAAATACATGTACAAGCTCATGATGATTTGACTGTATTACAGCTGCAGATGAGTGATTGACTGATACATGTACAAGCTCAGAGGATGATGTTATTCTGGATACATGTAAAAGCTCAGGATGATGTTAGATCTGCTACATGTACAGCTCGGAATGATGTGATGTCTGATACATGTACAAAGCTCAGATGATGTGATGTCTGATACATTACAAGCTCAGGATGATGTGATTCTGATACATGTACAAGCTCATGAATGTGATGTACTGATACATGTACAGCTCGTTAATGTGATGTCGATACATGTACACTCATGATGAGTGATCTAATATGTACAAACAAGTCAGATATGTGGATATCCTGATCAATGTACAAGCTCAGGATGATGTGATGACTGATACTGTACAGAGCTCAGGATGATGTGATGTCTGATCTACAGTGTACAAGCTCAGGATGATGTGATGTCTGATACATGTACAAGACTCAGGATGATGTGATGTTGATCATACAAGTCAGGATGATTGATGCTGATACATGTACAGCTCGGGATGTGGATGTCTGATACAGTACAAGCAGGATGATAGTGATACCTATACATGTAAAGAGCTCGGATGATGTGATGCTGATAAGATTACAAAGCTCAGGATGACGTGATGACTGAGCGATGTACAAGCTCAGGATGATGTTGATGTCTTAATCATGTACAAGCTCAGGATGATGTGATATCTTACATGTACAAGCTCAGGATGATGTGATGTCTGATACAGTACAGCTCAGATGTGATGTACTGATCTACAAGCTAGGATGATGTGAGATTCTGATACATGTACAAGCTCAGGATGATTGTGATGCGTACAGTACAGGCTCGGAATGGTGTATGTCTGTACATGTACAAGCTCAGGATAATGTGATTCTGATACATGACAAGCTCGGGATGATGTGATATCTGATACATGTACCAGCTCGGATGATGTGAGTCTGATCATGTACAAAGACTAAGATGATGTATGTCCTGATACTGTACGCAACTCAGGATGATGTGATGTGATGCATTACAAACGAGTTTGTGATGTCTGATAGATGTACACTAGGATGATGTGATGTCTGATACATGTACAAGCTCAGGATGATGTGATTCTGATACATGTACAAACTCAGGATATGTTGATGTCTGATAATGACAAGCCAGTGATGATGTTGATGTTCTGATACATGTACAGCGTCTGTGAAGTGATACCTATACATGTACAGCTGCAGGATGATGTTATGACTGATACATGTACAAACACAGATGGACGTGTGACTGAACATGTAAAGCTCAGGATGATGTGATGTTCCCTGTAAGTCACTGAACAATCTCAGGTGATGGTGATATCTGATACATTGTCATAGCTCGGATGAATTGTGTATACTGTATACATGTCAGATCTCAGGATGATGTGATGTCCTGATACATGTACAAGCTCAGGATGATGTTATGTCTGATACATGTACAAGCTCAGGATGATGTGATGCCTGATACATGTACAAGCTCAGGATGATGTGATGTCTGATACATGTACAAGCTCGGGATGATGTGATATCTGATACATGTACAAGCTCGGGATGATGTGATGTCTGATACATGTACAAGCTCAGGATGATGTGATGTGTGATTCATGTACAAGCTCGGGATGATGTGATGTCTGATACATGTACAAGCTCAGGGTGATGTGATATCTGATACATGTACAAGCTCAGGATGATGTGATGTCTGATACATGTACAAGCTCAGGATGATGTGATGTCTGATACATGTACAAGCTCAGTATGATGTGATATCTGATACATGTACAAGCTCAGGATGATGTGATGTCTGGTACATGTACAAGCTCAGGATAATGTGATGTCTGATACATGAACAAGCTCAGGATGATGTGATATCTGATACATGTACCAGCTCGGGATGATGTGATGTCTGATACATGTACAAGCTCAGGATGATGTGATGTCTGATACATGTACAAGCTCAGGATGGTGTGATAACTGATACATGTACAAGCTCAGGATGATGTGATGTCTGATACATATACAAGCTCAGGATGATGTGATGTCTGATTCTTTCTACCATCAGGACTTTTTTTTTAACTGCAGCTGGAAGTGGATCCATTGTACCATATTACCGGTTTAGCTGACAGGTAAGACAGATAGCAGAGACACTGTTGGTTGGCAGGGTCTTGGTAAGTGATCAAAATCAAGACCACAGTATGTGCACAGTCAGGCTCTAGACAATAGGTCAGGGTGGGCACCTTAGAAACACACGAAAAAGTTGAGACCCTTTGCTCAGGCATCTTCCTTTTATACTTTAAATCAGGGGTAATTCTGACTCTTAAAGGGACAGCACCCCCTACTGGTAAAAGCAGGAACACAGCATTTATTGCCTGAAGTGGGACGCACCACCCTGTGACTCTGGATAGCGCTGCCACCTAATGCAAAAGCTGAAGAAGGGCCAAGAGTTAGGTACAGCAGCCATACAGTACATCACGATGGACACCTAAAATCTCTATATATAATGAAGTGATCCAGGCAGAGAAATAAATGAGCATTTGCTAATTAGCAGAGATTTCCATAACGGCTGCTGTTAATGAGAATACCTTTTCCATCTCTGTCACAATTACTTTTAATGTTGTTTCGCTGTGGTAATTGCTACATAAACACATATAAAGTGACACAGATTGTTAGCGGGTTTGGCTCAGCGCCGCTCTGCGACTTTTACTACGGCACGTTCCGCCACGTCCATTGTGCAGCGTTACAATCAGGTGTCAGCCAGAACCTCCAGAGCTGTAATTACGGACCATTCAGCCGGACAGACCTCTGCCCAGCCCCCCGCACTTACCCCAAACCTCTAATCCATAGTCCTCCGGCTAACTGCTCCTAAAAGCCGCTACATTTGTGAATATGTATTTCACTTTCCGTTCTCCCCTGGATTTAGTGACTCGCTTCTGATTCTCGTATAATCAGCTCCACATTCGTCTTCCACTTGAAAGGCGAAAGTGAGAAAAGCCTCAATTGGGCTCCAGAACAAGCCGCCTACCCGGTTCAGCGGCTGCGGAACCACTTATTCATATTGATCGCAGGTGGGAGGTTCTGCAGCAGCTGAGGTTTGAAGGGGTTCGGCGTACATTGTAACTTATCCCATATAAACTGGATGAATGACAGATTGCTGGGGTCCAAGCACTGGGAGCAATGGCGGTGCCGGAACCCTGTCGATTTGGATCACATAAGTGCAGAAGTTACAGAAAGACTTTTGGTCCCACTTATGTACAAATCTCTGGTGGTCCAAGCAGGAGTTGGACCCCAGAGATCTTTAACTAACCAATAAGACAATTGGCTGCAGCAGGAGTGGGTACAGAACCATAAAACTATCTAAACTTTGTTAAAAAAAAAAAAGATTTTTACATAGTCATTCACCAAATTTTGGTTGAGATATGTAGACATCAGTATTATCAATGTTTCATGTAATGGTGGGGCTCTGTTACAGATTCTTTTTCGGCATGATGTAAAGCAGCTTATCTTGCCACCTGCTGTCCAGAACATGTAACTACATCCCCTGTATATGAGTGGCTTATGACCTCTATTGTCAGATTGTATGGGATTACTTACATTGACTACTTTACGGGAATCTGTTAACAGAATGCTATTTTTATCAGGGGATAGGTTACTATCGACAAAGTACTGTATATGTTAAATATGTTTTTTAAAAATATCTGTATTATATGGTGTTGGAGATAAATTATGAGAAACTTTATCTGGCTCCCTGCTAGAGGTTTCAACTGAGTCCCAGAGAGGAAAACTGAAAAATACAGTTTGTTCTGTAATATATTCACTGCTCTAATGGTAACTCCTAATTCTGCATCCCCCACCCCAGCACCCCCGCAGATGGAAGTTGAAAATTTTCCTCTCTGGGACTCACCCGAAGCATCTGGCAGGGAGCCAGGTAAAGTTTCACCTATTTTATTTCAAACACCATATAACATAGACATTTTTTTAAAAACATAGTTGGCACATACAGTGCTTTGTCTATAGCAACCTGTCCCCTGACAAAAAATGCACTCTGGTGACAGGTTCCCTTTAAATACATTGTTATAAGAAAACACAATAAAACTTCTAAGTTATGTCTCCTAGTTTCTTGCCCCCCACCCCCACATTTTAACCCATATGTCCTACAGTAACAAGATGTGTTATTTTCCAGAACCAGTATCTCATCTGCTCCTAAGTTTTTCTCTGATTCCAATAATGAAGTTTTTTTTTCTAAACCTTCAAGTATTATCAAGCATTGAATGAAGAGGTTTTTTTGTTCACAAGGCCCTTTGAAAACGTGCAAGAACATTGAAGTGTTTTGTCATAACAGAATTTTCAAGTCTTTTTGAATTACATTGTGAAATTTATTTCGTTTTCTTCTGGGCGACGCTTTATTTTCATCTTTACAGAACTTCTCCTTTTGTAATACTTAAAGGGGTTTTACTAAATTTAAATGTGAAGCGCTTACCATAGTATAGGGGATAACAATCTGTTCCGTTGAGACCCAACCAAGTCCAATTTGTAGATAACACAGTTGGTACCTTGCCCTAACTTGGCAAGTGGCCTTAGTGTCATTGGTTCACCTATGTCGCTGCCACAGGATGTTGTGACACATGTACAAGCTCAGGATGATGTTATACCTGATATACACTCACCGGCCACTTTATTAGGTACACCATGCTAGTAACGGGTTGGACCCCCTTTTGCCTTCAGAACTGCCTCAATTCTTCGTGGCATAGATACAACAAGGTGCTGGAAGCTCCTCGAGAGTGGTCCATCGTGGACATGATGGCATCACACGAGTTGCGCAGATTTGGGGCGGCACAGCCATGATGGTAATCTCCCGTTCCACCACATCCCAAAGATGCTCTACTGGATGAGATCGGGACTGTGGAGGCCATTTGTGTCCAGTGGACTCATTGTCATCTCAAGAGCCCAGTCTGAGCGTAATTCCAGCTTTATGACATGGCGCATTATACTGCTGATAAGTAGCCATCGAGTTACAGGGGGTACATTGTGCTCAGTAAAGGGAGGACATGGTCAGCAACAACTCGGTAGGCTGTGGCGTTTGTACCAGGGGCCCAAAGAGGGCCAGAAAATATTACCCACACCATGACACCACCACCACCGCTGAACCGCTGAGACAAGGCAGGATGGGATCATTGCTCATGGTGTTGACGCTCAAAGTTCTGACCTACATCGAATGTCCAGCAGAAACGAGATAACAGACCAGGAAACGTTTTCAATCTTCTACTGTCTCTTTCGATGAGCTTGTGCAAATTGTAGCCTCAGGTTTCTGTCTTAGGAAGGAGTGGCACCCGTGTGGTCTTCTGTGCTGTAGCCCATCTGCATTCAAAGTTCGACAGTACTGGGCGTTCAGAGATTCATCTTCGCCACCTTGGTTGGAACGGGTGGCGATTTGAGTCACAACTGTTGCGTTTTATCAGCTCGAAGCAGTCTGCCGCAGTCTCATCGGACATTGGCATCAACAAGGCATTTCCGACCACAGAACTCGCTCAATGGATGTTTTTTCTTTTTTGGACATCTCTGAAAACCCTATGAGCTGGTTGTGCATAAATCCCGTAGATCAGCAGTTTCTGAATAAATCAGATCAGCATCGGCAGCAACAACCATGCCACGTTCAAAGGCCAATCAAATCACTTTTTCCCATACTATGCCGGTTTGAACTGCCAGGAGTGTCTTACCATGTCTACATGCCTAAATGCATGAGTTTGCCGCCATGTGATTGGGCTTTAGAAATTAAGTGTTAACGGGCAGTGGAAGGTGTACCTATTAAAAGTGGCCGGTGAGTGATGTACAAGCCAGGATGATGTGAGTCTGATTACTGTACAAGCTCAGGATTGCTAGCACGATCGCGGGGGTTTTACAGCGTGGGCTGCCGGCAAAAGCTGCAGGCAGCCTCAACAGATACGGCGAAGGGCGCCGCCATTCTTACTGGGATCGCCGCTCCCAGTGAAGTCATCGGGGGGGCGGCGATCGTCCCATGGTAGCCTCGGGTCTTCCGAAGACCCGATTGCTATTTTGTTTTAACCCTTCATACAATGTGCTGATAGCACTGTAAGGAATGAGGAGGAAATCCCTGATACTGCCATAATGTAGTATGGCCGTATATGGAGGATCGATCAGACAACTAGGGTTAAAGAACCTAGGAAGTTGAAAATCGTATAAATAAAAATAAAAAGTTTTAAAAAAAAAATTTAGAATAAAAAAAATTAAATTTCAAACTCACCCCCCCCCCTCCCTAGAACTGACCATAAATATAAATAAACAGTAAAAATCATAAACACATTAGGTATCGCGCGTCCCCGAAAATGCCCAATCTACAAAATATAAACGGTTTACGAATGCGCTTTACACGTTACGGAAACTAGCGCCCAAAGTCGAAAATGGCACTTTTGAATTTGAAAAAATATAATAAAAAAATCTATAAAAATGATCAAAAGTCGTAAAGCTCCTAAAAATGATAATCATTGAAATCTTATCAATTTCGCACTGAGCCCCTGGACTGGGCTTTCAGTGAGGGGTAGGAGCTTGGGACCCCTCGTGCACAGGACGCGTTCATAGAGGAAAACACGTCTCCAGCTCGGGGCTTCCTTGCGCTGGGGACGCCATGACATTGGAATCTGACTAATGATATTTTGTAAGAGCATTTTGTGTGGAAAACTGATGCGGCCCAGCCTTACCCAGAATCTAACCTCAGCGGCCCCCAGGTAAATTGAGTTTGAGACCCCTGATTACAAGCTCAGGATGCGATGCGAACATGCATCAGATGATGGTCTGGATACATGTACAAGCCAGGATGATGTGAGTCTGCATAAGTAAGCAAGATCAGGATTGAGGTGTATTCTGATACTGTTACAAGCTCAGGATTATGATGTAGTATACATGTACAAGATCAGAGATTGTGTGATGTCTGATACTATGTAATAAGATAGGATGTGTGATTACCTGATACATGTACAAGCGCAGGATGTATGTGATGGCGATTACATTGTACAAGCGCAGGCTGATTCTGTGCATCTCTGATTACATGTACAAGCCAGGATGCTGTGATGCTGATACATGTACAAGTCAGGATGATGGATGTCTAGACTCAGTACAGACAGGAGTGAGGTGAGTATTGATACATGTAAACCAAGATTGATGTCTATTGACGTCGTGATGTGATGTCTTATACATGTACATGCTCAGGATGATGTGATGTCTGATACATGTACACGCTCAGGATGATATGATACATGTACAATTTCAGAATGATGCAATGTCTGATACATGTACAAGCTCAAGATGATGTGATGTCTGATACATGTACAAGCTCAGGATGATGTGATATCTGATACGTGTACAAGCTCAGGATGATGTGATACCTTATACATTTACAAGATCAGGATGATGTGACGTCTGATACATGTACAAGCTCAGGATGATGTGATACCTGATACATGTACAAGCTCAGGATGATGTGATACCTGGTACATGTACAAGCGCAGGATGATGTGATGTCTGCTACATGTACAAGCTCAGGATGATGTGATGTCTGATACATGTACAAGCTCAGGATGATGCAATGTCTGACACATGTACAAGCTCAGGATGATGCAATGTCTGACACATGTACTAGCTCAGGATGATGTGATGTCTGATACATGTACAAGCTCAGGATGATGTGATGTCTGATAAATGTACAAGCTCAGGATGATGTGATGTCTGATACATGTACAAGCTCAGGATGATGTTATGGCTGATACATGTACAAGCTCAGGATGATGTTATGGCTGATACATGTACAAGCCCAGGATGATGTTATGTCTGATACATGTAGAAGCTCAGGATGATGTGATGTCTGATACATGTACACGCTCAGGATGATGTGATGTCTGATTCTTGTACAAGCTCAGGATGATGTGATGTCTGACACATGTACAAGCTCAGGATGATGTGATGTCTGATACCTGTACAGGCTCAGGATGAAGTGATGCCTGAATTTGCATGAACGTGATACTTTGGAGGCTATGGAAGTATCCCCAGTCATGTGCACTCCTGGACCAAATACAAGGACTTTTTAGACAAGAGCAGAATTGGACTCATGGCCGGCGCCTGCACTAGGCATACCTGGGCAAGTGCCGAGGCCAAGAGCTGCTGGGGGTGGGGGGACCCACATAAGGCTGTACATAAGGAAACCATAGGGTGTGTGGGGGCTGTATCAATGAATACATAGGGAGTGAGGGGGTCTTTATATAAAATAACCATAAGGGGGCAGTTTGGGATGATGAACTAGGGAATATTTTAGGGAGCAGGAGACTGTTTTAATTTCTGAATTTTAATGAGGCTCTGTCACCCAGGGGCCTATTGAAACCTGGATTGGACTCTGATTGGACTACACTAATATTGAGCTGGGGCTTTGTCTGCAAGTGACTAAGGCTAAGTTACAATACCAGACACAGCTCAGAGACAAAAATGGCGCTATTTCTGGAAAATAAAAATCATTTTTTTAACCCTTTAAGCTATTCAGCAGATTTAATCACTCTTTATGTTTGCATTTCTCTACCCATTTACCTCATTTAGTCATCCTGCAGTTGTCAACCCAGAGAGGAGATTATACATCATTTCAGGAAAGCAGTTCCATATAATTTAGACATTACTGCTACTGAAACATATCACAAAGCGAAAAATAGAGATTCAATAACACACTTGAAGGGTTTAACACATCTTAAAACACAAAATATTATTTAAGCAGCGAGCGATCACTATCTAACGTTACATGAAAAGCGCAATACTGCAAAACTGACAAAAGGCACCCCCTACCCGCACCCATCATCCAGCAAACACAACGCCCACCAAATAAAAATGTGTCATTATGTACGGCTTTATACAGAACTACAGCCGTCTTCTTCATTTCACAAGGGAGAATAACATTGGTGATAGGGGTATTCACAATTTAGGGATTGTGCACGATTATGGGGACACTCTAGTTGACACTGTCCATAGGGGCATTTACTGAGGACACTGCTATTTCTCACCAGAGTCATCTATGCTATAGTTAACACTGTTCATAGGAGAACTTCAGGTCAACTTATTAGTAGGTGCAATCCTATTACTTATTACACTGATCGTGTAGTGATCCATAGCGGGTCCCTACTAAAGTATATTCTGTGTAACCCCCAAGATTTTGGAGCGGAGAGACTGATCACCTCACTCTAACCACTCCGAGCAGGTAGGCTCAGTCTCATAATCCCCTCTCTAAATAAGTTAGGTGAAATAACAACATCCCATGCTCGCCTTTCTTGGCACTATGTTCTAATTATAATGTTTTAATATGTATCATTGTTGTTTAATATGTTTTCTCTCACATAGAAGCAGGTGGGCATTCTGTTAGCTGGTCGCCCAGAACCTTCTAGAAGGGAGAACCCTAAATTCCTTCCCAGGTCTGTTTGTGTGTTGGTGGATAGTTGGAAGTAGTTTAGTGATGTAGTGGAGAGAAAGAAGCAGCATACAGATCAATACTGCAAAGCTGTAGAAACTTCATCCAGCCCGTGAGTAAAGAGGAAATTAGGGCTTATTTACTAAGGGTCCGCGGATCACATTTCCCGACGTTTTTGGGGGTTGCACGACTGGGACAGGTATTTAGAAGAGAATTGTGTCGCATGCAATCAGATTTTGGTGCAATCACGTCGGCTTTCCTGTAGGACGATCAGACGGATTCGGACTGAGCGCGGGATTTAACTTTAAAATTGTGACGCATACAATGCACTTACATGCACCGGGAAGAAGAAGGTGAATGCATTTCGGGTGACCTCTTATCGGTCAGGTAAGTAAATGTGCCACATTTTGTGCCAGCCACAAGTCTGAGAAAGCCATTCCGACCAGAATCACTGGCTGTACATGCCGCCCTACTACCAGAGACAAACCTTGTGCTACTGTTTTCATGCTCTTTAATTCCGGTTTACGGAATAAAGAAGAGTTGGATTCTACTGCCTCCAGTTGTACCAGCTGGGATTATCCCAAGGGGATTCTTACATACGTGTAGCCACTCTTCTTACAGCGGCCCCTTTCAAACCCAATGGGTGTAAGAGGACTACCATAAGCCAGGAGAGGACCACCAGGGCTAGGCTAGGTTTCAGTATCGTGAAGACTTGTCTTCTGGGCTGTAGATACCCTTCCCCAGTTTTGCCACGGAGGGAACATCCCATTTACTTTCGATCCATCTAGGCACTAGATGGATCTAGCACTAGCATTACTTATGACTCGCTCTGATTTACACTGAAATTAGGGATACTCTAGTCGTCCTTACTTCTCGGGGAGTTTTCAATGATTTTGTGCATGGGGGAACTTCCGTTACTTATAGAAGCTCTTTGGCTAACCTTGATATATTGGATGGCACTCGTCATGGGGCGGGGGGGGGGCGGGGTCATTGTATATCTCTCTTTTAATAGTCTTATTGATGCTTCTCATTAGGGATGGAGAAGACTAGGTCACATAAGGGGACTATTGCCTCCTTCTTTCTAAAATTAACGTTTACAATTATGCTAATTAGCCAGAAGGGCTCCTGGGGTTGTTACCAGAGCCCCTCTGTGCTGCAGCTTCACAGGCTATTACATTCTCAAACTCCCCTCATTTAAACTCAGAGAAGTTTCGGCACACAGTGGGACGGGGAAGTGCTCCTGTGCAGATTAACAGCCTGTGAATGCATCAACAAAAAAGTTTAGATTATTTGTAAATTCATTACCAAATGAATATTTCTTAGGCACAACATGCAGATAAGAATACACAGGATTGGAATGATTCTCTATTAAGCCGTAAGTGCCGAGCAGCTGAGAGGTCGGGTTAATTGCCGCAGTTAACGCTGCTACTGAGCTCACCGGACACAAAAAGCAGCTCTGAAGTATACTCTCTGTCTGAGCAGAAGCCGCTGTGTTTCATAGCAGGCTGGAATGGGTTAAGTGCTTGTTATCGGCTGTTTTTGGAGAAGAAGGGAATGCTGGTTGGCGCGTCCCTTTCATTGCATGTCACTATGCAGGATTTAATGAGCACGGATTGAATTCCAGCGCCCGCTGCCTCACTCTGTGACTTTTCTCTGACGAGACGCGTCATCCGTCCTGATCATCTCTTTTCATTTTCACCTTAATTGGTTCGTTTGCTTCCGTTTGTAGCTTCGTGTTCCTACAGACTGCAGTCTTCTGCTGTCAGGAATAAGCCCCCAGCCCTGCCACCCCCACCCCTCTCTTATCATCATGGGGGGAGGAAGAAAAAAAAATGCAAAGCAACCTTCACCGCTTTATTAGGAGGCACATAAGCAATCGTAGGCAGACCAGAGATGAGTGGGAGATGTGTGGCCAGTCATGCCTTCATCACTCACACAAAAAGTGGCTCTTTGAGGAGTGGAAAATAACTTTTGGATTCAAGCTGTCAAGCTGAATGTTTTTACTTTTCTATGTATGTTGAGCTAAAGAGGAGAAGGAAGTCCTTGATGGCCTTCAGAACTAGGTCCTGGTGTGTACGAGGCTTCCTCTGAGAGGGCGGATCCCATTATTTTAGTTCTTTTGAGGTACTGAAAAAGATTTGGTCAAAAAGGAAGAGGTGGCATTTAGAGTTGGCAAAACAAGTCTTGTCCAGACCTACAAAGCTAATGTTCTACTTTAATGTCTACATGAAGGTTTGTGTTGAAAGTGACCATAGATGTTTGGCTTTCAAAGGGATCTGATAAAGAGGATAACTAACCGGGTTCGAATAATTGTCTCAACAACTGAGAAGACAACGCTTGTCAATTGGACCAGAAAGATAATACCATCAGGAGTCCAGGGTCGGAGACCTGGCAGCTGCTTTTGTACCCACCAGATGATGGCACACATTGACTCTTTTATAAGTTGACCTAGTCAACCCGAATATATTCATAAATCCAAAAGGTGTTTCATCAAGTGCATAACTACCTAAACTGAGAAGACCCACCTCCAACATGTGGACAACCTGTAACTTCCAGGTCAAGGGACATAAGAGCTACTGTGTGACCCAGAAATTGACGGAGTCCCATAATTTCAATTTGGACAATCCCATTAAAGGAAGCCTAAGGAATGGAGGGACAGTTTGTGGTTATTGTCAGTGGAGCTATCTATTTAAATGGTAATATAGATATAGATAATAGGATAGTCGATTTTGCTATGAGGTCCTCCAGCTTCAGGGGGACCAAATTTCTTTTTGAAGGGTTTTTTTGTGTGCAAATTGTTAAGGAATCCTAACGAAACCCTTCGGAACCCAAATTCGGAAGGAAATTTACCATAGATGTAACCATCTTGGTTGGAGACATGGCAGCTTCTAGGAGGCTGATTAACTAAGAGACCATCTCCTTAATCCTAAGAATAAGGAATGGGAGGGCAGTTTGTGGTTATTGTTAGTGGTTCTATCCATTTAATGGTAATATAAATATTGATAATAGATTTTGCTATGAGGTCCTCCAGCTTAAGTTTTTTGTGCAAATTGTTAAGGAATCATAAAGAAACCCTTTAACATCACAAATTTGGAAGGCGATTGACTAAAGATGTAACCATCAGGGTAAGAGACATGGCAGCTTCTAGAAAACTGCGTAGCTAAGAGGCCATCATTTACACTGCACAACCCTATTACAAAAGTTTCTAATCTGTTTCCATCACTAAAATCTAATATCAGATTTCAAAGGAATGAATAAATTATAATGTAACGATCTTATTATATTTGGTTCCATTGCTGGAGATTATGATTGAATGGGCGGCTCCAACATTTGACTTGTTATGACTTGTTAGATCTGGTGGCCACATGACCTTTAATGACTACCATTTCCAGAAACTTAGGAATGTTTTATTTGTTCCTTATCTGATTCTTTCAGCTCCATAATGTCAACAGGTCCTGTTAAAATGTCCATAACATGGATACTCGAATTCGATCATATCATGGCATACCTACCAACTTCACATCGGTAGAATTTACGGAGTGTAAGTCTTGGCCCCTACTTCTGTCCTCATCCGTCCATAGAATGTCCACCTTCAGACAGGTACTAGATGAATTCTAGAATCTGATAGTCTCGGAATATTCTGGATATTCCCAGGAAAATTGTCAAGTATGTTGTGGCCATGTGAAACATACTCATATATGGGTATGAAGCCCCATCCAAAAGATATTAGAAGACATCATGTTTTAGTACGCCACAACTTTTCTATTAATAAGTCCATGTTGTTAAAGTCCATCCCTTCCATCTCAGAACAATATCACCAACCTTTGTTTTTTCGTAAAGAATGATGTCTGCAGCTCAATGTTGGACCATAGAGAGGGAAGGGTGGCTTCCTGGACCATGTGACTGGCCTATTTGTTCTTAGGGGTAAGTATTAACCTTCCAAAGGTCCAAACTTGGTTTGAATGAGGTTGAGGACTATTGCTCAGGAAACTGAAACTGAATATGAAATCCATAAAAATATCTTTTTGTATAAAACAAAAAAAAAACCCTGTTAAGGCGGAAAAACGTATCAAATAACACACTCTCTTATCGTGACACCTCTTGTATCTTTTTTTGAAGGTTGCTAAAAAAAATTCTTACAATATAAAAAGCCTGCTCTGCCAGACTGAAGAAAGCCTCCGCTGAATCGAGCTCACAGACCGGACAGGCTGTTTTATCTACCTTTTGTTTTTTCCTATACTGTAACACAGAAAAAAATCCCCCCCAAAAAATTGCTCTGATTTGCTTCTGTATCGTAACATCCTTTGTATTTTTTTGGCCATTATTACACATATTTATAATAAAAGCCTGTTATGCCGGCCAAGGTTTTATTGAAATGTGGACAAGCAAATTTTTTTAGAACTTTTTATGTGAATCAGAAAAATGGGCAGAAAGTACATAAATGACAAACCAGTTTGTTCGTTAAATATACGATAATCGATTCCACTTTGCTACTACTTTTTCCCGTTTTGACCCTAGATCTCCCCTGGATATCATAACTAACCTCTTCCCTTTCCCTGACCATAGATGATACTTTCGACAAGTTAGATTCTCTAGGCCACGCGGGACTTAATCTAGGGCTATCATTGATAACCTTCTTGGCATCCTAGACGACCAGGAATGGTACTTTAAACTCCTTAATATCCCTTTTACCCCTAAGAAGTTTAAAGTACCATCCCTGGTCTCCTAGGATGACAAGAAGATTGCTAATGATGACAACCCTAGTGGCCTTGGGAAGTACCATCCCTGGTCTTCTAGGATTACTAGAAGATTACTAATGATAGCCCTAGTGGCCTTGGGAAGTACTATCCCTGGTCTTCTAGGATGACTAGAAGATTACTAATGATAGCCCTAGTGGCCTTGGGAAGTACCATCCCTGGTCTTCTAGGATGACTAGAAGATTACCAATTATGACAACCCTAGTGGTCTTGGGAAGTAGCAACCCTGGTCTTCTAGGATGACGAGAAGATTACTAATGATGACAACCCTAGTGGCCTTGGGAAGTACCATCCCTGGTCTTCTAGGATGACTAGAAGATTACTAATGATAGCCCTAGTGGCCTTGGGAAGTACCATCCCTGGTCTTCTAGGATGACAAGAAGATTACAAATGATAGCCCTAGTGGCCTTGGGAAGTAGCAACCCTGGTCTTCTAGGATGACTAGAAGATTACTAATGATAGCCCTAGTGGCCTTGGGAAGTACCATCCCTGGTCTTCTAGGATGACTAGAAGATTACCAATGATGACAACCCTAGTGGTCTTGGGAAGTAGCAACCCTGGTCTTCTAGGATGACGAGAAGATTACTAATGATGACAACCCTAGTGGCCTTGGGAAGTACCATCCCTGGTCTTCTAGGATGACAAGAAGATTACAAATGATAGCCCTAGTGGCCTTGGGAAGTAGCAACCCTGGTCTTCTAGGACGACTAGAAGATTACTAATGATAGCCCTAGTGGCCTTGGGAAGTACCATCCCTGGTCTTCTAGGATTACTAGAAGATTACTAATGATAGCCCTAGTGGCCTTGGGAAGTACCATCTCTGGTCTTCCAGGATGACTAGAAGATTACTAATGATGACAACCCTAGTGGCCTTGGGAAGTACCATCCCTGGTCTCCTAGGATGACAAGAAGATTGCTAATGATGACAACCCTAGTGGTCTTGGGAAGTAGCAACCCTGGTCTTCTAGGATGACAAGAAGATTACTAATGATGACAACCCTAGTGGCCTTGGGAAGTACCATCCCTGGTCTTCCAGGATGACTAGAAGATTACTAATGATGACAACCCTAGTGGCCGTGGGAAGTACCATCCCTGGTCTTCTAGGATGACAAGAAAATTACAAATGATAGCCCTAGTGGCCTTGGGAAGTACCATCCCTGATGGGCTTAGAAAGGGAGGGGTTTACTAATGGGAAGGCTATGGATAATATCCTTCTTTATTCCCCTATACCACCAGGGGTATTATCAATAAGCTCCAGGCTCGGACTGGCCCACAGGTGAACAGGTGGATCCACCGGTGGGCCCCCAGGTCCTGCATAAGTAGTGCTGGACAATGTATCCTCTCTGTAATTTATACATATACTTAGCATAGAGCATCTCAACTATCCTATGTATTTATATGATTAAATTAACAGATTATGTAACAAACTTATAGTTGTGGTGGGTCCCAAGATCAGGTTTTACTGGTGGGCCCAAGGTATCCCAATCCGACACTGATTACCTCCTCATTGCATAGACCGCCAGTGATGATATTTTTAATTCTTTTCCAGGTTTCCATAATTTTGCAAGTTTAGCAGGATATCACTTTGCTGTCCTAGACCACCAGCTTTCATCTCCAAACATCTTTGAGTATTGTCCTAGATTCTGTTACTAACTAAAGCAGAAGAAGTTGGCGTTCAACTTTCAAAAGGAGATGTTAACATAAGCCCGCCCTTAACTTTTCCTTGACCTTGGTTGTGTACTCCATTCTATCTATTATAAAATACCAAAAATAATAAAAGCAAAAAATTCCTACAGAGGTAAAAAAAAAAAATATCCATGTTATTGTGAGACGTCTTGTATCTTTTTTTTTTTTGAAGATTCCTCAAAAAAAAAATTGCATAATATAAAAGCCATAGACGATGCTGTGAATCGAGCTCACTAACCGGACCGGCTGTTTTATCTATTTTATATTTTTCGTATAGTACCTAAAAAATCCCCAAAAAGCGGCTCTGATTTGCTTCTGTATTGTGACACCCTTTGTATTTTTTTTTCAACCAGCGCTACAAACTTTTTATAATACAAAAGCCCCAGAAAGAGGGTTTTATTGAAATGTGGACAGGCTGAATTCATCGTTTTTATAGAACTTTTTCTACATCTCAATAAAACCTTAGAAATAAAAGGGAAAAAAATGGCAGCAGTAGAGAAATATTTCTTGTGAAGTCATTGTTATTCCTGAAAACTTGGGTCTAATAGAGATCCGTTAATATTATAATAGATTATTGATAATGGAGCAAAGAGTCTGACTATTCTTCTACCTTTGCCCCTTCACTGCCCTAGCACACCACAGATATTGTAAGTAACCTCCTCACTGCCCTAGACCACCACAGACATTATAAGTGTCATCCTCACTGCCCAAGGCCACCACAGATGTTATAGGTATCATCCTCTCTGGCCCAAGGCCACCACAGATATTACAAGTTTCCTCCTCACTGCCCAAGGCCACCACAGATGTTATAGGTATCCTCCTCGCTGCCCAAGGCCACCACAGATATTACAAGTTTCCTCCTCACTGCCCAAGGCCACCACAGATGTTATAGGTATATTCCTCAATACCCTAGACCACCACCGATGTTATAGGTATCATCCTCACTGCCCAAGGCCACCACAGATATTACAGGTGTCCTCCTCGCTGCCCAAGGCCACCACAGATATTACAAGTGTCCTCCTCGCTGCCCAAGGCCACCACAGATATTACAAGTGTCCTCCTCGCTGCCCAAGGCCACCACAGATGTTATAGGTATCATCCTCACTGCCCAAGGACACCACAGATATTACAAGTGTCCTCCTCACTGCCCAAGGACACCACAGATATTAAAAGTGTCCTCCTCACTGCCCAAGGCCACCACAGGTATTCCAAGTGTCCTCCTCGCTGCCCAAGGCCACCACAGATATTACAAGTGTCCTCCTCGCTGCCCAAGGCCACCACAGATATTATAGGTATTATCCTCACTGCTCAAGGCCACCACAGATATTACAAGTATCCTCCTTGTTGCCCAAGGCCACCACAGATATTACAAGTGTCCTCCTCGCTGCCCAAGGCCACTACAGATATTATAAGTGTCCTCCTCACTGCCCAAGGCTACCACAGATATTACAAGTGTCCTCCTCGCTGCCCAAGGCCACCACAGATATTACAAGTGTCCTCCTCACTGCCCAAGGCCACCACAGATATTACAAGTGTCCTCCTCACTGCCCAAGGCCACCACAGATATTACAAGTGTCCTCCTCACTGCCCAAGGCCACCACAGATATTATAGGTATCCTCCTCGCTGCCCAAGGCCACCACAGATATTATAGGTATCATCCTCACTGCCCAAGGCTACCACCGATATTATAGGTATCATCCTCACTGCCCAAGGCCACCACAGATATTATAAGTGTCCTCCTCACTGCCCAAGGCTACCACAGATATTATAGGTATCCTCCTCGCTGCCCAAGGCCACCACAGATATTATAGGTATCATCCTCACTGCCCAAGGCCACCACAGATGTTATAGGTATCATCCTCACTGCCCAAGGCCACCACAGATGTTATAAGTATCCTCCTCACTGCCCAAGGCCACCACAGATATAATCTTCATTGGAAACCTCGTCAGGGATTTGAAAAGTAGCCTCCTCACTGCCCTAGACCACCAGGAATATTATCAGTTATGTCTTCATCTACCTAGACCACCGGGGAGATAATGAATAACCATTTCATTGCCCTAGACCTCTGGAGATATTATAACTAACCTCATCACTGCCCTAGACCACTATGAAGTATATGATCAGTTACCTCACCACTGCAATACACCAGGTATATTATACATTATATCTTCACATCACGTTACTGCCATAGTCTGCCAGAGATGGTTAGGTTGGATGGCGGGGCCCCATGACACTGTGGGCCCCATAACAGCTGCTATGGCTGCTACCACTGTAGTTACACCCCTGAAGGTAACCTCCTCTGTGCCATGGATCACTAGGTATATCAGAAATGTCCTTGGTGCTCTAGACCACCAGGGATATTATCAGCAACCTCTTCTGTGCCCTAGTCTACCAGGGATATTATTATCTATATCTCATATCTCTAGGCCATCACAGATATTATCAGTAATTATTTAATTGCCATAGACCACCAGGGATATTATCGGATACATAGTTACTACCATAGACTGCTAGTGATGATATAGATAACTCTTTAACTTTACAACAGCACCAGAGATACTATATAGTAAATAACCATTTCACTGCCCTAGACCACCAGTGACATCCAGTAATTTCCTCAACCTCCTACATCAGGATAGTTCTTTTAACTCTTTTAACTCCTTAAAGGGAACCTGTCAGCAAGTTTTTCTCCATTAAACTACTAGTCTCCCCAGGTTGAATATGAATGTCCTTTCTAGAATTCCCTCTTTTATGTGAAATCTCACCCGTTTACCTAATAAAAAATATCTCCCCCGTAGTCAGGTAAATATTATTCTCCTTTCACCTTATTCTCACATGAGATGAGTCAAGTTTAGTGGTTACAGGGTGACTTTCACTTCGGAAGCCGATATCTTTGGTTCTATAGCACCTAGAAACATGCTTTTTGTATCATAATAAAGACACAAATTAAATTTTTCAAAACAGATCAGGCTTAAAGTTCAGTTGAGTACTGTATTTTTATAAACTCACATTTCCTAATATATCATTAGCTGCCTATATCTCTGGTTTGGTTCTGTAGCTGACAAAGCCAAGTCTTATGTTATTTGTAAGATGAGATTGTTACCTTTAATATGACTCACCATGTTTCTAGATGCTACAGAACAGAAGATAAGGGGCTTCTGAAGTGACACTCCCATGCAACCACTAAACTAGACTCATCTCATGTGAAAAAGAGGTGAGAAGAGTCATATTTGCTTGACTTTGAAGGACATTTTTTATAGGTAAATGGATGGTAATTCACATAAGAGGGAATTCTAGAAAGGACATTTCATACCTGACCTGAGGGGTCTGGTAATTTATTGGGGTGAAACCTGGTGACAGGTTCTCTTTAAGATTCCTAGACTATCAGTGATATTATCAGTAACATCCCATGTGTCCAGCCTACTGCCCTAGAATTCATGATTCTCTTAGAAAATGGAAAAGGAAGGAGAACTAATTGTTTGCATAAGAGAACTTCATGTGGAAGATTGTAAAGCAATATTTTATATTATATTTGATGATATCTCATATTCAAGGAATATCTATAGAAATAAACAGAGAATGGAAAAAGAAGCAGATGGCGCCGTTCTCAGTTAGTGGCTGAACCAAGTCACTGCAGATGAGCTCTCATTCAAATACATAGGAGTTGATCTGTAGTAACCTTGTCTGACCATTACACAGAGAACGGAGCTGTCTGCTTCCTGTTGCCGATCTGCTGTAATATACATTTATGTTCTTGATAATGAGGTCACTAGGGGGCAGTATATTGGTATGAAACTATGGGGCTTATTTACTGAGGGTCGCACTTTCGTCGGACTTTCTGATGTTTTGGGGGATTGCACAACTGTGACACCTGTATTTAACAGGCGTCTGCGCTGGGATTATGTCGCACGTGATCGGATTTTGGCGCAGCTGCGTCGGCTTCCATGCGACAGAAATCGGGGGGCAGGCTGTCGGACGATCCGACTGATTCGAGCTGAGAACGGGATTTAACTTTCAAATTGTGTCACAAGCCCAAGCACTTACATGCACCGGGAAGAAGATGGTGAACTCCGGGGACCTAAACGGGGAAGCGACACATGCAGGATATCAGGCGCACGATCTTAGTGAATCGCGGCGCAGTGCATGATCGACGGACAATGCACTTTCGGAGAACATAGTTGGACAGGTAAGTAAATGTGCCCCATTGTCTTTATCCATCTCACTGGGGCAGATTTACTTACCCGGCCCATTCGCTATCCAGCGGCGCGTTCTCTGCGGTGGATTCGGGTCCGGCCGGGATTCATTAAGGTAGTTCCTCCGCCGTCCACCAGGTGGCGCTGCTGCGCTGAAAAGCATCGGAACGCACTGGAGTTCACCGAGCCGGGCTGAGTGAAGGTAAGTGCAAGCTTCGCGACAGATTTTTTTTTTTAAATGCGGCGGTTTTTCCGAATCCGTTGGGTTTTCATTCAGCCACGCCCCCCGATTTCCGTCGCGTGCATGCCAGCGCCGATGCGCCACAATCCGATCGCGTGCGCCAAAAACCCGGGGGAAATCGTCGCAAATCGGATATATTCGGGTAACACGCCGGGAAACCGCGAATCGGGCCCTTAGTAAATGACCCCCAATGTGTTCCGCAATGTTCCATGGTCTTTACTGAATATTCAGAGAAAAATAAACTTCAGTAATGGAAGAGATTTTCCATTTTATCATCAAAACTCTTTATTATGAATGTTAAGTGCATTAAAAGTAGTGGAAATAATGGATAATTGTTTATAGGAGAGAACTTCATGTTACATGAAAGATGCTAAAGCTGAGGAGTAATTATATTTGATGACATTTCATATTCTAGAAATATCCATTGATATAAACAGGCAGATCACGAGCAGAGGAATGGAGGTTTTTCTTAAAGGGATCCTCTCAATAGACTCCTACTGACCTACTCCATGGGAAACATCATAGACATAGTTGCGTTACAAGGGGACTGTAACATCCGTGTGCCAAAGTCTCCCACTGTCCGCTAAGGTTGATGATTTTGAACCCGTTTTTGGTCCGTTTTAAGCAGTCCGTTAAAAAAGCATGCGTTTTTTGAAAACACATCCTTTTTTGACAGGTTTTACCAATTATCTTAATTAAAATTGGTCAAAAACGGATGCGTTTTTTGGATGGACTGCATAAAAACGGACCAAAAACGGGTTAAAAATGCCATGTGTGGCATCACACACAAGGAGACAAATTGGTTAACACGTTTCGATGGCAAGCGTCTTACTCATAACCATTAGCAACAGCAATAGTTAATGTTGTATTTGACAGAGCCCGGATCCAATCACCTGATCAGAGTCTCCTATAAGTATTTGGTTCACAATCATTCCAGTGCTGGTTTTAGTTATGTTTGTCCTGCTTATCCCCCGTGAGATAACTTTGTGCCTCCCTTTCTCTACGACTGAATTTCTGGTTATCTGATCCTGGCTTATGTTTACTGACTATCTCTTTGGACTCTGATTTTGTGCTGTTTCTGCCATCTCCATTGTTACCTGGACCTCTGACTACGCATTATTGGTGCTTATTTACTAAGGGTCCATGCGTGAACTTTCCTCTGACTTTCCAACATTTTCGGAATTTGCACGACTGTGACAAGTATTTAACAGGGGTCTGCGGGTCACGCAATTGTCTTTTGGCGCAGCTGTGCCGGCTTTCATGCGACAGAAATCTGGGTCGGGTCGTCAGACTATCCGACTTATTCAGACTGAGTGCGGGATTTGAAATTCAAATTGTGTCACATCCAATGCACTTACATGCACCAGGAAAAAAAAGGTGAACTCCGGTGGACCTGAGCAGGGAAGTGACACATGCAGGATATCAGGCGCACAATCTTCGTGAATCGTGGAAGAGAGCATTATACACAGACAATGCACTTTCGGTGAACTCCTCCGGATGGGTAAGTAAATGTGCCCCATTGTATTACATACAGATTCCCTCTATGTACACAGTTGCTGGGATTTATATAGGGACTCTATGGACGCGTTACTGTACATTTCTCACGTCTATACTGCACAAGGGTCACATTGCCATTAGACGTTAGGTTCAGATCACTGCACCCGAGTGGTCTCCCACCGGTCCCCCCCCCCCCAATCTGCTGTCTCATTAAGTTATAATTCGGTTAATTAAAATAAAAAATAGCTAAATAAATAAATAAATAAAGAGCCATCATTCTCCTAATCAGGACAGAAGTGAGGCGGCTTCCCAGATGCATAATTGAAGTGTAGTGTTTCATTAGGCAGACACCTGCTCCGTGCCGCCATATGCTGCTAGGTAAATAGTGCGTAATTGTGAGCGCTGGACGTGGCGCGCATCCCAAGCAGCGTGTCCTGGGGAGTGGGTCACCTTCCTGTACTCACAAAGACGGGGCAGGAGACAAGCGCAGGGGCTGTCACTTCTGATACCACTACAGAACCCGGGACAGGACACTTTTTGGACATTCTTATCCTCAGTTTTTAGCCGGGTAATGGAATAGAATTGTATCCAAAACTTTGCAACCAATACATTTCATTGTTCTAATGCAACTTTACAGATGATTCATTCTTATGGGATGGTGTATACAGCTCCTATGCAGATTCATGTGTCTCCAGGGTAACGCACTACAAACCTGAAAAGGTTATAAGGACCGGGGCATTTCTAGCGAATTTGCTGACAAAGGGTCATAACTTTATTTTTAGGTTTTAGGGGGACACACGGGGCAAGCTAAAAATCAACTGTTCACTACTGTGCATTGTTTTTTTTTTTACTGTATAGCAATGCATATTTCTGTAAATGTATTTACATATTTGGGGGGGGGGAGGGATTTAGACTTGTGTTTTAAACATCAGTCTTAAAATCCCCCCCACCATCGCTCCGGCCTCTTAGTAGGAGCAGATGCAATATCCGCCAGGTCGGACCTGGGTGTAAAAAGCTCAGAACTGGTGGGGAAGTCTTAGTAAATCTCCCCCATTGTGGGTGTCAAATGTTTTGGGCAGAGCTTTTTGCTGATTCTTCAAAAAAAACTTTAAATTTTATATCTTTATGTTTATAGCCGAAAATGTGCAAAACGGTCAAAAGTTCAAGGGGGCCGAATACTTTCACAAGGCGCTGTATATGTGTATTATTGATTGGGGGGCCTAAATGTATAATGTTATAATATTTATTTGGGTATATATATATATATATATATATATATATATTTATTATTGATTGATTGATTGGGGGTCTAAAGGAGGAGGCTACAGGTAGAGGAGGCCACACTGGAGGACAGAAGGAGGCCACAATATAAGGGAGGATCGAGTACAGGGGGCCGCAGGAGGAGGCTGAAGGACTGGAGGCCACAGGAGGAGGATGGAAGACAGGAGGCTACAGGAGGATGAAGTACAGGGGGCTACAGAAGGAGGCTGGGGGACCAGGGGCTACAGAAGGAGGCTGGAGTACAAGAGGCCACAGTAGGAGGCTGGAGAACAGTAGGCTGCAGGAGGAGGCTGGAGGCTACAGGAGGAGGCTGGAGAACAGAAGGCTGCAGGAGGAGGCTGGAGGCTACAGGAGGAGGCGGCAGAACAGTATGCTGCAGGAGGACAGGGGGCCACAACAAGAGGAGGCTGGTGGACAGAAGGCTGCAGGTAGAGGAGGCTGGAGGACAGGAGGCCACAATATGAGATGGAGGAGAGTTTGATATTGCATTATGCTTGCAGGTGGGGCGAGAATGCGTGGTTTATAAAAAGAAGGGGCAGGGTTTTCTTGTTCCTCTTTCTCTCACCCAAAAGTTGAGAGGTAACATAGGACAGAGCAAAGTCACTTTAATATAGACTCTGCTTGCGATAAATTCATTATTAGTATAGACTATTTTTTACAATACTGAACTAAGTTGGCGCAAATTTTTGGGCCACATTTATCACTTTTGTGCGCCTAAGTGTGGTAGTTGCGCCTAAATTCTGGCGCACTGTTTTGCCAGAATTACCAGTAACTGTGATAAGGTAATTTTCTGCCTCTTATTAATCACTTTACTTTAACACAGTTTAGGCGCAATTTTGGCACAGTTTAGGCGCAATGTTAGATTCGGGCACTTACATGTGATCCTGCTACAAGCTCCTCTCTGCTTCTCCCACAGCCCAGAATGAAGATAACACTCACAGCAGCACCCAGGTGTGTGACACCCTGCACCCAGTGACCTCCTCAGCAGGGGCTTCTCCTGGAGGGGATCCCCCAGTGCTGGTCTCCTGCTGCACCCCTGTAATTCTGCACAGTATCCCCCTCAGACACTGTGCAGAATTACATGGGGGACACTTGTTTGTAGTATCTGCAACATTCTGCAAACTTGTGCAAACTTCTCTTGCTCTTGCTGTGAGCTCAGGTTTTGCAGAATGTTTTGTAAATAAAAGGTGATGAACTGTAAATAGAGTCTGCAGCTCCTGTCTGTAATGTATCTAATTGTATCTATTATATGTTCCAGTGTCTGCAGTGTATCTAATGTATCTATTATATGTTCCAGTGTCTGCAGTGTATCTAATGTATCTATTATATGTTCCAGTGTCTGCAGAGTATCTCATGTATCTATTATATGTTCCAGTGTCTGCAGTGTATCTAATGTATCTATTATATGTACTAGTGTCTGCAGTGTATGTAATGTATCTATTATATGTACTAGTGTCTGCTGTGTATCTAATGTATCTATTATCTGTTCTAGGGTCTGGCTGAGCTCTGCTGCTAGAAATGAGCTGTTCTGCAAAGGGGCTCAGTACTTTCTTCTCAGTTTACGCCACCTTCGGGTTGGAGTGTTTTTGCGCCCGTTTTTGCGCCTAAATGAAAAAGTTGCAAGTGATGAATGTCATTAGGCGCAGCAAAACATCTGGATTGGTAAGATAGATGAGGGAAAGGTGGTTATTTGTGCTGCGCGGCTAGTTTGGCCTTTAGTCGCAAATATGGCGCAAAAACGGTGCGCCTGAATGAAAAGGCACAAAAACAACAGAAAAAACTTGTGATACATGTGGCCCTTTGTTTTGGCGCAGAATGACTCCAGTCACCCCCTGGCATAGAAATAGGACAAAAACCAAAACCAAATTTATCAGGACATCAAGGGACATGTGCGCCAAAAAAAAGAACATTTCGCAAAACAGCTAAACAAAACAATAAACAAAAACAAGTAAAACAACATACATGGACCCACTTGATGAATTCAAATAAAACAAAAATGGAATTGGGGGGCATGTGCTGTGACTACCTATCTACTGGGGTGCTGTGACTATGTATCAACTAGGGGCATGTGTTGTGACTACCTATCTACTGGGGGTGGGCATGTGCTGTGACTACCTATCGACTGGGGACATGTGCTGTGACTATGTATCAACTAGGGGCATGTGTTGACTAGAACTGTGATAGGTAGTTTGCACCGATCATGAGACATTTGGAGAATATCTCATTGGAAACATGAAGATTACGACTGATTTCATCCCATTGACAGATCTTCAAATGGTGAAGTTGGGAGCCGTGAAGCAGCGATGGGTCGTGAGATTATCTCAGTCTAATTATAAGACGCAATCTAACCTGGGAATGACAACACGGACGAGGATACACTCTCCAGCCCTCCAACACAACTGCAAAGTACTGAAGGAAATAATGAAGCAGAGAGCAGAGAAATTGTTCCAGAGAAGTTCAAGTGAGAGAAACAAGTAAAAATGATCTCAGCGTATGAATTATATGAGACATGAAAGTGAGAAGTGAATGGGGTAGGCTCAAGAATACAACAAAGACGGCTGAAGACCAAATCAATGGCAACAAAGGAAGGTTACACCTGAGAAAAGTTAGAAACTAAAGAAAAGTTTTGTGGAACTTGATGGAGAGGTTCAGATTGGAGTCTTTCCAGGGCAAAACACTGGAGTGGTAGAAGACGTTCACACCATGGATGGTTATCATCAAGGAGATACAAAGTACTTATTCACTCCTACTCACTGTATGGTCATGAGCTTGAATATGTAACAAGTAGAGATGAGCGAGTATACTCTTCCAAGCTTGATGCTCGTTCGAGTATTAGAGTACTCAGAATGGCTCGTTGCTCGGACGAGTATTTCCCCTGCTCGAGATCGAGCATTTAATTAAGAAAAGACAGTGAAGAACACAGTGAAGAACACATTGCAGATGTTCGGAACATCTGCTCACTTAGCCGAAGACACAAGTGCCGACGCTGGATCAGGCATGCAGTAGCGGAGGCTGAAGTGGAGCGGGGCTGGAGCGGGCATGGAGGAGCGGAGCGGGCATGGAGGAGCGGGCATCACGGAACCGAGCGGGGCTGGAGCAGGCATGGAGGATCGGAGCGGGCATGGAGGAGCCGAGCGGGGCTGGAGCAGACATGGAGGATCGGAGCGGGGCTGGAGCGGGCATGGAGGAGCAGAGCGGGCATGGAGGAGCGGGCATCACGGAGCGGGGCTGGAGCAGGCATGTAGGATCGGAGCGGTCATGGAGGAGCGGGGCTGGAGCGGGCATGGAGGAGTGGAGCGGGCATCACCTGAGCGGGTATGGAGGAGCGGAGCGGGGGCTGGAGCGGGCATGGAGGGAGGGTCAGACGCCTCTGGCGACGAGGAGAACATGACAGCGCGGAGACATAACCAAGTAAAAACCTAGGGCCCTTCTTATTTCACAGCGGGAGGTGGCGCTTTGTGTTTGTTTGGATGGACGCACAGCGATCTGGAGATAGCTTTTAACCGATTGGGCAAAGAATTTTGGGTATAACCAGAGTCTGGCAGAGAAGTGGGGTCATTAAGTACAATAGAACCTACTCGAATTGCTTTTGAGTCGTTATTCGTACTTCAGTCTAAAACGTAAGCCAACCTGTCAATCATCGCCGCTAACAACTTCCCATCAATCGCTTTGTGCGGCTTTGTAGATTTCAATGGAGACAATGTGACAAGTGGGGAACGAGGTAGGTGGGTGCTCGCAGACTGGGGAATGTCTTAATTGACTGGACTAGAAATTGCAGTTTATCCCAAAACTTAGATTCTGGAAAAAAATTTCATTTCACAAAAAACCGCCCAGAAAATGTACGAGGAGAAAACTTATAATCATATGATCGGCAAAGATTTAATGCCAACTATACCCACCTGTAGTAATAGATTACCGGACCAAGTGCAGGCGTGGCTGCGTGGTCCCTCTTCTGACCGAGGTGCCCCAAGTGTCGACCTCACAAACTCCATATTCATACGTAAGACTGACAGTTACTAGCATATATTATAAGGAGCACATTTCGCTATGGTCACCTTACCAAATAATAGGCAACAACATTAGGGGCACATCTTACCGTTACCTGTCCCGTTTGCCGTCCTTCCCCCCCCTATCTTGTAATGTCTGTCGACTGGATTCTAGACAGCCCCACGATCCACTTACAGCTTGCAGATCGCCGATTTCTTGTAATGTGTACCGCTTCCACCAGCTGAGGACCAGCCGGAGTTCCCCTTCTGCTTTCCCCGATGCCTGTAGAGTGCTGAACGTTTGCGATACAATTTGGTGAATTGTAAATTCCGTGGTTTTGTCCGCACTCATTCAGGTATTTGTGTCTGGTGGCCACCCTCCCCTTCAAAAACTTAGATTTTTGTTTCTCGGCAGCAAAAGCCGCGCCAATGCCCAAATCCCATTGCGCGTGCGATACAATCCTGCGCCCTGTGTGCATGTCAGCTCTGAATCATTTAAATATTCGGGAAACCCCGTACTGAACGCGGTGCCATGGACCCTTCGTCCATGGGCCCGCATCAGAGTGCACCACAAATCTCTGCGCGGCCCCCGCTGTCATTGAACAATTCACCATTGTACATCACCACCGTCCAAGACCAGTAAAACATAGCACCCACTACAACATCCCCTAGATGAAATATGGGCACGACCTGGTCCCTATAAAATTACAATCCTACCCCTGACCCGTACCCTACAAATATAAACAGAACAATTCCCATTCTGACCCAATAAATATCCGTCCCCTAAATCTTGGCTCTCTTAAAGTATCATTCAGCACCCCAGACTTGATCTCCCTAGTTTTACTACATACACCAATCCCCGGACCTGGTCCTGATACTGATACAATCGCAATACTCTGGGCCCTATACTATAATCCAATAAGACCCTACATAATAATACAGACCCCAGATACCGCAATCAACAAAATATTATAATAATACAGCCCGCAACCTGAAATATATAATAATAACATACCCCATTACCAACTAGTCTAATCATACAGACCGCAGCCTGACAATATATAATATACAGACCCCATCACAACAAAATCTATAATACCTGACAAACCTCCAGGACCTCTTACAATATAAACAAAAACCTACCCCCAGACCAACTGCATCTTGTAAAAAAAAAACAGACCTGGCCCTATAAAATAACACAGACTCCAAACTTGAACCTATAGATAATACAGACCCGCCATACCTTACATATATAATAATACAGACCCCAGTACCTGAACTAGATCATCCTATGACCTACCCCAGACTATTCATACTATAATAATACAGCCCCAGACCTGACAATATTTCCACTAAATAAAGACCCCCAGTACCTGACTATAAATATTAACAATACAGACCTCCAGACCTGACAATGATACTAATAAAGACCCCAGACCGGACTATTAATATCTCATAGCGATCCAGATCCCAGACCTGACTATATATAATACACGATCCCCCCAGACCGACTATATAGTAGTACATACAGCCCCCCCGACCTGCTACCTATATAATAATACTAGACCCCAGACCTTACTATATAAATACAGACCCCAGACCAGACTATAGTATAAGTATACAGACCCAGATCTGGAAATATATATACAGACCCCATACCATACATATATACTAATACAGACCCCCAGCTGACTATAATAGTATACCGACCCTCAGACCAGACATATATAATATAAAGACACAGATCAGACAATAGTATAATCATACAGACCCCCGACCCTGCTATATATAATATACAGACCCCAGACCTGACCTAGTATATAATAATCACAGATCCCAGACCTGCACTATATATATAATACAGACCCGCGGACCTGACTATCATAGAATACACAACGACCCCTGACCATTCACCACATATATAATAATTACGACCCTCAGCCTGAAAAATATCAGGTAAGTTTACATACCCCCAGACCTGACAATAGTTATTTATACAAGACCCCAGACCTGACTATATATAATAAAACAGATCCCCGACCTGCTAATATATAATAAACAGACTCCCCAGACCTACTACCTATTATTATAATCAGCAGACCTACCAGACCTGACTATCATATGATATATCCGACCCCAGACCTTGACACAGCTTATGCATAATAAAGACAGACCCCAGTCACCATCTTGACTGATATATCACATTAATGACCTAACCTGTCCAGACCCTTCTAACTTATATACAAAACTACTACGATGAATCCAGACCAGCACAATATATAATAAACAGACCCCAGAACCCCTAGGACTATATGTCATAATATCAGACCCCCGAACCCTGACTAGATAATAATAATACAGACCCCGACCCGGACATAATATAATAATACAAGAACCCCAGCACCAGACAATATAGAAATAACAAAGAGACACAGTCAGACAATATAAATAAGACCCCATAACCTTGACTTATAAACTAATAATACAAACCCCAGACCTAGACTATCTATACTCCAATAATAAAGACCCCATAGACCTGGACACTATATTGTATTACAAAAGTGAATGTTAATTACAACGACCCCCATACCTGACGCTTATATCAAGTAAATACAGACCCCCTCGAACCTAGCACTAAATATATCTAATAACAGAACCCCAGACCAACAATATATAATAAGCAAGACACAAGATCCATGAATCAATATATATATAAAGGTCTAAAAAACCACACAGCCTAAAAATCAATTCTTCTCCCAACCTGACCCTATATGAAAATAGTTCAGAACCCCAACATCCTAAATCAAATTTTCCGTGATTTAATACCGCCTTCAAAACTCCTAATCTTTCTGGACTCCAGACACCAGCATGTATATTTGGTGATACTATGCAGCAGAAGCTTACAGGCTTACCGTAAGACTCAATCAATCAAAGAAAAGAACAAATCCAGCCATGCGGCCTGATCTTCTGCCACAACAAAATTTCCACTTTAAAAAGAGGTTTTCCAGTATTTCCCATGATCCATCCCTCATCTCCTGGACGGACGATGAACTTTGCCTCCTGCTAGTGTGGCTCCATATAACGGTGGGGACCCTGGACGCCCATCACTGATTATGCAAACAAGGTCCAAAATAAAAATACATATCCCTATAACAATGCTGGCCTCCGGCTAGCTCAAGCCACAACGAGAGTCACATAGGCACAGTGCATTGGGTAAATCCTTGACCATGGACGACGGTCCAGCCTCACTTGGCTCACACATGAAACGGTATATCTAGTGATAACCTTGGAATACCACAAACTCCTTTGCACTACAGACCCCCTTTTCTTTTACAAACAGAACTACTACGCAAAACCGTCGTATAGAAATACGCCATTCTTGTGCACATGCTGCCATGTCGTGGTATTGCAATGAATGGACTCTTGATAACTGAGTACCATGAAGACAGTCGCCCTTGAAAAATAGGTGTCAAGGCCTCAAGATTGTTATCGTCTCTCTCCTAAATTTCTATATCTCTTTCTTCCTCCCATCCCATTTTGGCCCTGTACTTTAACAATATGACATAATTTTCCATAGACGAGCGGAGCAGCACAGAACACAGAATTGAGAGGTACACATTGGCTGCATACACAGCACAGAGAAAACAAGTCAGTGGTTGAGACACGGCTAGCAGGGAGCAACAGAGAACAGCAGTGTGAGGACACCATGGCTTGCGGGAGCACAGAAAGAACAGACATGGGAGGACACACTGCTGCAGGGAGTTCAATCAGAGCACATCAGTTGTTGAGGACACTGGTCAGCTAGAATGAGCACGGAAGAGAACATGTAGTGGTGTACAGACACTGGCTGCAGATGAGCAAAAGAGAACAGCATGTGGGCACACTGGCTGCAGGAGAATGCACAGAGAGACAGCAGTGTGAGGACACTTGGCGCGAGCGCACAGTGCGTAAAAGCAGTGTGATGGTAGGAGCCTGGCTGCATGGGAGTCACAGAGAACAGCAGTGTTGAGGACACGCCTGCTATAGAGCACCAGCTAGATACCAAGCAGTTGTTTTTGAGGACACTTGGCCTGCAGGGCAGCACAAGAGAAAGACACAACATGTGTGAGGACCTGCGGCTGCTGAGAGCACAGAGAACTAATAGTTGATGCAGATCACTGAGCATGCAGAGAGTCAAACATTAAACAGTCAGTGGTGGAAGGTACACTGCTGCAGAGAGCACGAGTAAACAGTACATTGTGAGGACACGGCTAGGGATAGAGCACAGAGATTCGCCGTGTTGGGACACTGGCTGGAGGATCACAGGAGATAACAGCAGTTGTGAGGACACTGGCGGAGAGAACACAGAGCACAGCAGTGTGGAGACCACCCCCAGTACAATTCGGAACATAAATCCATATTGCAAGTCCTGCGGCTAGAGAACATACACAAGGTATGATTCCACATCTCTCCCTGAAACAACTGACACTCCCCTACAGAAAGCACAGAGTACAGCAGTGGCTGACGGACAGAGTCCTTGCCCATATAACTCCACTTTTTGGTGAGAGATAAATAATATTCTTCACAGTTTTCTGTCGGCTACTACAACATTACCAAATGCTTGGCTGTACAGATCTCTTCCAGTCTAATAATATTTAAACATTCTAGATAGAAGCGACAGAGTCACAGCAGGCACCACACCTCCAGTAGCAATCATTTGGAATGTGAAATTCTCATATGTCCGCAGTCCGGCTGTCTCAAAACTAACAAAATTACACATTACCATCTATATTTACCTAGTAAGGCAATCTATGGTATGTTCCTCCACCTCGCATTCTAATAGCCTAATCTATCTTTAGCTTAATACTATAGACTACTTACGTACACTAAAGCTACATCTCAATCTTACTTAATTTTAGAAAGGCTACTGGGCATGGAGTTTGCTATTTCTCCAGCCTCAGCCCTCTTCTGTCCCCATCTAGCTGCTCATTATCCCCCACCTGTGCCCCCTTATTATTTGGCGCATCTCACCCCAGCTATGCGCATGCGATAACTCATATAGCAAGGCCGTGCAACTTGCAGGTCTTTGCACAGATGACGATCCCTACGGCAGCACTGTGGCTCAGTGGTTTATCTCCACACAAGCCTTGCAATGACGCTGGGGTCCTGGGTTCAAATACATCCAGGCCACATCTGCAAAGAGTTTGCATGTTCTCTCTGTGTTTGCGTGGGTTTCCTCCTCTCGTTCCTCCCACACTCCAAAACATTCGGTAGGGTGATACGATTGTGAGCCCCATTGGGGCATGGACCGATTTATAGCAATGCTCTGTGCAGCGCTGGGTGAATCTGTGTGCGCTATATAAATAAGTGAATTATTATATCATGCAGGTCGAATCATGTGTATAGCGGGCACCGAGGACACCAATCAGGAAGCAGGTGCGCGGGGGACAGCAGGTGTTGGGGACCAAGAGGCTACTGGGGCTGGTGGGCCCTTGTGCTCCCCGATCCACAGAGAGACTACTCCACGCCCGGAGCCCTCTCCAAATTAGGCTATTAGTAAAATAACTGTAGTTTAGTGTAGATAGTAACGAGTGTTAGCTCAAATAGATTAGATTTAGAATGTAGGTAGCAATTACCAATAGATTTGCCCTAAGTAGTAGATATCTGATGGTAGTTTGCCTTTAAGAACTATTGACACCTACTTGATGTCTCAGCTCCTGAGCACTTTCCATAAGGTTTCCATATTTTCTGTGAAGCACCCCTCCTATGTTGTGCATATGCTCCATCCTCATTCAGACTGCTACTTGTACATAGTGTCATTGTGGCAGTGGTGCTGCATTACCAGGAGTGGTCACTAGGTGGCAGTGCGCTCTATTGTACAAGCACATCCCCTCCTCCCCTGTCTCCCTCCTCCTCATCCCAGGTCTCTGGGCTTCACGTGCGAGCAGCAGCAGCATTCCCCTGCTCACCATCCATGGAGCAGCAGCCAAGCTGGAGGCCAGCATGCAGGGGAAGCAGAGGGAGGCGAACACTCATGGCTGCCAGGATCAATAGGAAAACTTTACCACCCAATGCACTGCCCATCCTGGGGAGCAGGGCACAGAAACTTTCTGCACAACAGGAGGCGGCTATAGGATTTACAGGAGGACTCTGTGCATCCAACTTCACTGATCTGGGGGATCACATTTGCACCCCACAAATCTATCTCCAGCAACCAATGTGCATGTGGGTCCCGCATCACCATCCCTACTGCTGCCTGGAATTTGGGGGAGTAACTGGCATCCCCTCCAAGTGCAAGACCCCCTTAGTTTATTCTCCTTTCGCCACATCTCTGGGATTATGTCTGGAGCGTACCTGCAGATCTGGATATGGATGGCAGTTCTGGGGGTGCAGTGCCCAGCCCGGGCTCAAGGTTGGTACAACGAAAGTGATCATTGTGTGGCTACTATGTCACCGCTGCAGGTGACGGTGTCTACGGTGTTAACCCTTGGATGTTGCGGTGTGTAGGGGATGACATGCCTATGTGCATTATGTAGAAGTTGCTGTGTGTAGGGGATGACATGCCTATGTGCATGATGTAGAAGTTGCGGTGTGTAGGGGATGACATGCCTATGTGCATTATGTGGAAGTTGCGGTGTGTAGGGGATGACATGCCTATGTGCATGATGTAGAAGTTGCGGTGTGTAGGGGATGACATGCCTATGTTGCATGATTAGAGTTTCGGTGTGTAGGATGACATGCCTATGTGCATTATGTAGAAGTTGCTGTGTGTTGGGGATGACATGCCTATGTGCATGATGTAGAAAGTTGAGGTTTCCGAGCGGGTCGGGAGCAGTCATGAAGGATCGTAGCGGGGCTGGAGCGGCATGGAGATCAGATCGGGGCTGGAGGCGCTCATGGGATGGATCGGAGAGGGCAGGGAGGGCGGGCATCATGGAGCGGCTCAAGGCGGAGCGGCTGGGCGGGCATGTAGTTTTTTGGATCGGGGCTGAGCGGAGGCACTGCTTTGGGTGGTGGGTCAATTGTTGCCAATTATACGTTCATTTAGCCTAAATTACATATTTCATATAGATACTAAATAGAAACCCCACCATAAATTTGTTCGATAATTTCTCTCCCGCGGTACTTGTTTATGGGGCGCACAGCGAGGTTCAGAGGAAGGAGGGCCCTGCATATGCATGATTTTATTTGCTTTCTTCCTTGAACCCATTTTTTTGCAGGCTTAAAATTTTAGCTTTTTTGCGTTACTTACGGGGGCCATGTGACGGCATTTTTTTAATGCGGGATGAGAATGCTTTTTTTTTGGTGTTCCTGTATAGCCTAATACTCATGTTATGTAATATTCTGGGGTCAATACGATTACTAACAGTTAAATATATACATGATTTGTTATTGAACTCTAAATACACAAAAGTTGTTAGCTCGTTTTTTGCAATTTGACACCAAGGCTCAAAAGGTTTTCCCCTCACTTCAGTAGGGGGTCGATAAGGAGTATTTGAGCACAAGGGTTCATCATACTGTTAAAGAGATTGGGTGATTATAGATTGGTAAACAGGTCACACAATCCTCATTTTCCAGTGTGGGGGTCACAAAGGGACATTTTATAATAAGGGGGTCACAAGGTGATAGCCTACCATTAAAACATTAAAAAAATGTCCGTGATTATTCAGATGGGATTTTGATGAATTTTTCTTTTAAGACGAATTTCCAATGTGGCATCAATTGTGTCATTTTGGCTGCTCTGAAAACTGGGAGGTTTGATGATGTCAACACTGCAGCCGGTGAATACAGTTATGGAGGTAAGTGCACAGGTAAGTTTGTATCCTTACGTTACAGATCTATAAGATACAAGATGTGTCCCCCCTTTGAAGAGTAACCAGTGAGTGACAAATTCAGCTCTGCTGCTCCTGTAATTCCTAGCGTCGGCTGCTAAAAAGCCCAAATCCTGGGCCGGTGAGATGTTCCACGGTGACAGGAGGGTTATAAACAGGCGTCAGCGTTCTCGTTTGGTAATCATCCTGTTTTTTTGGATGAAGGGAGGGTCAGACAGCCTCGGCGAGAGGAGAACATGACAGCGCGGAGACATAACCAATTAAAGACGCTAGGGACCCATTCTTATTTCACACGGGAGGTTGCGCTGTGTTTTTTGGATTAGAGCGATCTGTGAGAATGCTTTTAACATGGCAAAGAATTTTGGGAAACGGAGCGGCAGGAGAGTGGGGATTACAATAGACACGAATGCTTTGGCTTTATATCGTACTCTCTAAACGTAAGCCAACCTGTCATCATCCCGCTAAAAATTCCCATCATGCTTTGTGCGGCTTTGTAGATTTCAATGGAGACAATGTGACAAGTGGGGAACGAGGTAGGTGGGTGCTCGCAGACTGGGGAATGTCTTAATTGACTGGACTAGAAATTGCAGTTTATCCCAAAACTTAGATTCTGGAAAAAGAATTTCATTCACAAACCGCCCATAAATGCGGGAGAAGATTATAATCATATGATGGCCAAAGATTAATGCCAACTATACCCACCTGTAGTAATAGATACCGGGGACCAGTGCAGGCGGGTGGTGGTCCACTCGACCGAGGTGCCCCAAGTGGACCAAACTCCATATTCATACTAAGACTGACAGTTACGGAGCAATATATTATAAGGAACATTCGCTATGGTCAACCCCAAAATAATAGGCAACAACATAGGTGGCACTCTTACGTAACCTGTCCCGTTTGCCGTCCTCCCCGCCCTATCTTGTAATGTCTGTCGACGGATTCTAGACGCCCCACGATTCACTTCACGCTTGAATCGCCGATTCGTGAATGTGTCGCTTCCATCCCCAGCTGAGACCAGCCGAGGTTTTCCCCTTCTTCTTCCCCGATGCCTGTAGAGTGCTGAACGTTGCGATACAATTTGGGAATTGTAAATCCGTGGTGTGTCCCGACTCAGTCGGTTGTTCTGGTGGCCCACACCCCCCTCACAGATTTGTTGTCCGGCAGCAAAGCCGGCGCCAATGCACCAAAATCCATTGCGTGCGACTACAATCCCCCTTGTGCATTCAGCTCTGAATCATAAATAGTCGGGAAACCCCGTACTGAATCGCGGTCCATGGACCCTTAGTACATGGGCCCCGCATAGAGTGCACCACAAATTCTCTGCGCACAGAGCCCCGCTGTCATTGAACATTCACCATTGCTCATCACCACCGTCAAGCGTAAAACATAGCACCCACTACAAACATCCCCTAGATGAAATTAGGGCACGACCTGGTCCCTATAAAATTACAGATCCAACCCCTGACCTACCGTACCCTACAAATATAATACAGACACCATATCTGACCCAATAAATAATCCGTCCCTAAATCTGGCTCTTAAATAATTCAGACCCCAGACTTGAATCCCCTATTTACATATACACCACCCGGACCTGTCCTGATATGATAAATCGCAATACTCTGGGCCCTATACTATAATCCAGATAAGACCCTACATAATAATACAGACCCCAGATACGCAATCAACAAATATATTACGACGCACTAATATATAATAACAGCCCGCCCGACTATATATAATAATAACATACCCAACATTACCAATAGTAGCAATCATAAGCCCAGACCTACAATATATAATATAAACCCCATCACCGAACTTATCCTACAGAACCTCAGGACCTACAATATAAATAAAACCTACCCATCAACCAACTGATCTTGTAAAAAAAAAACAGACCTGGCCCTATAAAATAACACAGACTCCAAACTTGACCCTATAAAATAATACAGACCCGCAGACCTTACATATATAATATCAGACCCCAGTACCTGACTAGATATTAAATGAACCCCATGACCTTACCTCATCTATAATAATACAGACCCCAGACCTGACTATATTCACTAAATAAGACCCCCATACCTGACTATAATATAATCATACAGACCCCACACCTGACATATATACTATCAAAGACCCCAGACCGGACTATAATATCCATAGTCAGATCCAACCTGACTATATATAATACACGATCCCCCCAGACCGACTATATAGTAGTAATACAAGCACCTCTACCATTAAAAGACCCCAGACTATATAATAATACATGACCCAACCTGACTAGTAGTATAAGTACAGACCCACGACTAAAACGTTGGAATATATAATACAGAACCCCATACCATACATAATATATAATACAGACCCCCAGCCTGACGTATAATAGTACTACCGACCCTCAGACCAGACAATATATAATAATAAGACAACAGATCAGACAATATATAATACATACAGACCCACGACCTACATGTATATATAATATCAGACCCTCAGCCTGACTATATATAATAATCACAGATCCCAGACCTTCACTATATATAATAATACAGACCCGCGACCTGACTATATAGAATAATCCACGACCCCTGACCAACCAATATATAATAATTACAGAACCCTCAGCCTGAAAAATATAGGTAGTACAACCCCAGACCTGACAATAGTTATAGTACAGACCCGCAGACCTGACTATATAGAATAAAAACAGATCCCACCGACCTCTAATTATAATAATACACTCCCAGACCTACTACTATATATAATCAGCGACCCCAGACCCTGACTATCATATAGATAATACGACCCCAGCTTGACCAGTATGCTATAAAACAGACCAGTCACCATCTGACATAACCATAAGACCTAGAACCTCTATATATACATACTACATATCCAGACCCACATAACGACCCAGAACCTGACTATATGTCATAATATCAGACCCCCGAACCCTGACTAGATATAGAATAATACAGAACCCCGACCTCACTATAGATATGATATACAAGACCCCAGACCGACATATAGAATCTAAAGAGCGTCAGACAATAATAGACCCCATACCTTACTATAGTAACTAATAATACAGACCCCAGACATATAAAAAGACGATCGAAATATATCAATAATAAAGACCCCATAGACCTGACTATAAATATGACAACCAGATTGATATATAAATAAGAGACCATGACTTAATTAATAACAACCCCCCCAGTACCTGACGTATATATACAAGTAAATACAGACCCCCTAACCTAGCACTAATATATAATAACAGAACCCCAGACCAGACAATATATAATAAACAAGACCACAGATCCATACAATATATATATAAGGGGGGGGTCTAAAAACCCGGCGCCTATAAAATAATTTTCTCCGACCCTGACCCTATAGAAAATAGTTCAGACCCCGATTCCTACAACAAATTTTCCGTATTTAATACCTTCAAAACGCCTATCTTATCTGGACTCCAGACACCACATGTATATTTGGTGATACAGCAAGAGAAGCTTCAGCTTTACCGTAAGACTCAATAATCACAAGAAAAGACATCAATCAGCATGCGCCGATCTTCTGTCCACAACAAAATTTCCACTTTAAATAAGGTTTTCCAGTATTTCCCATGATCCATCCCTCATCTCCTGGACGGAGCGATGACACTTGCCTCTGCTAGTGTGGTTCATATGAAACGTGGGGACCGACGCCATCACTGATTATGCAAACAAGGTCCAAAATAAAATACATACCTATACTGGTCCTCGCTGGCTCAACCAAAGAGAGTCATAGGCACAGTGCAATTGGTAAATCCTTGACATGGGTACGAGCGGTCCGCCTCATTGGGGCTCACACATAACGTATAGCTAGTGATAACTTGGAATACCACAATCCTCCTTTGCACTACAGACCACCTTTATCTTTTACAACAGAACAACTCACCATAACCTCGTATAGAAATACGCCATTCTTGTCACAGTGCCATTTCTGGTATTGCAATGATTGGACTCTTTGATAACTGGTACCATGAGACAGTCCACTAGAAAAATAGGTGTAGGTCCTCAGATTGTTTCGCCTCCTAAAATTTCTATCTCTTTCTTCCCCATCCCATTTGGCCCTGTCTTTAAATAGACATAATTTTCCATGTACGACGGAGAGCACAGAAACAGAATTGAGAGGTACACATTGCTGCATAAGCACGGAAATCAACCGCAGCAGAGCAAAGAGACAGATGTGAGGACACATGGCTTGCGGGAGCACAGAGAAAGCATTGGGAGGACACCTGGCTGCAGGAGCAATCAGAGACATCAGTGTGGGACTGTGAGGAGCACGAGAACTCAGTTAGACCTGTCAGCACGAGCACAGAGAACAGTAGTGTGCAGACACTGGCTGCAGAGAGCACAAGAGAACAGCATGTGAGGCACACTGGCTGCAGACGATGCACAAAACAGCAGTGTGAGGACACTGGCGCGAGAGCACAGAGAAAAGCATGGAGGTACGAGCTGGCTGCTGGGAGCACAGAGAACAGCAGTGTTGAGGACACTGCTGCAAGAAGCACCAGCTAGAACAAGCAGTTGGACTGTGGAACTGCGCAGGCACTGGCTCAGGACAGCTACAAGAGAAAGCACAAACAGTAGTGTGCAGACACTGCGCTGCTAGAGAGCAACAGAACAGGCTAATGTGTGAGTATCACTGGCTGGCAGAGAGCAAAAGTTAACAGCAGTGGTGGAAGGACACTGGCTGCAGAGAGCACGAGAACAGACATGTGAGGACACGGCTAGGAAGAGACGAGATCGCGTTGACACGGCTGGAGGACACAGGTACAATTGTGAGGACACTGGCGGAGAGAAAACAACAGAGCCGCAGTGTGGAGGACACCCCCAGTACAATCTCGGAACATAAATCCATAGTTGCAGTCCTGCTGCTAGTAGGAACTACACAAAGGTATGATTCACATCTCATCCCTGGAACACTTACACTGACACTTACCCTACAGAAAGCAAGAGTACAGCAGTGGTGACGACACAGTCCTGCCCAACAACTACAACTTTTTGGTGAAGATAATCATATGTCTACAGTTTTCTGTCGGCTACTAACAACATACCAAATGTATGAGTTACAGATCTTTCCAGTCTAATAATATTTAAACATTCAGAGAGAAACGACAGAGTCACAGCGGCACACACCTCCATACGCAATCATTGGAATCGTGAAATTCTCAGTATGGTCCGATCCTGGCTGCTACGAAACAACAATTACACATTACCATCTGATTTTACCTATTAAGGCAGATCTGATGGTATTTCCCACCTGCCATTCTAATGCCTAATCTATCTTTACTAATACTAATGACTACTTAGTACACTAAAGCTACATATAATCTTACTAATTTTAGGAAAGGCTACTGGGCCGTGGAGTTGCCTATTTCCGGCCAGCAGCCTCTTCTGTCCCCACCTAGCTGCTCGTTCCCCCACACTGTGCCGCCCTTATTGATTGCGCATTCCTCGACCAGCTATGCGCATGCGAGACTCATATAGCAAGAGCCCCGTGCACAACTTGCATGTGCTTTGCCACAGATGAGATCTACGGGCAGCACTGTGGCTCAGTGGTTATGCCCCCACAACCGCTTGCAAGACGCTGGGTCCTGGGTTCAAATACATCGCAGGCATCATCATCTGCAAGAGTTTGCATGTTCTCTCTGTGTTTTCGTGGGTTTCCTCCTTTTCCGTTCCTCCACATCTCCAAAACATGGTAGGGTGATAGATTGTGAGCCCCATTGGGGCCAGGACCTGATTTGTGCAATGCTCCATGTGCAGCGCTGTGGGAATCTGTTGTGCGCTATATAAATAGTGTGAAATTACTTAGTATCATCGCAGAGCGTATAGCATGTGTATGCGGGCACCGAGGACACCAATAAGGAAGCATGTGCGTCGGGGGACAGCCAGGTAGTTTGGGGCACCAAGAGGCTACTGGGGCGGTGGAGCGCCTTTGTGTTCCCCGATCCACTAGGAGACTACTCCACGCCCCGGAGCCCTCTCCAAAATTAGGATATAGTAAATAAGCTGTAGTTTAGTGTAGGTAGTAATCTAGTGTTAGCTCAAGATAGATTAGGATTTTCAATGTAGGTAGCAATTTACCAATAGATTTGCCTTAATAGGTAGATATCTGATGGTAGTTTGCCTTTAAGAACTATTGACACCTACTTGATGTCTCAGCTCCTGAGCACTTTCCATAAGGTCTCCATATTTTTCTGATGACCCCACCTATGTTGTGCATATGTCTCCATCCTCATTCAGCTGCTACTTGTAGGTGTCATATGTAGCAGTGAGTGCTGCATTACCATAGAGTGGTCACTAGGTGGCAGTGCGCTCTATTGTACAAGCACATCCCCTCCTCCCCTGTCTCCCTCCTCCTCATCCCAGGTCTCTGGGCTTCAGCAGCAGCAGCAGCAGCAGCATTCCCCTGCTCACCATCCATGGAGCAGCAGCCAAGCTGAGAGCAGCCAGCAAGTGCAGGGGAAGCAGAGGGAGGCGCACTCACAGGCTGCCAGGATCAATAGGAAAACTTTACCACCCAATGCACTGCCCATCCTGGGGAGCAGGGCACAGAAACTTTCTGCACAACAGGAGGCGGCTATAGGATTTACAGGAGGACTCTGTGCATCCAACTTCACTGATCTGGGGGATCAGATTGCACCCACAAATCCATCTCCAGCACTCAATGTGCAGTGGGTCCCAGCATCACCTCCCTACTGCTGCCTGGAATTTGGGGGAGTAACTGGCATCCCCTCCAAGTGCAAGACCCCCTTAGTTTATTCTCCTTTCGCCACATCTCTGGGATTATGTCTGGAGCGTACCTGCAGATCTGGATATGGATGGCAGTTCTGGGGGTGCAGTGCCCAGCCCGCGGCTCAGGTTGGTATCAACGAAGTGATCATTGGGCTACTATGTCACCGCTGCAGGTGACGGTGTCTACGGTGTTAAACCCTTGGAATTTGCGTGTGGTAGGGAATGACATGCCTATTTGCATGATGTAGAAGTTGCGGTGTGTATGGGATGACATGCCTATTGCATGATGTAGAAGTTGCGTGTGTAGGGGATTGACATGCCTATGTGCATGATGTGAATTGCGGTGCGTAGGATGACATGCCTATTGCATGATGTAGAAGTGCGGGGTAGGGGATGACATGCCTATGTGCATGATGTGAATTTTGCGGTGTAGGGGATGACATGCCTATGTGCATTATGTAGAAGTTGCTGTGTGTAGGGGATGACATGCCTATGTGCATGATGTAGAAGTTGCGGTGTGTAGGGGATGACATGCCTATGTGCATGATGTAGAAGTTGCGATGTGTAGGGGATGACATGCCTATGTGCATGATGTAGAAGTTGCGGTGTGTAGGGAATGACATGCCTATGTGCATGATGTAGAAGTTGCGGTGTGTAGGGGATGACATGCCTATGTGCATGATGTAGAAGTTGCGGTGTGTAGGGGATGAACAGGCCTAGGTGCATGATGTGAAGTTGCGATGTGTAGGAATGACTGCCTATGTGCATTATATGTATGTGCCGCCTTATCTTGCTTTGGTCTGCACCCGTCTGCTGGCAAAATACCGGCCAAAAGGTGACAACAAACTCCATCATTGCTAAGATTCGGTCTCGGTATCCCTCCCTGCATGTCATTGGTATTCTGAACACTCCATACAGTATCCGCGTCCTCTCCTATGAGCCTAATGTCGCTTCTCTGTGGACCATGGCTGATTTTATACCCAGGGCTGATGACCTGATGTTATGTGGCTAGAAACCCAAATCCCAGCATTAACCCCCACTATACCTCTTCTCCTGAAGCTGGAACTTGTCCTAGACCGAGAAACCGTTGTTATCTATACTGACATCCCGGATCGATCATGATTTTGTTACAATAGTTCATTGTTATAATATAGATTTTATTGTCTTTTAGACTTGTTGACCGTCAGTGCTTGGTAGATGATCTCCTGTTCATAGAATCAACTTGAAGGACCCCCACCAAACAGATCTCAGCTTCCAGGACCTAGACATGCATAGACAGGGAGGTGTTAAGGGTTAACAATAGCCGTACGTTTTATGGATACATCCATATTATGATTTAATGGAGGACTGTCTGTATTGTTGATTCATAAGTTGTCTGTAGCATGGAAGGGGTTAAGCCGGCCAGTGCTATGAGGAACCTGTCAGTAGAAGACTTCTGTGAGGTAATACTAGATGTTGTAGGACAGAGCTCTCAGCATCCCGGACAGCCTGTGAGTTTGGTAGAGCACGGTTTTGGGCGGTGTGTAGGGGATGACATGCCTATGTGCATGATGTAGAAGTTGCGATGTGTAGGGAATGACATGCCTATGTGCATTATTATGTATGTGCCGCCTTATCTTGCTTTGGTCTGCACCCGTCTGCTGGCAAAATACCGGCCAAGGTGACAACAAACTCCATCAGTTGCTAAGATTCGGGTCTCGGTATCCCTCTCTGCATGTCATTGGTATTCTGAACATACTCCATACAGTATCCGGCGTCTTCTCCATGAGCCTAATGTCGCTTCTCTGTGGACCATGGCTGAAGTTTATAGCCGCAGGGCTGATGACCTGAGTGTTATGTGGCTAGAAACCCAAAATCCAGCGGTTAACCCCCACTATACCTCTTCTCCTGGAAGCTGGGACTGGTCATGCCCGGAGAAGGGTTAGTGTAATCTATACTGACATCCCGGGATCGGATCATGATTTTGTTACAAATTAAGTTCCATGTTATTAATATTAGATTTTATTGTATTATTAGACTTGTTGACCTGTCAGTGCTTGGTAGATGATCATCCTGTCATAGAATAAACTTTGTAAGGACCCCCACCAAACAGATCTCAGCTTCCAGGACCCTAGACATGCATAGACAGGGAGGTGTAAGGGTTAACAAGAGCCGTACGTTTTATGGATACATCCATTATTATGATTTAAATGGAGGACTGTCTGTATTGTTGATACATAAGTTTGCCTGTAGCATGGAAGGGGTTAAGCCGGCCAGTGACTATGAGGAACCTGGTCAGTAGAAGACTTCTGTGAGGTAGATACTAGATGTTGTAGGACTAGAGCTCTCAGCATCCCCGGACAGCCTGTGAGTTGTGGTAGAGCCACAGGTTGCCATGTACGGAGTGTATGGACTCTAGGATTCCGTCTACTACTACCATAAAGATGGGGGACGACTAATGAATCATCTCCATTAAGATTTCTAGTGACTTCTATGTCATCGAGGACGTCTCATATGTACTCACATGTGTCTTATGTCTACTTATTGTCTCTTTTTACTGTAGACGCAGGATTTGCCCCCCCCTGGGGGTCGTACAGTCACCCTGTTTGGTGTTGACCTCAGATATGACAATGTTCCACCTCAATGTCTGACCGTAGTACATTACCAGAGCGTTGACATCTTCAGGGTAGTGATGTCATCTCCTTGGCAAACATCTTGGCACTAAAAGTCTGTCATCTTGGTTTGCCAATCCAAGCAGTGACATCATCTTCTGTAGTATTCGTGTTGGGTGACTTCAAGGTTTCCATTCATTACAATCGTGTGACCAGTGTATCTCCAAAATGTCCTGTCTTCTGTTTTGGTCTTCAGCTGTTGGTCTCCATACATCTCCTTTCTTTTTACCCTCAACTCTTCTATGTATCATTGCCCATCAAAATGAGTTGGGTGACCTCATGTTTCCATTCATTACAATCTTATGACCAGTGTATCTCCAAAATGTCCCTTCTTCTGTTTTGGTCTTCAGGACTCTCAGTGTTGGTTTTCTTTTTACCCTCAAATCTTCTATGTGTCATTGTCCATCAAAACGAGTTGGATCTTCATAAGATGTTTCTAGAATAAGGGAGAACTTGAAGGATCTGGTCATGATCTGAGATCATTGTCGTGTATGGTCTTCTCCGAGTTGTTCTTTGACCTAAAGTTTGAAGACCTTCATAATTATATGGCTATAACGTTTGCCTTTAGGTACCCTTTGCTGAAGGTATATGTAGTGCAGGCAGAGACTAAGCTTCATGCAGCGACATGGCTCATCTCTTTCCATATGCTGCAATATTTTATTTGGAGGCAATAAGGGGTGATCTTCCTTTTGAGGACCTCCACTCCACAATAGTAGTAGTTTTACCACATTATCTGTGCATTACAAAAGCAGCTATAATTAGATACCAATGAAAACTATAGCTTCCTAAACACCTTCTTTCGGGACCCCCCTTCTCCATGTTTTACTAGTGTAGTGATCCTCAAATGCTTAATTGAAGTAGTGAGATGAGAGCAATTATGCCCTCCCATGCTTACCAAAAGCAGTACGATCCTCCCATGCTTAGCTATAGAAGTAATAATCTTACATGCCTAACTAGGGCAGTGAGAAGTGGGACCACCCATGCTTTATTAAGGCAGTAATACCCTCCCATGCTTAATTAGAGCAGTAAGACATTTGAATGCTTAACCAGAGCAGTAAGACCCTCCTATGCTTAACTGGAGCAGTAGGACCCTCCCTTGCTTAACTAGAGCAGTAAGACCCTCCTATGCTTAACTAGAGCAGTAAGACCCTCCTATGCTTAACTCGAGCAGTAAGACCCTCCTATGGTTAACTAGAGCAGTAAGACCCTCCCTTGCTTAACTAGAGCAGTAAGACCCTCCCTTGCTTAACTAGAGCAGTAAGACCCTCCCATGCTTAATTAGAGCAGTAAGACATTTGAATGCTTAACCAGAGCAGTAAGACCCTCCTATGCTTAACTGGAGCAGTAGGACCCTCCCTTGCTTAACTAGAGTAGTAAGACCCTCCTATGGTTAACTAGAGCAGTAAGACCCTCCCTTGCTTAACTAGAGCAGTAAGACCATCCCTTGCTTAACTAGAGCAGTAAGACCCTCCTATGCTTAACTAGAGCAGTAAGACCCTCCTATGCTTAACTAGAGCAATAATACCCTCCTTTGCTTAAGTAGAGCAGTAAGACCCTCCTATGCTTAACTAGAGCAATAATACCCTCCTTTGCTTAACTAGAGCAGTAAGACCCTCCTATGCTTAACTAGAGCAGTAAGACCCTCCTATGCTTAACTAGAGCAGTAAGACCCTCCTATGCTTAACTAGAGCAGTAAGACCCCCCTGTGCTTAACTAGAGAAGTAAGACCCTCCTATGCTTAACTAGAGCAGTAAGACCCTCCTATGCTTAACTAGAGCAGTAAGATCCTCCTATGCTTAACTAGAGCAGTAAGATCCTCCTATGCTTAACTAGAGCAGTAAGATCCTCCTATGCTTAACTAGAGCAGTAAGACCCTCCCTTGCTTAACTAGAGCAGCAAAATACTAACAAGCCTAACTTGAGCATTAACACCATCCCATGGTTAATTGCACCTGTAAGACCCTTTCATGCTTCACTAGAACAATAAATATTGGGACTCTTTAATGCTCATCCAGAGCTGGCTGATGCAAATCTACTACATAATCTTATAAACTCTGTGTCTTTTTTTCTCCAGTCAAGTTAAAGGGGTGGTGGATTCTTTAAGGCGTGCATCACCTCCTCCGGCTGTTAGTGCTGTGCTCATAGAGACTAGTGTATTATCTGTCTGCAGTGAATTATGCTTTCTACTTACATGTGTTGTATCCATATCACAAAGAGATGATGTAGCGGAGGATTTTAACACTTGCCGACAACATGCGCAATGTAACCGAGTTGTGTATTAATCTGTCACCTGCTGTGAATGGTGCGGGTATAAATAGCGAGCCTTGTCTTCCTGGCCGCTTGTACATTGACACTTGGCTTCCTTCCATGATTATTATTGTACATAAGTAGGAATCGATTCCTTACATGTCTCTGCAGCTGCGCTCGATGTAGCAGAGCTGGGTGTGCCATTCGGTATATATTAGATGGCACTGGCTCTCTACTTACCTCTGTCAGTCCTCACTGCAGTTCCGGCATTCTATTCATAACATTATACTTCAACTTCACTCGCATTTTGCAGTGAGAAATTGTATATTTTATAATTGTATATATTGTAATTATAATTTGTACATGGGATTAAGGATTCAGACATGTCTGGGCACTGCCGCTGTACCACTATAAGAATTTTATATGAAAAACAGCGCCCCCCCTTGTTCGGTGGCTGTGTCTGGTATTGCAGCTCAGTTTTAATTCTTTGAATACTGCTTTAAAAATGTTGCAGTTTTTTGGGAGGAAAAACATTGCAGACTTGTTATATGTTGTTCTATGGTTCTATGGTCCATCACCCCTTGGCAGACATTGGGGGCAGGAGTGCCTGACATGATTGAGGGGCCTGTTAAATGCCACCTGTGTGCACTGTGCCTTACCCAGCAGGACACAGTTAAGGAACATGCCGGGCAATAAATCTACTTTGTGGCTGTAGGGTAATCACAAACATGTGACCCATCCCTGCGGCTCGGACCCTCTTGGCCGCACATCACAGCCGCCGCATTGTGTCAGGGTTGTTAAAATCTATGTATTTCTGTGAACAATGTTTGTTATATCGGGGTCCATATATTTCAGTTTGAGATCGTTTATGGGTCCGCGGTGGTCATTGTTTGCTCATAGGAAATTTTGAAAACTTACGAAGATACCACACTGGTTACATCAATGGAATGGGACCTTGGGGTCACAGTGCAACCCTATTAACTTATATGATATCAACTATATAACAATCAGTCCCCAAAAATTCCAGACTTTTTGTCCCTGGACTTAAAGTAGTTTTCTGGTCCATTTCCATACAGATGACCTATAATTAGATCAAGTCAGTATTAAGCTAGAATAAACCTATGGTCAGGTTTATACATAGTGGGGGTAGTGCCACACAGCAGAGAAACTATCAATTTATCAATGGGATCATGACCAAAAACCTTTATAAAATACAGTAGGTGTATTGTTGGACATACACTTACTGTTACTTTCATTCATAGCATTCATTGGGCACAATATTGGCCACAATAGGGGGTAGGGGTCTATAATATTGTCTACGATTGGGGGTAGGGTTCTGCAATATTGATTACAATTGGGGTAAGGGGGTCTACAATATTGGCTACAATTGGGGGGTAGGTCTCTACAATATTGGCTACAATTGGGGGTAGGTCTCTACAATATTGGCTACAATTGGGGGGTAGGTCTCTACAATATTAGCTACATTTGGGGGTAGGGTTCTGCAATATTGATTCCAATTGGGGATAGGGGGGTCTACAATATATTTGCCATGAAGTGTGGGGTGATGTCTTCTGACAATATTTGCGCTTAACTATCGGGGGTCTAGGGACTTTTACAATATTGGCTACAATTAGGGGTAGGGCTTTACAATATTGGCTATTATTGGGGGTAAATCTCTACAATATTGGCTACTATTGGGGGTGGGGTTCTACAATATTGTTCACTATTGGGGGTAGGGGGTCTACAAGATTGGGTCTACAATTGGGGGTAGGACTTTATAATATGGGCTACAATTGGAGCTAGTGCTTTACAAAATTGTCCGTAATAGCGGATAGGAGGTCTACAAGATTGGGTCTACAATTGGTGCTAGTGCTCTACAATATTGGCTGCAGTTAGGGGTAGGGTTCAAAATAGTGACTCAAAAATGCCAACCCCAATCCCTAGTAGGGCGAGATTGGCAGCCGGTAAAGAGTCTATATCCACCATCAGGCATGTGGATCCTGTAGACGTCTCTTCCAGCCGGCGCATGTGATTACTCGCATGAAGGAGGTGACAGGCGCCGGTGCCTCGCTGCAGATGGCCTTCCAGGCAGCGGCATATTTGGTTTTAGTCCGATTGTCAAACGATTGGACTGTGACCGTTTATACGGTGCCAGCGCTCCCCAGCTGGATGGCTCCAGACGTTTGAAGGTAAATCCGCCGCCGTCTGTTCTCGATAAACTGGTCTTGGATCCACCGTTATAAAGATGCAGAATTCTCCAGACTTGTCTATATAAGGAAGACGCTGCTCACAATCTGCAGGAGACTCCGATTCTGCTTTTTATCTCCAGTTCGGTTATATGTCAGGGCTATGAAACAGGATCGTCCTAATAAATTTAAGGTAGAGGTTTGGCCTCAGTCCATGGCTCCTAACACCGGTTTTACTGCAGTGAGGTTTACAGTATGATCCTAAATCATCACCGGCCAATGTCAGGACACCTGCGAGGGTCTGAGGCCGGCCTGGCGCGCGCTACAGCTGGCATGGACATCACTCTCGGGCTTTGACTGTAAATTGATCTAAGGATGAGCATTGTTACTGCTGCCCAACGGCTGACAAAGTGAGCGACACAGAGTAACATCCAGTGGATACAATGTAACAAATCATACACTGAGCCCTGGGCATAGACTGACGGGGACCCAAGCAGAGCCCCACCTCTTGGAGAAGACTAGAAAATATATTAGGGTGCAGGTCAGAACCAAAGCCCTAGCCATCCATGGCACCCGCCATGCCAAGTCCGTGCTCAGAAGGTCATTTGGGAGACATGAAGAAGATCTACACAAACATGGCTGAGCAATCACAGGTTGTAGCAATCATCTAGACATCATCTCGGTGCATGATGAATGAGTGACAGCGCTATAGCACAGAACTGTGCAAATTCATCGAAACTCATCCATCAATCAGAACCGAGGGTTATGTGACCCCCTCCTCATTCATAAGGACAACTGGCACCTGTGCCCATGGACTACAGGGGGCATCACAACAACAACAACATCTCAAGGAAGGTGATGACTTTCTGAACATTTCTTTATAGGAGACATGGGTCTGTCTTATGATATCTACCCTGGATCAGATCTATGCACCTACAAATCAGTCACATATCAGGACAGTCACGTATCAGGACAGTCACATATAAGGACAGTCACATATCAGGACAGTCACGTATCAGGACAGTCACATATCAGTGCAGTCACATATCAGGACAGTCACATATCAGGACAGTCACATATCAGGACAGTCACATATCAGGACATGTCACATATCATGACATCACATATCAGGTCACCAATATCAGGGAAACCAGTCACATATAAGGACGGTCCACATATCATGACGTCACATAGGCAGTCACATATCAGGATAGTCCACATTGATCAGGACAGTCCCCAACATATCCAGGACAGTCACAATCAGAACAGATATAAGGTACAGTCCAACATTCAGGACAGTCACATATAGGAACGTCACATATCAGGACAGTCACATATCAGGACGGTCACATATCAGGACAGTCACATATCAGGACTGTCACATATCAGGACTGTCACATATCAGTCACATATCAGGACGGTCACATATAAGACAGTCACATATCAGGACATTCACATATCAGCATCAACGATACATCATAAGCACGTCACATATCAGGACGGTACCCCACATATCAGGAAGTCAGCATATAATAGATCAGTCACTATCAGGATAGTCCATCACATTCAGACAGTCACATATCAGGACATTCAGCATATCATGACATCACATATCAGTGCCTCACATATCAGGACAGTCACATATCAGTGCAGTCACATATCAGGACAGTCACATATCAGGACAGTCACATATCAGGACGGTCACATATCAGGACGGTCACATATCAGGACAGTCACATATCGACAGTCACTATGGTCACATATCAGTGCGGTCACATATCAGGACGGTCACATATCAGGACGGTCACATATCAGGACGGTCACATATAAGGACGGTCACATATCAGGACAGTCACATATCAGTGCGGTCACATCCTATCTACATCCTGTATATCGTGATATTGTGGACAATCTGAGGAATATCTTGGACGCCCTAAACGCTCAGAACTAAAACAGTCGTACAAATAATTCCATCAGTTTTCGGAGTTTTCGGCTCTCCAGTTATTTGTTTGCCTTGTGGTTTTTTGTTAACCATCTTTGATCTTTGGACAGTTTCAATATTTGCAGACGGGTCCGAGCTCCTCCAGTGCTTCCCATCGCCCTTTACCCCCTCCGCAATATCGCCGGCGCTTTCCCCGATTATTGGTTATACAGTCTGGGGACGGCCGCAGGTTCTTCTCATTTTTTGTACTTTTCGGCGCTCAGTAAAGTATAATGTGAGGAGAATCTTGACACAAAGTGTAATCTCGTTGGGTCGTTAGAGGATAATTGCCCCATAAAATGTACAGCGAGACGTAATTTGTTATGGCTTCACTATTACACGTTTCCGCTGTGTTTTTTTAATATGCTTTTATTTAGACTTTAACCTCCTTTGTATTTGTTGCAGTTATTACAACAGGTGCTTAGGGGCTGCTAATAGAGACGTAATAGTGGAGACCATCACACCTCTTAAAGGGGAAGTGTGAGTAGTGTGGACCATACAACTGTTGTTGTTAGTAGCAGCAGGACTGTGCTATACGGATTTATATTCCAGGATTGTAGCTTCTCCAACTGCACTGGGGGTGTGTCCTCACACTGCTGTGCTCTGTGCTCTCTACAACCAGTGTTATGTATTATACCTGTTGAGATGTGCAATCTGAAAGCTGTTTAAGTTGTTAGTAGCAGCAGGACTGTGGATTTATATTCCAGTATTGTAGCTTCTCCAAGGGCACTGGGGGTGTGTCCTCACACTGCTGTGCCCTGAAGCCAGTGTTAGGTATAGTCCCTGTTGGGATGTGTAATCATACCTTTGTTTATGTTGTTAGTAGCAGCAGCACTAGGATAAATTGATTTATATTCCAGTCCTCACACTGCTGTGCTCTCTGCATCGAGCTACAACATAGCCCTTCCCCTCTGCTCTACATTGAAGCTATAGAAAGCTTGTGGGTGTTTATGCTGTTAGTAGCGGTAGGACTGTGATATATGGATTTATATTCCAGAAATGTTGTTTCTCGGGGCGAGTCCTCACACTGCTGTGCTATATGCTCTGTGCTGCAGCAGGTAACTGGATGAATACTACAGAAGTCACCCAGAGCAGAGGGAAGGAATGAATGTATATTCCAGGCTTGTAGCTTCTCCTAGTGCTCTGAGGGTGCGTCCTCACACTGCTGTTCTATTAATTCTGTGCATTGAGCTGCTCCACTGTCCCTCCCACCAGAGAGTCTTCAGCAGGATTACAGTTGAATCCTTCTCCATTCATTCAGAGCAGAGGACTTGGTTGATAGAGCAGTTTGATGACGATAGAAAATAGCACAGCAGTGTGAGGACTCACCTCTAGTGCACTTGGAGATGCTACAATCCTGGGGACAAAATACATATTTCACAGTCCTGATGCTACTAAAAACATACACAAAGTTCTGATTACACAGCACTGTCTGCAGAGAGAGCTCAGAGCACAGCAGTGTGAGGACAGTCCCAAAGACGCTACAATCCTGGAATGTAAATCCATATTTCTCAGTTTGGTTGTTACTAACAACATACACCAAGGTATGATTATACATCTCTCCAGGGACAATGCCTAACCCTAGCTGCAGAGAGCACAGCAGTGTCAGGACACACCTCTAGTGCACTTGGAAATGCTACAATCCTGGAGATTGTACATATTTACACAGTCCTGCTGCTACTAAAAACATATACAAAGTTATGATTACACAGCTCTCTAGGGACAATAACTAACACTGCCTGCAGAGAGAGCTCAGAGCACAACAGTGTGAGGACATTCCTGAAGACACTACAATCTTGGAATGTAAATCCATATTTCACAGTTCTGTTGTTACTAACAACATACAGCAAGATATGATCATACATCTCTCCAGGGACAATACCTAACACTGGCTGCAGAGAGCACAGAGCACAGCAGTGTGAGGACACACCTCTAGTGTACTTGGATAAGCTACAATTCTGGAATATAAATCTATATTGTACAGTTCCACTTCTACTTACCACGTACACAAGGGTATGATTACACATCTCTCCAGGGACAATACCTAACATTGGCTGCAGAGAGCACAGAGCACAGCAGTGTGAGGACACAATTCTCAATGTGAAAACTGCTGACAGATTCCCTTTAAAAGGAAAGTATACTGTGAGTACATCCAGTGGGAACTAGGCATTAAAGAGGACCTAACATTGTCCTATAAGTGCAGATGTTGTCAGACAGGTCGGGACACGCCCCTTTGACCAGTGGCAATGGTCACTTAGTGGCAATTTGTTGGAGGAATAACAGAGGAACCGTACACAGCAGAGTTACAGTATATGTCTGGATTTTTACAGACGTCTCCTTCTTTTTGTAATAACTTACAGTTTCGGGCAGAGGGATCCTCTAATACTTAGTATCAATCAAGGGAAGGAAGCCTAAAGCCTTAACCGAGGGCGACAAAGTCCATAGTAACCGTCTAGGAAGACGTTACCAAGACTCTACAAAACCCAGAAGATAGATCTTGATTTCCTTAGGGGAGTTGTCAGAAAAGAGAGAGAACATGGTCACACTGGGATTCGGAAATGTAAAGTGAGAATTGGTCCACGGGGACATCTACAGCGAGACGGTCCCTGCCAGTCACAGAACGCCAGGGACAAGCAGTAAGAACAAGATTATAGCAGCATTTACAGATGATACAAGTGTGACAGGTTTATACAGGGGGCGCCAGAGAGCCAGGCATAGGATTACAATTCATACCATAGATATAGTATATACATAGTTTGGTCAAATCAAGTTTCCTTAGCCCCACCCCCGAGGAATGCATCAGACACACTCAGGTCAGCCCCTTGTGGGTGGAATTTCCATAAGCTCTGCCCCATTTTCCAGGCCAAATTTGCTAGGATTTTACTTTCGGAATGTTTGAAACAAATGGATTTTGTAACATTTTTGAGTCATTACCACCCAATATTTAGCATCTTCTTTAGTATGTTTTTGGGTTGAGGGTTGTGGTAGACTATACGAAGCCGATGAATTCAGCCTTTTGGTAGGCCCTGACGTGAGGGATTAGATTGCAAGGATATACAAGGAATTTGTTGTTGTAAAGTGGGAGGGGCCAGGGGTTATAAAATATTATGGGATTGGCTGAAGTTAAGACAGGGAGGAGGAGCCAAACTGTATTGCTTAGGTTCAAAGAAGGGACGGACATCTTTTTGAAGAATTTGATTTTTTTAAGGGAAGTTGAGCCACTTCCCTCAGGCGGCACCACCTGCAACAAGATGGGGGCGGCATTAGGGGCACAGTTATTTGCTACAAAGCAGGATCTGACACTTAAAAATAGTCTCTACACATCCGATATGATCATGGATGTTAGACACTGCATGGGGAACCCACTTACTAAAAAAAACAGTCTGATACATTCATATTGGATGGGGTGGAGACCGCGTTGTTCTGTAGCCTGCCACAGGCAGTGTAGAGTTTAGATTCACCCACAGGGGAAGTGGCAAGGAAGCAGGGGGAGGATGCGACAGCATAACAGCCTGTGAAGCTAGAGCACAGAGGGACACTGGTAACGCCTTGTACCTTCACACTTCCCCCCTCCTTCTGCCTGCTATTATCTCACAAATTGGGAGGGGAGCAGTGCTCTTGAACAGTGTAACAGCCTGTGAAGGTTTATAATGGAGAGCTTCTGGTAACGCCTCCAGAGCCATCCAGGCTCATTAGCATAATGTTAAAAGTTGATTTTAGATGGAACGGATAACAAATATAAGAAGATGATCACAGTCCCGGTGCCTGGATCTATGAGTAATGTCCCTGGTTTATCAGGATGGATTTGGTGGTAGATTTCCCGTAATAATTCTGATCAGCCAATCAGTGGCTTAGGCTGTTCACAAGTGTTGCCAGTGATTGGATGATTTGTATTGTGTGGGGAGGGGCCAGGAAGTCGATATCGGTAGAGAAATCGGGAAGAACTGATACAGAAGCAACAATGAGATGAACATGTGAGGGGTTTTTTTTTGTGTATTCTGTGGCGGCATTATTTCCTCTGTCACACATTTTACTTTTCAAGACTCTGTAAAGGTTGTAAGGTAATGCCAGGTGATGTGTGAGACGCGTCTACAATACCTCGCGTCTACGAATATGGAGTATGTCACTCCACTCTCCACAATGGGGACTTATAACAATAGATGATCCGTCATGGAATCTAAAATATCTTTATATAATAACATTGTATCCAGTTATTAGCATAGAATTCCGTAGGAGCAGTAATATTGCCCTACAATGGGGGACACAGTCATGGCCGCCGCTGTTACACAACGACCTCAACGTATTGCGGCGTCTGATGTGTGGTCATCACAGAGTTTACTTTTACCTGAATCATTAACTGCGGAAATAGGAGGTGAGGAGATTGGAGATGATTGGGGTTGGTGGCAATTTTTATCTATTTTAGTCTTTTTGTCTATTTTATTTCCAGCCACAGCGCCACTCTTGCTCATGGGCTAAATCTGGTATTGCAACTCGTCCTAATCCAATACCAGACACAACAAGGATAAGAGTGGTTCCCAGGGGCGTAACTTGAGGGGGTGCAGAGGTTGCGATCGCACCTGGGCCCAAGAGGTTTAGGGGGCCCTTATGGTGTCACTTTCCCATATGAGAAGACTATTACTATAAACCACACATTATCGGGGGGCCTGGCACAGACTTTGCACTGGGGCCCATCAGCTTCTAGTTAAGTCACTGGTGGTTCCAGCTGTATAGAGATGAATGGAGCTTAGTTGTAGTACCACATACTGCCCACAGTCATTGGTGGTGCTGTTTTTGAAAAAAGAAGCAGCCATGTTTTTAGAACCCTGGAAAACCCCTTTAAGAATTATATTCATCTGAAAAGTTGGGCCTAGAAACATTGCCAATCAACCTACTTCACCTGCTGTAATGCCAGGCACAACCTGTTCACAAGAGTGGCGCTGTTTTTTGTTCTTGATGTGTGAAAAGCCTAAATTTGCAAATAGGATTAAAGGAAATCTCCCATAAAGATCCATCCTGATAAACCAGGGACATTACTCATAGATCCAGGCACCGGGACTGTGCTATCTTCTTATACTTGTTATCCATGGCCTCCTCCCGTTTAAAAATCAACTTTCAAAAATATGCTAATGAGCCTTAAAGGCTAATGGAGTTGTCAATGCTGTAGTTTCACAGTCTGTTACACTGTCTCGCTCTCTGCTTTCTCAGCACCTTTCCCTTCTCTTTGCCTGACTTAATCTCCCACAGGGGGAGGGGGAAGTGCTCCTGCACAGTGTAAATGCCTGTGAAGCTGTAGCACATAGGGGCTCTGGTAACTCCCCCAGAGCTCTTCTGGCTAATTAGCATAATTGATTTTAGAAGGCAGGAGGCCATGGATAACAAATATAAGAAGATTACCAAAGTCACGGTGCCTGGACCTATAAGTAATGTCCCTGGTTTATTAGGATGGACTTTGACAGTAGATTTCCTTTAAGAGTAACTGTACCATCTAATGTTTCAGTGGTGCGCCATTTTTTTCCATTGGCCATGCCTGGTATTGCTTGTCAGCCTAATTTACAAACTGCAATACCAGACACAGCCTGATGACAAGAGTGGCGCTGTTGATCACCAGAAACCCTAGTTTAACGTGTTGGTGACTCAGTGTTATGACCCATTCATACCCCATATCACCACATTAAGGGGTTGCAAGAGATAAGATGAAAAGTTTGTGACCCTTGTCATCAGCTCATGTCTGGTTTTGCAGCTGCTGAATTAGCAAAAATTAGAAACAGCGCCACTCTTGTTCTCAGGCTGTGTCTGGTATTGCAGTATTCAGGTACATTGTGCCCAGCTGCAGTACCGCACACGGCCAGTAGTCTCGGTGGCGCTGTTCTTATCATGAGAAGTGGATTTGTATGGCGGTACATGCTGGTGCACGGTACAGATGCCGCCATCGCTCTCGTGTCTATTTAATCCACTTACTAAGTGACAGATGATATTTCTACCTCGTTCGCTCAGACGGATTATCCGCGCCATTGACGCTCATGTAATAGGAGTGTGTGGAATATTAGGATTGTATTTGCATGTGTCGCCTGGAATTATAATCCCGTGCGGATTAGGTGAAGGTTTGGGGGGTGGCACATGGGGGGATCCGCATTGCTGCTCAGGGGTCCCGAGTCTTGGCTTCTTCTTCTGCTCCAGCACATTACTTAATGATGGGGGCATTTCCGGCGGGTGCGCTGGTGCATGCATAGGTGGTACCTGGGGATAGTCGCTGCCGCGCTATTGCCAGTGCCGTGCCCCGGGCCACGCGGGCTACTTCATCATTCTGTCATGGCCGGGGTGTGAGCCGCACCGGTGCTGCCTGGATAGCTCACCCGTCAGGACCCGGCCCGGTGCAATTAGTCACTCGTCCTTGGCATAGAGCAGGAGAAGCCGCCTGTAACCCATTCAGTGCTGGAAGACGCTAAACCCCACATCCATTTCCCTGCATGACTTCACTTCACACAGAAAATCGCTAAGGAAAAACCGCCATAAACACAGCAATAGCCCTCTATAATGAATACAGTCATAATGTACGAAATACAGCAACAGTGCTCATAAGAGATAGTGCCCCCATAATAGTTACAGTAAAGCTGCCCACATAATACATACAGTGATAGTTCCCCCATAGTAGATACAGTAATAGTGCCCGTATAAGAGATACAGTATGAGGAATCGAGACACGAGAATGAGCATTCCCCGGATACACATCGCCATTAGAAACGCATGGAATGAGAACGCCTAATGGAGGATTTGCTCCAACAGACGATTTACGCATCCATTATATTTGATAGAATGTAGCAGTCGGCAAAATTTTGGCAGAAACTGGTTCCCGTCTCGGGAAAGAAACCAGCATAGCAACGCCTGTCAACATAGCACATCACACTGATCTGTTACATGGCAATAGACTAGCTGTTGTAATGCTTCATCCCAGAAACTCTCCATCATTAAAACAAATCATCTATGTGACCCGAGTTTGACAAACCAGTCATAAACTTACTCTATCACCTGGACCGGATGTCCGTCTTTATCCGACAACTCGCCATCCTATCTCTATGCGGCCCAAATTGTAGCACCGTTATAAATGGAAGGTGAGACTAATATCTAGCAAAACTTTGGATTACCTGTCTATACTACCTGTGATTGCTGTGTGCAGAGTCTTTAGTGTATCTATGTATGTAGCTTCTTAACTGCGCACCCTGCCTGTCCATACGTCTGTGAATGCTGTGTGACATAGTTCTGCAGTGTGCAACACCCCTGCCAATGTGCGGCAGAAAGAGTATTTGCGAAAATAAGCCACCTTGTTTTGTCTCCCCAGTAGGTGAGCATGCCACAATCACTTCAGGGATTATATAGACTATCTAGAGGTAATTGCAGCGGTAGATTCTGCCTGGACAGGTCTATGGGTTAAAACTGTTTATATTGTTACCAATGATGTTCCAATCTGTAAGTGGAGTGTGATTGGAGAGTAAGCACCACCTGACCAGGAGCAACAAAAAACCCTAGGACAGGAAGGGGCAAGGCTCTCTTAGGATCCAGACTCCGACATAGGAGCTCTCTTTAGCCCAGCTCTCAACACTTGAGGAGCTCCTAGCCACAGGCCTTCCACAGAGCAGAGAGTCTGCTTAGCTCTCAACTCTTAGGCCTAAGCTCTCCTAGGAGAGCACATCTTAGAGACAAGAGTGTCAGTGAACCACTAGCACAGACACACAGAAACACCCAGACAAAGCTGCAGCTTCCTACCTGGACGCAGCTACACTCCAGCCTGCATTCTATACCAGGCTGGTGACCAAACTCCTGAGGACACTCCTCCATGACACACTCCAGTATATGTGAATCCCTCCAGTAATCCGATCTGTTCTGAAATCGTTTGGCGTGCCTGCAAGTTGTTCCAATAAAGAACCGTGAGTTACTTTGCACAACGTTGCCTCGTGATCCTCGGATACAGTTGTTACCATCATGGCTTCCCCATCACCATCACCAGGGACTCATACTACAGACAGTAAGGGGTTCCCCCAGGGAGAACCACTACATTAGCCTCCCCTTACAATTTCTTGCACACACCACCTGCTGGAGACCTGCCAGGCTGTGGAACAGCCTCCGGTCCCCACTACCAAGCACCGTGACACTAGCGTCCCTAGGCCGCAACCACAGCCACTCCGGTATTCTGGCCCGGTGCCTCGAGGCCCCAAGAAAAGGTGCGCCCCGGTGGGGGAAGTTGCAAGTGTATCCATGAGATGTAGTTTTTAGGACTGCACCCTGTCTGCTCTGTAATACTATCTGTGAGTGTGTATCAGAGTCTTCAGTGTATTCCTATGAGCTGTCATTTAGACTGCTGCAATCCTGCCTGTCTACACTTTCTGTGAGTGCAGTGCTGCCGAATCTCCAGTGCAATCCCATGGGATATATGCTTCAGACTCTCATTTATTACTATCACTGTAGTCTGTGGGTCTCTGTGGGTTCTCTTTTGTCCGAGTCTCCTGCTCCTGCTTGGTAAGAGCTGACATGGAGGAACCAATGGACAAGCAGGAGGCAGAGGAGGACCGAAAATACATCACATAGGATGCATGAGGACTCTCAGGTGTGAGATAGCAGTTTTTATGTCATGCTGCCCTAGACAGCAGCAATTCAGTGTGATAAGTGACCCACCTGCAAAACAGAGGAATCATGGGAAATAAAACCATATAAAAAGAAAAGAAAGATTTCAAATATAAGGAGATCATATAGCAAATTAAAATAAAACAGGTATCTTCCCCCTCCGACTGTGTGATATTATAGCAAACAGACAGAAGGGAAGAAGTGTTCCTGCTCAGTGTATCAGCCTTACAGCACAGGAGAGGCTCTGGTAAACGCCCAGGAGCCATTTTGGCTCATTAGTATTAATTGTAAAAGTTGATTTTAGATGAAAGGAGGCCATGGATAACAAATATAAAAAGATACTGCAGTCACTGTGCCTGGGGCTATGAGTAAGTGTTCCTGGTTGATTTGATGGAGATGTTTTTGTATTCTTAAAAAACTCTTTCCTGGCCGTGACACAAAAAGCAAAATCTTATTGTCCCCTCCACCCCCCCCCCAAACCATGAGACACATTCTTTTCAATTACTACAGTAAACAGCCCTTTGTGATCAGGATAACATCAAAATTTGTGGTGGTGAAAAGCGGGCAGGGTGTATGTGCCAAAAAACCTTGGCAAGCGGCGAGCTTGTGTGTGTCCTCACTTGTCACTATCGAATAGGAGAAGAGCTCCGGATCCGAGGCAAGTCCTTGCATCTGAAGCCACGGGATAGTGTGCTAGCATGTGTGATTAAAATAGTAACACAATCACGTCTTAAGACCACAGACGTCCAAATTATTTGGGCTTGGCCAACGGGGCCTGCAGATCGATGGGTGAGTGCACAATCCCGCATTGTCAATTCTGACCTCATTTATTGGCATGGAGACACATAGGTGAGGGGAGAAGGGATAGGAAAGGGTTAATTATCCATACAATTAACAAGCCATCGCAGGACGGAGATTGCAGTCATTGCCAGTCGTCGCTATCTCCTGCCTGTGTGGAAGTAGTAAATCTCTGTTCCAGACTAATCTCACCTCCACGACATCGGAGACTGTCCCTTGTGTACTTGTTTTATCTGCGCGCTGTCAGACTCGCCTGTGAATCCCGGGGCCCAGCGACTCTCAGCGCCGCTCATTCTGCTGAGCTGTCCAGATTATGATCCAGATTAACGGACGGGAATGGGGCTGACTACAACGCACCCAATGTTACGTCCCTAACAGTCAAGACGCCACTCCGGAGCCTCCACGGACCAGTCCAAGCTCCGAGCCGACTCTCTAGATCCCATCATCAGCCACAGAATAACACACCACTGAGGACAGTCCACCTGCTGACCCATTCTCTCTCCTGCCGGATGACAGACCAGTGAAATATCACATTTCTCAGTGTTACACATTCCCTAATGGGGAATTCGTTCCGGATAATCCTAGACATTCCTAGAACGGATCAAACAAGTTTTCTCAATTTTACCTTAATTATTATTTCCTAAAGTGATGCAAAAATAAAGACGATGTAGCTTGGAGACCAGACATAGGACCCTGTACTGTGGTAGCCTTACTTACACCCCTAAAAGCTCATTTCACCCCACCCTCATAATTCTAACAGCCCTACATATAACAATGACAACCCTTCCATGTATTCTTATAGACTATAAGAAGCTCCTGGCATCTTTAAAGTGAACTGTCACCAGGAAGGTAATTTTTAGCAGTTGACAGGTTCCAATAGCCTATGCTATGCAGATTTTTTATAAATGTCACCATTCTGAATACTGCCACTACTTATAAAACTTTATTCACATACCTGAGCTCACTGACAACAGCCTGTGGTGAGTCCCAGGGAAAGGGACAGAGGACTTACCTGTTATTTCACATCAAAACGGGTTCCTGCTATAGGCCTATACATTCTATCGACATAACACCATCCCTGAGCCTCTGTATACCAACAAGCAGCGCATACTGCACCAGGGTTATGAACCATGGTAAATGTTACTCTTTCTTATTTTTAAACCACCTGGAGCCCATAGTAGAAAAATCATGATAACAACCAGACAATCCCTTTAAGGAGTCTCACAGAAACTCCTAGAAATATGCCATCACTTTACAAGACTGGAATACCCCTTATAAGATGGCACAGGGGCAGTACAGTATAATATGTTCGCACAAGCAGGTGCCTTGTACATGTATGTCCACATCTCGTATAACAGATTAGAACCAGCAATCTCAAGCATGATAAACCAGGGAGTACTTACTTTTTCAAAATCAACTTTTAAAATTATACTAATAGCCCCTCTGCAATTTGGCTATACAGACAGTTACATGTCTCACTCCCGCTGCTCCCTCAGGGAGTGGCCCACTGCACAAGGGAAGCAGGAGGAGGGGAGTGAGGACAGTGTGAACAGCTACAAAGCCAGATCACAGAGGGCTAGCATAGGCCATAAGACTCATTAGCATAAGTTTAAAAGTTGATTTTAGAAGGAAGGACGCCATGGAAACAAAGAAGATTAACACAGTCACAGTGCTTGGATCTAGAGTAATATCCCTGGTTTATCAGAATGGATTTGATGCTAAATTTCCTTTAAATTGGGGGTCACAATGGCATGTACTTCAGGTGTGGAGTGTTGAGGTGGGCCGCCAAAGAGGCATTAAGCCTAATGTAGGTTAAATGGACTTACCAAAGGCAAGTGAAAGAAAACCTAGCTCCAGTTTCGGGGTAACCACTGACTCATGGCTTAAAAAGTACAAAAGTAGCAATATCCATGCGGAGATGTTACAAATGTATATCCATATTGTCTAAACAATCCTCTGAGCTGCGCAGACCTTGGCTGCCCCTTTAGTGTCAGTCATCCCCCTCCACATTGTGCTCTCGCCTGTTCTGGACCTTGTACTTTGGCACCCAACCTCTTGTTACAACTATTCTTGGACATGGAGGAGCAAATCCCGGCCAAGACTGTCCTAAGAACAGGAGCCCTCCACTGGCAGATGTCTCTATACAAAGCAGAGCCGCATCTGGGAAGCCGCCCAGAAGAGTTATGCACATGTAGATCTCATTTCTGTTCAAAGGCGCACAATGAGATTCAAGCAAGTTAAGTAATCTGTGTCCCCGCAGGGGAACATGTGTGGTGACGATTGTGACAGGCACAGAAGCGTTCTGGAGAAGTCCTCTCATAGCCTTTATGGTGGCAGGAATGGATGGAGAGGTCCTGCGTCCCCACATGATGCCTCCCCCCCCCTCCCCCCCCCCCCCCCCCCCGTGTATCATGGAATAATGATGATCCCTCCACATATCCAGAACTCATATCCATTCTTCACATTCTCTTCCATGTTATATTTTAACCCGTCCACGCCAGCATTTTACTCATTGATAGGTAACGCTCAACAGGTACCTCTACAGTAGCCTCCATCCCTGAGGTCTCAGAGGCCTCGTACCCTTGTACAATGGAAAGGATTGGGTGTAATGCAAGAGGTTGAAGTTTTGGTAACTAAAAAAAAAAAATACTGAGTAATTGTTACTGTTACACTCCAAATGCCTAAAATTCAAGGAGGAACATTTGAAGCCGGATATGCTAGTTATAATAGATATAGTTGTGCTGAGCCCATAGGGAGTAGTAGTACTGTGCTGAGCCATATAGATAAAGGATAGGAGTCTAGTAGATCCTGGGCTGTGCCATATAATACAGGATAGGAGTGTAGTACGTGCTGTGCCCATATATACAGGATAGGCGTAGTAGTACTGTGCTGTGCCCCATATACAGGATAGGAGTAGTAGTACTGTGCTGTGCCCATAAATACGAGGATAGGAGTAGTAGTACTGTGCTGTGCCCATATATACAGGATAGGAGTAAGTAGTACTGTGCTGCGCCATATAGATAAGGATAGGAGTAGTAGTACTGTGCTGTGCCCATATATACGAGGATAGGAGATGGAGTAGTAGTCTGTGCGTGCCCATAATACAGGATAGGAGTAGTAGTAGTACTGTGCTGTGCCATATATACAGGATAGGAGTAGTAGTACTGTGCTGTGCCCATATATACAGGTTAGGAGTAGTAGTACTGTGCTGTGGCCATATATACAGGATAGGAGTGAGTAATATGTGCCAGGCCAGATATCTTATAGGATAGGAGTAGTAGTATACTGTGCTGTGCCCATATATACAGGATAGGAGTAGTAGTATGCGCATACCAATATACAGGATAGGAGTAGTATTACTTGTGCCATATATACGGATAGGGTAGTTACTGTGCTGTGCCCATATATTACAGGATAGGAGTAGTAGTACTGCGCAGTACCCACATATTACAGGATAGGAGTAGTAGTACTGTGCTCATATATACAGGATAGAGTAGTAGTATGTGCTGAGCCATATATACAGGATAGGAGTAGTAGTACTGTGCACCAATATAGACAGGGATAAGGAGTGAGTAGTACTGTGCTGTGCCCAATATAAGGATAGGAGTAGTAGTAGTAGTAGTACTGTGCTTGCCCATGTATACAGGATAGGTAGTAGTACTGTGCTGTGCTCATATATACAGGATAGGAGTAGTAGTACTGTGCTGGCCCATATATACAGGATAGGAGTAGCAGTACTGGCTGTGCGGCCCATATATACAGGATAGGAGTAGTAGTACTGTGCTGTGCCATATATACAGGATAGGAAGTAGTAGTACTGTGCTGTGCTCATATAACAGGAAGGAGTAGTAGTGCTGTGCACATATATCAGGATAGGAGTAGTAGTACGTGCGTGTGTGTGTATATGTAGGATAGAGTAGTAGTACGTGTGGCACATATATACAGGATAGGAGAGTGTAGTACTGTGCTGTGTGTATATGTAGGATGGAGTAGTAGTACGTGCTGTGTCATATATGTAGTCTAGTGCTGTGCCTGAGTAAAACATACACAGAGGTCTGATTACACATACTCTCCAGGGACAATACCTAAAATTGGTTGCATCTTTGCAGGGTCAACATCACTGACAGTTTCCCTTTAATGTTGGATACATACATATTGATGTAATTTTACCCTCCTACAAAATCCTCCGATACCAAGATTTGATTGACTACTCCAAAACTAAACACCCTTATCTCTCCCTTGTCGCAGTGATTTTGCCGTCTCTGTGACAAGTAAAATGATGAACAAGAGGCAGCTAATTCCTCCATCAGGATAATAACAAGCCAAAGGCATTAACTGTCTGCAACACAGCGCCAAATATGGCTGGAAGAGACGACTACAATGTCTGCCCTCTGTGTGTCCAGGAGAATGGGGCCCCAGGAACCAAGGACGGTTCTTATACTAAGGATTCGGATCAGAAAGCAATTGGACCAGCAGCCTCCACAGAAAGAGAGTGCAGGCTAAACCAATATGTAAATATCAATGGCCTGCAGATCAATATATACTTATTATGGGGGCCCATGGGGCTTCATTGATCACAGGCTGGTGCTAAATGCGCCAGCGTATGATGCTACCCCTGCCCCCGGCTCCGGCACGCGCACACACAACCAGGGCCTATCTAACCAGGTCTGACCTAGCGAAGAATAGACGCCATAGCCTTCAGTGACAAGAGGCGCTACTTACGCTATCTACTATGCGGGCGACTAGACTATTACTGTGTATCTACTATAGGGGAACTATTACATGCTATCTATTTGTGGGCACTATTAATGTATCTCTTATGTGGGCACTATTACGTCAATCACTAAAGGGGGGAACTTACGTATCTCTTTTGTGGGCACTTGATGTTATCTATTATGGGGCACTATTACGTTATACTAGGGCATATAGGTATCATAGGAGGGACATTTACTGTATCTATTTTGTGGGCACTATTACTGTTCTACTATAGGGGAACTATTACTGTATCTACTATGGGGGCACTATTACGTGTATTATAGCGGGCCTATTACTAGTATCTACTATGGGGCAGATATTACTTTATATATACTGGGGCAGTATTACTGTATCTATTATGTGGGCACTATTACTGTATCTATTATGGGGGCACTATTACTGATCATTATGGGGAAATACGGCATCTATTATCGTGGGCACTAACACTGTATATCTATGTGGGCACTATTATGAATCTACTATGGGGAACTATTACGTATCTATTATGGGGGCACTATTACTGTATCTATTATGGGGGCATTATCACTGTATCTATTATGTGGGCACTATCACTGTATCTATTATGCGGGCACTATTACTGTATCTATTATGTGGGCATACTGATCTCTTGGACTAACTGATTTATGGACGTATTTTATTGGGCATATCACTGTATCTATTATGCGGGCACTATTACTGTCTCGTTATGGGGGCTGAGGGAACAACTTTACTGTATCTATCCGCAGGCACTATCACTGTTCTATTATAGGGGGCCCAATATACTGTATCCTTATGCGGGCAACATATAGATTATGCGGCGACTACTCACAGCTTATCCATTATGGGGGCATATTACTGTATCTTATATGAGGGCCTATACTGTGAAACTCTTATGGGGGCATTATCACTGTATTTATTATGGAGGGCACTATCACTGTATCTATTATGTGGGCACTACTACTGTATCTCTTATACGGGCACTATTACTGTATCTACTATGGGGGAAAACTATTACTGTATCTCGTATGTGGGCCACTACTACTGTATCCTTTTATACGAGCACTATTACTGTTATCTACTATGGGGGAACTATCACTGTATCTATTATGTGGGCACAACTACTGTATCTTTTATACGAGCACTATTACGGTATTAATATGGGGGAACTATCACTGTATCTATTATGTGGGCACTACTACTGTATCTTTTATACGGGCACTAATCACGGTATCTCTTAACGGGAACTAGCAATGTATTATTTGTGGGGAGCTTACTGTTATCTATTAGGAGGGATGGAGCATATTACTGTATCTATTATGTGGGCACTATCACTGTATCTTTTCCATAGCCGGCACTATCACTGTATCTCTTATAGGGGCACTATCACTGTATATACTTGCTTATACGGGCACTATTACTGTATCTGGCTTATTGGGGGGGGGGGGGGGGGGGAATATCACTGTATCTATATTAGTGGGCAGGCTTACTTTATATATTATGGGGCACTTTTACTGTTATCTATTATGTGCGCCCACTTCACTGTCATCCTTTTATACGGGCCACTATCACTGTATCTATTTAACGCGGCCACTATCAATGTACTCTTTATACGGGCACTATTACTGTATATGTATGGGGGAACTATCACTCGTATTTCTACTATGGGGAGAACTAATCACTGTATATATTATTGGTGGCAGCTTCTTTTACTGTATCTATATGTGGGGCACTATGACGTATTATATACTGTGGGCAGCTTAGCCACTGGATCCATATTATGGGCACTATTATGATTATCCTATTATGTTGGCATATACTGTATCTATTATGGGGGCAATATCACTGTATCTCTTATACGGACACTATCACTGATCTATTATGGTGGGGATATACAGTATCTATTATGGCGGCACTATTACTGTATCTCTTATGGGGGCACTATCACTGTATCTCTTATACGGAACATATCTCGGTAATTACAGTAATAGGTTGCCCGCATAAGAGATAAAGTATAGTGCGCTGTACATTAAGAAGATGTAAAGTAAGTAGTTCCCCTATTAGTAGAAGTATAGATACAGTATAGTGCCCACATAATAGATACAGTATATCGTACCTATAGTAGAGTATACGGTAATAGTGCCCTCCTATATAGATACAGTATAGTGCATAGACATAATGTAGATACAAGTAATAGTTCCCCATAAGAACAGTAATAGTGACCGCATAGAGGTCATGTAATAGTGCCCACATAGTAGATACAGTAATGTTACCCCTAAGTAGTACAGTATAGTGCCCACAAAATGTAGATACAGTAATAGTTCTCCCACGTATAGTAGATACACAGTAATAGTGCCACAAAATAGATACAGAATAGTCCCGAATACATAAGTAGAGACGTACAGCGCCTCTTGTGCATGAGGCTATGGCGTATTCTTCGCTAGGTCAGACCGTGTATATAAGAGCCCTGGTTGTGGTGCGCTGCACGGAGCCACGGGGCAGGGGTAGCATCATACGCTGCGCATTTAGCACCAGCCTGTGATCAATGAAGCCCCATAGTGGCCCCCATAAGTAAGATATATATGGATCGCAGGCCATTGATATTACATATTGGTTTAGCCTGCATACTTTCTGTGGAGGCTGCTGGTCCAATTGTTCTGATCCAATCCTTAGTATAGAACCGTCCTTGGTTCCTGGGGGCCCCATTTCTCCCCTGGACACACAGAGGGCGCAGACATTAGTAGTCTCCTTCCGCCATTATTTGGCGCTGTGTGCAGACAGGTTAATGCCTTTGGCTTGTTATTATCTGATGGAGGAAATTAGCTGCCTTGTCATCATTTACTTGTCACAGAGACGGCAAAATCACTGCGACAAGGGGAGATAAAGGGTGTTTAGTTTTGGAAGTGTCAATCAAATCTTGGTAGCGGAGGATTTGTAGAGGGTAAAATTACATCAATATGTATGTTCCAACATAAAGGGAAACTGTCAGTGTGTTGACCCTGCAAAGATGCAACCAATTTTAGGTATTGTCCCTGGAGAGTAGTGTAATCAGACCTCTGTGTATGTTGTTACTCAGGGCACAGCACTAGACTACATATATAGACACAGCACAGTACTACTACTCCTATCCTACATATACACACAGCACAGTACTACTACTCCTATCCTGTATATATGTGCACAGCACAGTACTACTACTCCTATCCTACATATACACACAGCACAGTACTACTACTCCTATCCTGTATATATGTGCACAGCACTACTACTCCTATCCTGTATATATGAGCACAGCACAGTACTACTACTCCTATCCTGATATATGGGAGCACAGTACTACTATCATCTGTATAATGGGCACAGAACAGTACTGCTACTCCTATCCTGTTATATGGGCACAGACAGTACTACTACTCCTATCCTGTATATATGAGCACAGCACAGTACTACTCCCTATCCTGTTATCATGGGCAGCACAGTACTACTCTCCTATCCGTATATATGGGCACAGCACAGTACTACTACTCTCTATCCTGTATATATTGGCTCAGCACAGTACTACTACTTTATCTGTATATATGAGCACAGTACTATACTCCTATCCTGTATATTGGCTCAGCACAGTACTACTACTCCTATCCTGATATATGGAGCACAGTACTATACTTCCTATCCTGATATATGGGATGCAGACAGTACTACTACTCCTATCCTGTATATGGCACAGCACAGTATACTACTATCACTGTATAATTGGCGCACAGTATTACTACTCCTATCCTGTATAATTGGGCCACAGCACGTACTACTACTCCTATCCTGTATATATGGGCACAGCACAGTACTAATAA